>CM076905.1:30968120-31334563 GCA_039519145.1 Kokia cookei
TTTAATTAATTGCTTAAAAATATTAAAAATTTATATTTTATATATTAAAATATTAATAATAAACTATAATAAATTATTTTCTATATTTTTATTATAATATCATAATATTAATTAATTTAAATATTTATTTATTATTTTATAACACATGTCTAAAATAGATATTTTTTCCTCAAAAGTATTTTTTGACAGTTATACTAAACACTTAAATCTTAAATCAAGCTTTTTAAAAATACTTTTCAAAACACTTCTTAAAAATATTTCTTAAAAATAATGCTAGATTAATTCTAAATGTAAAACTCCAAAACCCTTAATTTTGAAATGCCATGTCTTTGTTTCTCCAAAAAAAAAATTTCTTGGATTTTTAGTACGCATTCATTGTTAAACATCCTCCAACTAAAACTTAAATTTTACATTGAATTTTATTTTAAATAAAACGCTAAATCTATTTTATGATAATCTAAATTTTCATCTGAGTAATTGTCACGAGTCAATTATGGCATTAATTTAATAAGAAAAATTACGAAAATGTCTCCCATTAATTAAATAAGTTGTATTATTCGGTGGTACATCAATAAAAATAAATATATGATGAGATTTGAACTTATGCTAATTAGATGGGTAATACTTTAAATTTATCACTCATTAAAAACTTTATCTTAATTTATTTTATACATTTTTATTTTAATATGCACAATATTTTATCTCCATTAGTTGTATAGATTTTTAATGTTGTTAATTGAGTTAGTGTCATGTGTAAACTCGACATTAACTCACAATTGATAATAACACTATAATAAATAATTGTAGTATATTTAGTATTGTTAATCTAATATATTTATATGTTTAAATTTCATTTTACTCACAATTTAATATGTTTTTTTAATTTAATATTGTGCATATGTATTATTATAATTAATTAGTTTTAAACCGTATATTTCATTGTTTATTATATATTATTTTTAAACATATATCTATATTTTAAATTTGTTATTTTTAAACTTTTAATCCAATTAATTTTTTATTTATAAAAAAGGTGATAAGAAAATAAACTAAAACTTATTTAAAATTCGAAAGGAAAATGAAAAAGATTCGATTTTTATATATAATTAAGGTTAAAGGATTAAAAAACAAATAAAATAAAAAATTAATTGAGTTGTTATGAAAAGTAAAATTCAATTCAACTCACAACAACTTCAAAAAAAAATCAAATAGCTCTTTATATTAATGAAAATTATCAATTGATCAATTTGATCGTTAATTGTATATATGTGATTGACGAAAACCATTAAAAACTGTCACATGGTAGTATGTTGACGTGGCATGTCAACTCAACAAAAAATAAAAAAAATATTTTTATAAATTAATTAAAATGTGGATATAAAATAACAACCATTTATCTATATTTATTTGAATAAGTATAAAATTAAAAAAAATAAATAATTATTAATTCTAAAATATATAAATAAGATATTGAAATTTTTAAAAAATTCTAAAAAAAAAACTAATAGATATGTGCATTCAAAATAGATTGGACATAGTTGTCTACGATGAATTGAATTTGGATAATTTCATTTTAAATGGCTTCAAAATAATAATAATAATTAGAAGTTATAAAAAATATTAAAAATTATATAAAATTAAATGTGGAAAAAACTCAAAAATCTATTTAATGTTTTTAAAAATTATTTGAATTTTTATAATTATAAATCTACTGTCTCGCATTGTTGAAATTTTTTTATAATCTATTGTGAATTTTTTATGCTTTAGTCTATTTTTTTTTTAATATATTGGTGTGATTATATTGTAGTATTTGTTCATATTTTTTTAATCTTTTGACAACGCACACACACTTTGTACATACAAGTGCTCGAATCCGAAACTCCTAAGATGAGTAACCTCATCTCTTTCACTGGAACCACTTATTAAGTTTTTTAATTTAAAATTTTTAGTTATGATATTTCATAATTTTATCTCAATTACTTAACATAATATTTTTAGTTATGAACTTTCATAATTTATCTCAATTACTTAACATAAAATTTTTAGTTTCTTATATAAATATATAATACCCCACACTAGTCTTGGTTGTTGGACCTAAATGTAATATAACACAACACGTTGTTGAAACAATTTAAATATTGTTCACCGTAAACAAAACAAGAAAAAAAAATTTAATACATTTTTTTTATTTTGTAGAAAATAATATAAAATTCATTTATAGATCATTAAAATCGATTTAAAACATTTTAAGTTTGGTTCTTAAGTGGTTAGAGGAGTTCGGGACCTAATATGGGTCCCCAATTGTTAAAACAATACAAAACACAAAAACGACCCTATTTTACCACCCTTGTATCGATATAAGTAGGAAGTTGTGTCTCTACTTATGTCGATATAAGTGCCTACTACTATAGCAGTTGGCATTTAATTATACTTGTTCGGATACAAGTAACTTCTTGTATTGAAACAAGTTTATCTAGACACAAAAATCATTCAAAACTCACTTATAAATAAGGTGTCGAGACCTTTATTATTAAAATCATATTTTAATTTGAAAATCCTTTAAAAAAAGAAAATTTTAAAAATCTATAATTAAAATTTTTATTAGTAAAGCACTTTGATTTAAATGCCATAGTGTCACGGTAATGAAGAGAACTGAGCAAGACGAAATTATAAATTTTAATATGAAGTTTTTTATTTGTATTTATTAACAGGGGTATTACAAAAAATATATAATAATTGATTATATAAAATCAAATTAAAAGTAATTATATACGCAGTAAGAATAAAGAATAATATTTTTAACTTTTTTTAGTTTTGAGTTGATCTAAAATGAATTTAGACAAATGTTTGTCTAGATATAAATAAATTTAAACAATCATTTGTTCAGTTTCATTTTATATGCACAGTTTAATTTTTTTTTTAAATATTGTATTTGTTGTAAAAAAATATTTTTTTTTGTCGACGTTCTATCACGTGTTAGTTTTTAGTGGCTTTCGTTAGCCACATCAACATAGTAACGATCAAACAAATCAACTAATGGTTTCGATTAATGAAAGGGGTCAATTAAAATTTTTTTATGTTATCAAAAGCTCATTTTAGTGCTTTTTTTTTCTTTTCATAAAGGCTCAATTGATTTTTTTGGATATTTTAATCTTTAATTAATTGTATATGAAATTATTGAATGAATTCATTAAAAGTAAATATATAAGTGTAAAAAAATTAAAAATTAAATAATAAACAATTATTTTTGTCACACGTTGAAGACATTTTATTTCTTTTATTAAAATTGTAATCAACATTTGATTTATTTTATTAAAAATTTATTTAACATTTTATTAAAGCTATACTTAGTTAAGTGAGCCCCACCATGAGTATAATCAAATTAATGAGGTGGCAAAAATATGTATAACATATATATATTTTTTAAAATTATATTATTTATTGCCCATATTAAAAATTGATATTTTTTATTTAAATATCTTTTTATTGCATATTTTATATAAATAATAGAAAGACACAAAGAAATTCTAAAATCTGCAACTCAAGCTGAGCTTAAAGAGAGTATACCATGTTATAAAATCTTATAAAAATTATAAATATCTAATTAAAATATGCAAAAAAAACATATAAGAGTTAAATATTTTGTATTAAAATATATAAAAATAATTATGAAATTGAAAAAGGGGTATTCTACCCATGTCTTGGGCTTTCACAAATTTCGGATTCGATTTGAGTTTTATTTTTAAATTAAAAGTTGGTTTGGAGTTTTAAAATTTAATTATTATTATATTTGTTTCTTTTAATTACAAAAAAAAAAAAAAAAAAATCCACACAATAACATAATTAACTGACTTGAACTCATATTACACTTAATATAATAAACATTTTAACCATCAAAATTCACTAATATTATATTTGTTTACCTAATAACGGTTAATTCCATTCGTTTGTTTGATTTTACACTCTAATGCTTATCTTACATCTCAATTCTAACTTAAATTGAGTTTTTCTACATTTAAAAACAAACAAAAAAAAAAAAGCTAATTAAAAGAGTCTCCTAAAAGATAATTATTTAAATTTTGGGTTATTATACTATTTAGTATTTAAGCTTGACAATGTATTTTAATGTGATACGGGTATTGTTTTTTAGTTCATTGTGATATACTTGTATTTGACGAAAATTATAATTTTAGTATTCAAAATAATAATATTGATTTTTTTAGTATTTAAATTTATGGATTGATTTAATGAAAGTTGATTGTTAATATCATTACGTTTGAATTCTCATTATTTTGTTCAATAAAATAAATTTAATGTTAATTGTGAATTTATTTAATTTTGTATTTAATTTGTTAAATACAAGATGATGACTATAATTTCTTCAACTTTAAAGGTTGATTTAATAAAATATTAATTATTAATATTATTAATCAATTATAAATTTTCATCAAATCAACATAATTGTTTCAAATTTTAAGGTTAATTTAATAAAAAATAATTATTAATTTTATTAATTAATTACGAAAGTAGATATGCAGTAATAACTGAAATTTAAAAATGCAAAGGTAAGACTCTCCTTTACATAAGAAAACCAAGGAGAATTTCCATATATTTTACCTAAGAATAAATATTTGTTTTCTTGGGGACGCATACAACTTTGTTTCTTATTTTTTGAGTTTATTTTATATCATATTAGCAACAATGATCTTTGCTTTCTTTCATTTTCTTTGTACGGACACATGATCGTGTGATTTTGTAGTGAAATTTTTTTATTTCTCTATGAATGTTCTATTTTGTTTTAATTTGGTTATTGATTGTTTTTAAGTTATTTTTAAGATCTCATAAGCTTGAATTAAGGCCCGTAAATGTATGATTTATTCCATTTTTAATTACATATGTATTTATAAAATTAATTTGAGAATTGAATGCTATTTGTGACGAAATATTTTGATTTGTTCGGTAATACTCTGTAACCCTATTCTATCGACGAAAACGGATTATGAGTGTTACATAAAATCCTAAAGCATCAATGGTTGATATTAAGTTACGAGGTCCACTATGTGCGATGAAGATCTGATCTCTACTAACTTCCAAATGTTCATAATAAATGTTATACAACAAGTGTGATCAAGTGTGGATAAATCATGTACATCTCTATCTAGAATCTTCCACAGGCTTGATGGGCTCATGTAGGCTCAAAACCCCAATGTAGCATTGTTGGGGCGACTTGGTGGTGCTTGTTGCTTTTGGATAGCCCCAATGGCTACCAAATTGTTGGGCAATGAAATTGAAAGAACAGTGGGATATAGATGTAACACCCTTCGTCCATCTTGATCGTCGGGATTGAGCTACAGTCGAAAACAGAACATTTACAAATGTTTAATGGATAACTCAAGTAAAAAATCATTCATTTCAATTCATTTAATCTTTCGGTACAATTTTAAACATTTATTGAATCTTATATGAGCTTATGTAAGTTTTACAGTTGACTCGGGATCGAATAAAGATCAAATTACAAAGAATCCAAAATTTCATAACAACATTGTGACGTGAGGAGATTCCTCATCACGACGTGACATACTGACAAACAATTTTGGAAATAACTCAATATTTGGAGATGAATCTGATAAATGCATATATAGCAAATTTGAAAATGGAAAAGGCGTCATAATTTGCTTATATGTAGATGACATACATATATTTGGAACGAATTTGAAACAAATAGAAAACATAAAGAAATTATTATCAAGCAACTTTGTTATGAAGGATATGGATGTAGTAGATGTTATTCTTTGGATTAAAATAACCCTAGAGAAAAGCACTATAATTTTATCACAATCATATTATATTAATGAGACTCTAAAATATATATTAAGCTATTATCTTTAAAGTTATATTCGCCCCACTTATACTCAGTCTTCACCCAACTGATATAAAAAGAGTGGGTAACATCTTGCCCGAGCGCCCAACTAATATAACGTCTTACTTCTATATATAAAAGTATTAAAAGATTAACTTCCTAAAATTATTAGAATTTTATTTAATTGTATGTTTAACTAATAAAAAATAAAATTAATTAGGATTTTTAGTGTAATAAAAATTATCAAATTTCACATTGTTCTAATTTATTTAAGATTTATGTATTTAAAAATTTATTAAATTATTCATTATTATGCGTATTTGTATTATTGGCTCCTTTTTCGTTCATTTTATTTTATTATGTTTATATTATTATAAATATTCTGATTATATGTTTTTTAAGTTATTAAATTTATTTTTATATTTTTCATTTACTTATATTTAACATTTGTAATTTCTATTTTTTTTGGTGAATTATAATAATAGGGCAAAACTCGAATAACAAACTAGATTCGAACTTAAACTACACTTGGAGTGATGAACACCTTTGACCATCAAACTATTACATGAGATTCACATTTGTAATTTCTATTTACTAAAAGATGCAAGTTGATGTGATATTTTCTCTTGTATTTATTTAATTTTTGGTACTTTTACCTGATAATTTTTTATTTTTATTTATTTTTTAATTTTATGAAAGTATCATTTATATCCATTTTACAATTCATAAATATTGATTTTTTGGAGTTCGTAGTTGTTTTTTTTAACAATATCGTCTCTAAAATTTGAAGTCGAGTTTTCTCTCCTACACTATAATATATATTACCACTACATAATTTTTGAGACAAAAACACATGTGATGTTAGATAAACAACATAATCTTAAAAAAAATAAAATTTTTAGAATTTCGTGTGTTGGCTTGATAGTTAAGAATATTCATTACTTCAAGTGTAGTTTGAGTTCGAATCGCGTTAGTGATATTACTATAAAAACTTTACTGTCTCCTTGTAATTTACCAAAAAATAAAAAATAAAACTTTTAAATTGTCATGCTAAACCTTCCATTTTGGGATTGTTTGTAAGAATTCGAGCTTTGTATTTGCTATCAAAGGGGAGGTGAAGTTAGAGAATTGTTTTAAAATGTTAAAATTAAATTCTATTTTTTAAAATAAAAATTTGAATTTTACTATCACATTAAGCTATAATTTTACAAATTGTGCCATGTCTATTTTCTCGGAAAGCAAAAATTGGTTGAGATAAAAGATCAAGATTCAAGATAAAATTTCGGGAAAATGAGATTTTTTTAAGGTTTACTCTAATATTTGAAATTAGATATTATAATAATATTAATAATATAGAATAATAAAATTATATTTTAATCTACTCCAAACATTATAATTTAATGAAAAAATATGTTATTGCCATTGATAGTATGAATGAAGAAGTACTCGAATTGAATCAATCTATGTTGTTTCTGAGTAATTTAACAACATAAATACGTCTCTCGAGAAATTAACCCACCCCCAAGAATAGTGATCATTTTTTCCCACCAAATGATTCCGCTTTCACATACAGTCAGGAATCAAATTCTAAGATACCCTATTAATAATCATTTTCCAGGCCTTCAATGATTCCTCTAAAAATGAACCTGTACAGCGATGGCCAAATTGATGTTAATCGTCTTGTGAATCGACTTAACGATATCCCTCAACGGCGACTGGATGTTAGCCGCTTCCAACTCGTCCTCGCAGGGAGACAGAAACCCAGAACCGGCAGAGAGTTCTTCAATGATGTGGTCGGCGTTGTGCTCGGTGATGGCTTCCATGGCTTTCTGAACCGAGTCGATGATATCCTCAAAGTTCTTGACGCAAATCCAGATGCTCTCGCCGCATTCGGCGTTGGTGGACGCAAATCCAGAGGATTTGTCGACATTAATGACATATTTTGAAGCATTTTATAGGCATCGGATAGTGCATAAAAATACCATCTTGGTGCGTATCATCCGACGTCATCTAATTTTAGTGTTTACCCAGTATGAGTTGTTGAAAACCTTTTTTTTAACTTAATTTTATTTAGGCTTTAGCTTTGTTTACCACTAAAATTTAAAAGCATTTATCAATTCAAGTATTCATTTCAAACAATAAAAAATTGTAAATAAATAGTTTTTTCAATTTAAACATTGATTTTAAACTAGAATTTTAACTCGAGTAAAAAAAATTAACTTTTGACTTTTGATTTTCAATGAAATAAACTTTTATTTCTAATTAAATCTTTTATTTTATAACATTATGTCTAAAATTCACGTTCTATCTTTTCAAAAGTATCTTTTAACATATAGTAATAATAAACACGACACTATTTCAAAACACTTATTAAAAGTTTTTTTGTGAATTACAAATAGTGATTAACGCGATAAATATTAAAGTAATTAAAACTCTCCTATATAAAGAGGGTATTGGGTCATTATTTTACATACACTTGAATTCAAGAGAAAGTTGTAGAGAGAAAGTTCTCTCAAGAGATTATTTCAGAAAATTTTTAAAGATATTTTTCTGATTTACAAATTGACCTAAAAGTTTAGAGAAATTGTGAAATTACTCTACAGGTAATTTAGGTAGAAAATTTTTTTATTCGAAGTGAGCCCACACTCGGTAGACGTGACGTGAGCTTGAGGATAATGGAGAAGACTACTCGGTCAAAGTGTTCATCCTAAACGAATAAAAAAAATATAATTTTTATTAAGTGTTTATTACTTTAAATATCATAACAAAGTTTTTGTTTTAAAAAAAAATTAAAACTTTGATTTTCCCTAAAGTTATTTTTCGCTGCTTTTTCCAAACTCGTTTTTCCAACAACTAGTTCTCCATGTATAGTTCAATTGAAAATGGAGTTGTGCTAAGAGAATAATTTTCCATGTAAGATAGTCGGCGTATGAACCATACAAATCAAAATGCACAATAGAATTATTTGGACACTGTCAGACATTAGGTACGTTCTTGATTTAAAGAAAAATCTCATCTCCTTTGGAGTTTTGGATTCTAATGGTTGCAGGATAGTCATTAAATAAAATGACTAAAAAGTCTCTCGTGGAGCTCTAGTTGTGATGAGAGGACAAAAAATGACAACCTATATGTTCTACAAAGGTCTACAATAACTGGTGCGACTGCAATTACCGAAGAACAATCGAAATCGTCGCCACGTCAAGACGAGGAAGACCTCGACATCGTGACGATGCAACGTCTTGATGAGAACACTCTCCACATCTTGACAACATAGCATGATTTTTTTTCCACCGATTTTGATTCAACCAAACTTTGACACATGTGTTTGGGTCATATGAGTGAGAAAGGTATGACAGTCTTGTGCAACAAAGGTCTTCTTAAAAATACTGAAGTTGGTAAGTTAGGTTTCTGGGAGCATTGTGTTTTCGGGAAGCAAACCCTAGCTTCTAAGCACAACAACTTCGGCTCAATTAAAATCCTACATAGTTCGAGATAGGCCCATTGAGGGTTTTGACAAAAAAGACGTGAAAATACAAGTTAAGGTGGAGATTTGTGAAGTATGCCTCACATTTTAGCCAAAATAGAGTTGACGTCCTGACGAGGAAGAGGTGTTGTCTCGACAACACGACCATCAATGTCTTGACAAGAAGAGATGTCTCGTCCCGACAATGCAACGAAAGGTGTCCTGATGAGGCGACGTGTTATGCAATTTTTTTGATTTTCTTCTTACAGTCAAATTCTAATTATTTGTCCTAATCAAACTCTGATTAGTGGAGGTTATTTTAATATTATTTTAATATTATTTGACCTACAAATTTAACTTATAAATAGGCCCTTTTTCATCCTAGCAAAATAAACCATAACATATTTAGTATTACAAGCTTTCAGGGAATTTTGTGTTTACCTTTTAAGGGTTCTTATTTTCAGATTTCGAGGTTTAGTTTTAACTTCAACTTTTATACTCTTCATTTTTGCTGTTATAATGAAATTATCTTTACTCGTGGTTTTTTATCCTTTTTCGAAGGGTTTTTCCACGTAAAATATTTGTGTTCTATCTTTTCAGTTTATTCGTTATTTTACTTGTTCGTTGTTTAATCGGGTTTATCCCCAACATCATGTTATTATATTAATAAACAAACGAGGCATTAGTGTTTAAAACTAGGCTAATGAAATGTTTAATGTTATACTTTGATGATTCAATTAGAACATTTTAAAATTTAGAGACCAAATTAAAATTCAGACAATAGTTAAGAGGTATTTGATGGAAATGAACCGGTTGAAAACGCTGCGTTTTGATATGGAAGAGGCAAAGGAATGAACGTTGTCGTTTAGCGTAATTCTAGAATTTTTGATGGGATATATTTTGTTCATTAATTTTGTGTAGTATATTATGAAAGCTTAAACCCCAAACAAAACCCTAGTAGCTGATAGCCTTAAAAATTCGGACTCAAACGAGAGAGAAATGAAGTTCAGGAGTCTGATTCCGTCGGGATCGTGGCTGGTGAGGAAGTTTTGCACCGAGACCTTCGAGAATGCGACGGCTCCAGAGGTGAGGGCGGCGGCGGCTCGAAACAGAAACATTCTGTATTCGAGGCTGTCGGCTTTAGGAGCGACGGGAGGGACGGTGGCGGAGGCGTTAAACGGTTACATAATGGAAGGGAAAAAGATCAGGAAAGATGAGCTGAGCCGCTGTGTCAAAGAGATGCGCAAGTACCGTCGTTACCAGCACTCCCTTGATGTACTTCCCATTTCCCCCCTTTCTGAAACCTAATAATTATTTCCTTTAATTTTCGTTTGCATATGAAGATGAAGAAAAAAATAACCTAGTTATTTAATTCGAATTTATCTAGTATTTGATTTGTTTATTATGGTTTATTATAATGTAGATTATGGATTGGATGGAGAAGAGGAATATGCATTTCTCGCACGTTGATCATGCTGTACGTTTGGATCTTATTGCAAAAACCAAAGGACTTGGGGCTGCTGAGGATTACTTAAGCGCCCTTCCTCCCAATGCCAAGAACAAATTTACTTATGGCTCTCTTTTGAATTGCTATTGCAATAATCTTAGGGAGGACAAGGCATTGGCCCTTTTTAAGAAAATGGATGAATTGAAGTTTATTGATAATTGTTTACCTTTCAACAATCTCATGTGCTTGTATATGAGATTGGGGCAACCTCAGAAGGTGCCCCAACTTATTGATGAAATGAAGCGCTGTGACATTCCCCGGGGTAGCTTCACTTACATTCTTTGGATGCAGAGCTATGCAGAGTTGAATGACATTGAGGGAGCGGAGAATGTTTTGGAGGAGTTGGCGAATGATAGTGAAGATAAGTGTACTTGGAGAACATATAGTAATCTGGCTGCAATGTATGTCAAGGCTGGTCAGTTTGAGAAAGCTGAGGCATGTCTTAAGAAGTTAGAGAAAGATAAGATGTATCGTCAGCGTGAGATTTACCATTATCTGATTAGCTTGTATGCCGGTACTTCGAATCTAGATGAGGTTTATCGGCTATGGGAAGATCTGAAACAGCGTTATCCTACTGTTAACAATGCAAGCTATCTTATTATGGTTCAGGCACTTGCTAATCTAAAGGATTTCAAGGGTTTGAAGAAATGTTTTGAGGAGTGGGACACTAGTTGCTCTTCGTATGATAGGAGGTTGGTATCTAGTACTATCCGTGGTTTTCTATTGGGTGACATGCTTGAGGAAGCTGAACTCGTTTTGGATAATGCTATGAAGAGAAGTAAAGGTCCTTATACTAAGGCTCGAGAGTATTTCATGGTTTACTTCTTAAGGAAACGTCGCTTTGACATCGCTTTGAAGCATATGGAAGCAGCGGTTTCTGAGGTCAAGGACTGGAGCCCTGTGAATCCTGAAACCACGACAGCTTTTTTCGATTATTTCATGAATGAGGGTGATGTTAAGGCCGCCGAAGAGTTCTGCAAGCATCTAAAGAATAACAATTGTCTTGATTCTGAGGCGTACCATCAGTTGTTAAGACTTTATGTTGCTGCTGGTAAAGTGGCTCCTGACATGCGCCGAAGGTTGGAGGATGATGGGATTGAAATCAGCAAAGAGCTTGAGGATTTGCTTGTAAAGGTTTGCCCCGAGTGATGTTGCAATCTGAAGCTGTTAACAACTTATATTCATTTAGGATAATCTTGAGTCTATTCCATGATCTCCAGTGGCTAGTTTTGGTCTAGGTTTTTTTTTTTGCGAACCGGGATATTCCAGTTGGTTCAGTGATGTGCCAAAGTAGCTTCATTTATAGAGAAGTAGAACTTGCTATGAAAATGAACATTTTGTCAGTTTCTGTATTGGATATTTAAGTTGCATTTCTTTAGCCGATCAAACAGATCAATTCTGAGGACCTTGGCCTGTGGACCTTGAGTAATACAAGCGCCAATTAGATATGAAGTTTTAAAAGTTAAATCCTCGTGTGTAATGTTTGGTCTGTTGTTTAAAATTTTGTTGAAATTTATTCATATATTTATAAATGTTTAATTTAAGTCCGTTCTAGGTGTGTTTTTATTATTTAATTTAATATAATATTTAATATTTAATATTTAATATGGTTATTCTTTTATTAAAATTTTAAATTTAAATAATTTAACCTATTTTTAAATATTTACATAGTATTAAAAGAGTTAAAAAAATACAAGAATTTTGTTTTCAAACTTTTTTTCTGGGTCATTCTATCTTTTTTTTTTGTTTGTTCTTGATTAGCCGATGGTGACATCAGTTTTAATGTTGGTCGTCAATCGCCGATATTTTTGTCTTTTTTTTTATATTCAGTCCTTCTTTTTTATATATATATATATATTTTTTTCAAATTTTTATTTGCTTTTGTGGCACGTTTCTGTCTTATGGGACGTTTTCGTCTACTTTTATGGTAGATCTGCGTTCGTGGATAGTTTTCTCACAACGCTCGACTCTGATTTGTGATTATCGATAGTCTTTCAGTGGTTTGATCCTCTTTTGTGGTTTGTTTGCCGATGCAGTCAGATCTGTTTTGTGAAACAGTTTGCAAAATTCTTGGTTTCGCTCTAGAGGGGAGCAAACTCCGATTCGATTTGAAAAACTTGATAAAAAATTCAAATTTTGAATTAAATAGTTCGAGTTATTTGAGTTAATCGAGTTATTCGAATCAATTCAAATAAAAAAAATTAAATTTTTCGATTTAACTCGAATACAAATTATACAAATCGAGTTATCCAAAAATCCGAATAAGAAAAGTCAAAATTACTTCGTTTTGATAAATGTTTACTCTTTTTAAAGTTAAAAGGTAAAATTATGTCATTTTGATAAATGTTTATCTAGTAAGTTAAAAGGTAAAACCATTATATTGTTTATGTAGTCAAATAATCTTGTACTTCGTTAACCAATTAAATAATCGGTCCATGTAAATGCAACATTGAGTATAAATAATAGGATTCGTTAACTCGACTCGACTCGACTCGATTCGAAATTTTTTGATTCGATTCGATTCGATATGAAAAAATTTCAAATTGAACTTGGTTGCAAATATAGAATTCGTCAACTCGAAATTTTTTAACTCGATTCGACTCAACTCAATCGAATACTCACCCCTATTTCGCTCACAATTCCTACTTCGATCCTTAAACGTATAGGTGGATAGAGACAAGGAGTTTTGTTTTTTGCTTCCTTTCTCCAGTGTTTCATCTCATCCCTATCATTGCAGCTCACTGGACGTGTTTTGCTGATCTGATGTTTCGTTATTTTTCTCTTTGTTTTGTTATTTTTCGGCTACATTTTAATTTCGTTTGGAATGTTTCTCGATTTTAATTTATAATAAATTCAGCTGGCATATTATTAAAAAAATATTCACATATATTGTATTATTATATAAATTATATAATATAAAAAATAAAAATAATTTATAAAAATATAAAATGAATTGAATTCGAGTTTTGAATGTTTAAGCTCAAATAATACTCATATATTAAATTAACTCTTAATTTTTTTTTGTCTAAACTTAATTTTCGAATCTTGTATTTTTTTCCGAACTCATTATGAAAAAATCTAACATTGTGTAAGTGTAAGAAATTTTAATTTCTTAAATCTAACTAGCAAAGTGAAATTATGTAGCTGCAAGAATAACACTTTGTTAATTCTTAAATCTAACTAGCAAAATGAAATTATATAGCTGCAAGAATAACACTGTAAAGCTAAGTATCACCATTTTCCTATGATGAAATTACCTAGCAGGTCCCTCTTTTATAGATATTGGATCAAATTAATCTTTTACTATTAAATTAATCAATTTAATTAATGTACTATTAGGAAAATCAAATAATGTAAAATATTAAAAAAGTTAATATTTATTTTTTTAAAATGTCATTTACTATTTAAATAATTTTCATGTTATTTTTTGAACATTAATTAATAATTCTATTACAGTTTAGTCTTATTTAAACAGTAAATAAGGTTAAATATCCGGTATTTTTAATAGAGGGGGTAGGTTCACCATTTTCTTATTCAGGTTAAAGGGCTTTGCGGTTGGGTTTGAGCGGACTCCATACCCGATTCACAAACAGATCTGATCTGAGGCCTATTTCCAGATTCTCTGTGTCGAAGCGTGATTTATATAGGTCCTTGTTCCAAACAAATATCAGATCCTTTCCAAGTTGTTCTCTTATTTTTCAGAGCTTACTTTAGTCGCCGTCGGGCTCTAAAGCAACGGCAGCTAAATTTAGTAATCGAAGATGAAGATCAGAGATGCTTCACTTTGCTTACTGATCTTAGTTTACACTGTTTCAGCTGCTTCTGCAAATTCCGTCCACGGCTGTGGCGGATTCGTTGAGGTAAAAACTTCTTTAACACTTCCTTTTTATTTTTCTGTTCATTTCCTTGATGTTGAAATGATAAGGAGGTTTAGAGAAATGATGTTTTTCGAATCTTTATTCTCTTGTTTCTTGGAAATCAAGACGACTGTTTGTGGAGAAGGATTTTTGTCGTGTGCGTGTGTTTCTCGATCTGAATTCTTTGATTTCAGCTACGATCCGATGCTCATTTTTGACCGTCTAATAGAATTTCTTCTTGTTATTGCCGTCGTTTAAACTGAACATGAATGGATCCTTTTGTAGGCGAGCTCGTCTATGATTAAATCGAGGAAGGAAACTGATACAAAGTTGGATTATTCTCACATCACCGTACGGACGTAGCGATTTTGTTCATTTTGTCTTTTGGATCCTGTTCCTTTTTTTTAAAATCTGATTTCCAGAGTCTGTCAATGCTTATTTGTAGGTTGAGCTTCGCACTGTAGATGGGCTAGTGAAGGAAAGAACTCAGTGTGCTCCAAATGGATACTACTTCATTCCAGTATATGATAAGGTTAGTTTGCTAATACTCGCTTAGATTCTGGGCGTTGACTATGTCTATGTAAATTCACATTTGACATTTTGTGGGCTGAGTTTTGCTTAATTACTTCAAACCTAATGCCCTCATAAGAATATTTATGCAGTTATGCTATCCTAATCTTTTAACCCACTGGTTTGCAACCCAGTTTTATAGTATTTTCCCAATCCTATTTGCATGTTCAAAAACATACTGTATGTGGTGCCAACGCATGCTTACTCAAACACTGTATATGAGAATGTAGTTCCCTGTTGGACTAATTGGTATAGTTTCTGTTTACAGGGTTCTTTTGTTATTAAAATCAGTGGACCAGAAGGATGGTCTTGGGACCCTGACAAGGTTTGGTTCGTTGTTATTACGAGAGATTTTCTTACAGGCTTGTCTTCCTTTATTTTCTTGATATATCGGTGTTCCTACTCTTAAAGCTAAAAGTTATTCTGTAGGTTCCTGTTGTTGTTGATGAAAATGGTTGCAACAATAATGAAGATATCAATTTCCGGTTTACAGGGTTTGTTTTATAGCTTGCATTCTTTAGCTGTTTATTTTATTTTAGCTAGATTATGTGCAATCTGTGTTCCACTCTTTTATCATGCGCTGAATGTCAGTGCCAATAATCGTACGTGTATTTATTTGTTGCAGATTTACCCTATCTGGTAGGGTTGTGGGAGCTGTTGGTGGGGAGAGCTGCTCACTTAAGAATGGTGGTCCTGCAAATGTGCATGTGGACCTTTTATCTCCTAATGATGATCTCATATCTTCAGAATTAACAATGCCAGATGGAAGGTACTTGTTCAAAAATATTATTCCAGGTATGGATGCTGCCATGTTACTTTCTTGCAAGTAGTGTTGTTATGTTCATCTGTTGCTTAATTCATTGTTAATTGAATTTCCTTTTTTTTTTTCTTTTTTTTTTTCTGTTAGTTCATTTTTATTTAGTTTGTGGTTCTTGTGAATCAACGCAAACAAAAACCATCTTCTCATAAAATTTGATGGAATGGATGTTAATAAGATAATTTACATTCATCCACTAGAATAATGTACAGAGTAACTTGGTCATACTTACTCCTCTGTTCCACTATATGTGAACTCTTCACCTACCAGAATAATTTGCATTTAGAAACCTCTCTCTTGCTGTTTTTAACTTTTCATGTATCCTTCTTATGGTACAGGAAAGTACAAATTACGTGCTTCACATCCTGATTTGAAAATTGAAGTTAGAGGTTCCACAGAGGTTTTGTATATTTCCTCAGCTCCATTTCCGCTTTGTATCATGTTCCATGATATGCCAACCACTTGGAAATGCACTTATTTCAGGTGGAACTGGGGTTTCAGAATGGTATTGTTGAAGACATTTTCTTTGTTGCTGGGTATGACATCCATGGTTCTGTGGTTGCTCAGGTGCTAAGTAACAACTGTTGAGAACCCAATATTGTTTATTTAATCTTGTGATACATCATACCATTAGGTGTCTATGCATGAGCATTGCGTTCTAAAGATTTAAAAGAGAATTCAAGTAATTGCTTCTTTTCACCCTTACACGTGCATAATGCATTAGTGCATGAGTTTATATGTTTTCTTTACCCTCTGACAGTCATGTCATTGTTTTGGCAGGGAAATCCCATATTGGGAGTCCATATATATTTATATTCTGATGATGTCATTGAGGTAGATTGTCCCCAAGGTTCTGGTAATGCTCCTGAACAAAGAAAAGCTCTATGTCATGCTGTCTCTGATGCTGATGGGATGTTCACATTCAAATCAATTCCTTGCGGTAAACCAATCTAAATGCACACCTTCCATTCATTCTACTTTTGTAATCCAATTTAAGGGCGATTACTGATCAGCTGGATAGGGGATACATTGTTAAAGTATTTGATATGTTGTTAACTTTGGAATCAGTCTGTATTATAGGCATGATTGACTTGCTCAATGATACTGAGCTAAGGTTGCTCTGTTCACATAGTTGGGCTTAAGATATATTGCCCGTAGTTGTTATTTCTATGGGGGTTGCTATTTTCCTGTTCATTTTAGATTTTTAGTGCTTATTGGGAAAGCTTTTGGTTATTAAGATAAGTTTCCATTTTATGCTTACCCTGAAGATTTCTATAGTTTAGAGCCTTTTGGTCACATGCCGATTAAGGTCTTCCTTATCAAGCATTTTTCTCCCTAATAAATTGCTTATTGTATATCATTTCCATTGAAGAATATTTGCATCAAGCTGAACGGATGTTGGTAGCTTAACAACAGATAATAACAGAACTTATGTTGCCATTCATTGGTACAAAAGATTTGATTTAATCTGAGTTGACTACTTTGACCAACTTACAGGACTTTATGAACTCATAGCATACTACAAGGGTGAAAACACAGTGTTTGATGTCTCACCTTCTGTCGTGTCAGTTTCAGTAGGGCATCAACATGTTACAGTTCCCCAAAAGTTTGAGGTATGATACTTGTGTTGCTACATAATGTTTGTCTTCTGTAGCAATATGTTCCAGTATTCTAGATTTTAGGCCAACTTTTCCTTTTATTTTTAGAGAAATTTAAGCTAAGATAAAAAAGCTTGATCTTTGTCTTCTAAATCTGTTTGTCATAATTATTTATAGTATACCACCGTGGCACCCTCTGTTTTTCCCCATGTATCTATATACTTGTTCTCTATCTGTCTCAAACATAAATTTTGCATTGTTATTCTGATTACCGTTTATGGGAAGTATAATATTGTACATTATAGAATAAGGCTCCCAAAATGAAGTTTGTCCTTGTGGTTCTTGTTCTCTGCAAAGCAGAGTATTTCTTTGACAGCATATCAACATTGATTTTCTTTTGTTCTGTCATTGAGTATTCAGCATTGCCATGTTTCTTGTGTTTTTTCATGATATAAATATTTAAGTGAACTATCTTCTTATTTAAATGTAGGTTACTGGTTTCTCGATTGGGGGACAAGTTGTTGATGCAAATGACGTTGGAGTGGAGGGTGTTAAAATTCTAGTTGATGGTCAAGAAAGGTCTATCACTGATAAAGAAGGTTATTACAAGCTAGATCAGGTATGGCTAGACATTTTTCCAAATATTAATGGCTTATTTGGATCCAAGTATCTTAGCTCTTTGCAAAATATTTCAATCACAGATATCTGTTCTTTTTTTTTTTTTTATCTTCTTTTAATTGAGGATTTTAGCTTATCATAGTTACTAAGTTAGGAAAAGTATGACCATGGAATTTGGTCCAGATTCGCATTAGTGGCAAAAAATTAGACATATATTACAGTTCGTACCTATTAAGGCAACTGATGTGAGTTTCTTGCTTTTTTTCTGATTTTCTTTTGAAAGTTATGTGTGTTGAGAAAATATCTTAATGTAGCTGCATACAGACTTGATAAATTTAATTATGGGTGTTTGACTCATTTTTCCCTAACATTTCTCACTGTTATTGCTGTAGGTTACATCAAATCACTATACGATAGAGGCCATAAAGGAGCATTTCAAGTTCAATAAGTTGAAGGATTACTTGGTAAAGCATATCATATAAAATTTACATTCGTTTCCTGAATCTGTGACATGACTTCCACCCTGGTGAACTGTTATAACTTTTGTTGATATCTGCACTGAATTAGGATGACCTGTTGCTTTTAAATTTTTTTTTTAATTATAGGTTAAGCCAAATATGGCTTCAGTTGCAGACATTAAAGCAGTTTCTTACGATGTTTGTGGTGTAGTACGGACAGTTGACTCAGGTTACAAGGCGAAGGTAACTTCAAGAATTGTTTTTTTTTCTCTATCAGTTACTGTTTTTAAGGAATATCTTGTTTTAATATTGTCATGTTTTGGATCCTAGGTAGCCTTGACCCATGGACCAGAAAATGTCAAGCCACAAGTGAAACAGATGGATGAAAGTGGAAAGTTCTGCTTTGAGGTATGCAACTAGAAGAGCCAGATTCCGTTTTTATGATAAAGAGGATTGAGTTGAAGTAGGAAGTTTTCTTATAGTTTGTGAAATTTAGAGATTCTGAATCTAGTTGGGTAGTCTCATTGTTGTAGGATTCTGAATTGTAATATTTAACACATTTATTGCATTTAACTATCATTTTTTGATGAGTGCCTTTTTTCTTTTAATCTTCAAAACCTTTCAGGTTCCACCGGGTGAATATCGCATTTCTGCTCTGAGTGCTGCGCCTGAGAGTTCCCCTGAGCTTCTCTTTTTACCTCCTTATGCTGATGTTGTGGTGAAGGGTCCAATATTTAACGTGGAATTTTCACAGGTAAATTTCTTGTTCTCTAGAAAAGTTGGAATTCTATTTGGCTTGAGAAAAGAATATTTCTTTTGTGTTTTTGTGTTTATTTTCTATTTTCATTTCCTAAAAACAGTTTTTGTTTTTTACTTAGAAAATGCGTTTATTGAATGAAAAAAATAAGTTTTTACTAATGCAAAATAATTAATTATATTTTATATCTTGTACATATATATCTTTTAACAAAAAAGAACGATTAAAGAAACGAAGAAAATATACAACGATATCTTCCCTTATATGTGATTTCAAAATATTTAAACTGTGTTTAAATTTCATAGACTTTTGTAAGAAAGATTTGAGTGTTAAGAGAGAAAAGGGGTAATGAATAGTTCAAAATAACAATAATATCTAATGACAAAAAAGAAAGGGTTATGAAAGCAATTAATATTTAAATAGCTTTTGATGAAAAATAAATTTATATATATGAATGGTTTCAGCAAGCAAAAAATGTAATGAACATCTTGTTTCTCATAACTGAAAACATCCTCATATTTTTCCTTTGCAAATTTTCTCATTTTTGAATTACCAAAACACATTTCCATTCTTATTTCCTATTTCTGAAAGAATGAAATGAAATGAAATGGATCCTATTTTCTGAAACCAAAAACAACCTAAGTTTTGATTATCTTATCCACTATTATTGAAGTTTGTATGTAAGTATAAATTATATATGCTACTGTATCCTGCATTCTTAAGATGTTCTGATTCCACCTTTTTTTTCACTTGGTTTGTAGCTTGGATTAAATGTTAAGCTGGTTGATTAGTAAAGATTATAAGGGTTCTCAACTCTCAGCTCTCTATAAGTGAAGATTGTAGTGACTAAGTGTTATTCCTTCTAAGAATTATGTAATATTTCTCTCTCAAAATTTTTAAACCAAGTTGTAAACTAGTCTGGAGTAGGTCTTCTAGATTCTTCACAAATGGGTTTGGTTGATGGCAGCAAAGAAACTCGTGTGTTGGTGGTGTGATTTGGGTGAAGATAGTTTTAACTGATGTTTTTTTGCCCTTGACATGATTAAGGCACTCGTCAATGTCCATGGTACAGTAGTTTGCAAGGAGAAATGCGGTGCTTCTATCTCTGTTACCCTTGTCAGATTAACTGGAAAACATAATGAAAGGAGAAAAATAGTGAGTTTGACTGAAGAGAGAAGCCAATTTCATTTTCCTGATGTTTTGCCAGGAAAGTACAGACTTGAGGTAGGGTGCCATATTCCTGAACTCTTTGTATTTGTTGATGTTCAATTAATTTTGCATGTATGGTTTGATTTATAAATTCTACTGATACTGAAACATTATTTACCTTTTTAGGTCAAACACACATCTCCAGAAGCTGTGTCCAAGGAAGATAACTGGTGCTGGGAGCAAAGCTTCATTGACGTGGATGTTGGTTCTGAGGATATTGAAGGCATTAAATTTGTTCAAAAGGGTTATTGGGTTAATGTTGTCTCTACCCATGATGTAGATGCATACTTGACACAGCAAGATGATTCACCTATCAATTTGAAAATTAAGGTTACTAAGTAAAATTTTTGTCTCTCCCGAATAAAAACTTAAAGGACTATATTTAAATACTATTGAGTTTTTCTACAAGGAATTCACACCTACTCATGCAATTGCAGAAAGGTTCCCAGCATATTTGTGTCAAATCCCCTGGAGTGCATGAACTTCACTTTGTTAACTCATGTATTTTCTTTGGAAGCTCATCAATGAAGATTGATACATCTAACCCATTGGTAGAGAATCATACTTCATTTTTCTTTTTGACATAGAATATACAGTTATTTTCTTAATGTATTAATTATTGGTTTCAATTATTTCATTCCTGTAGCCTATCTATCTCAAAGGCGAGAAGTATCTCCTTAGCGGACAAATCAATGTAAATCCCAGTTCATCCAATGACTTGCCTGTGGAAATAGTTATGAACATTCTGAATGGTGAAGGCACGATTATGTATAGCACGAATGCCAAATTTGCATCCAGTGCAAATGATCAAATGACTGCTGTATACGAGTATTCTGTGTGGGCCAATCTTGGAGAAAAGCTTACTTTTCTTCCTATGGACCCCAGGTATTTCTTGATTCATTTGTGTAAATTGTACACTATTTTGTCATATTCTTATAGCTGAAATGCACAGACATTATCCATTATAGAATTTCAAAGCAATGTATTTCATATAAAGAGTGGTCTACTCTACTATGCCATTTTTGCATATTCACATGGTTTGTCTTTGCTAAACAATATTATCTCCTAAATGCATTTTAATCACCGTGAAAATGAATAACATAGTCTTGTTATCTCTCCTTTTTGTTATTTGATATTTTCTCCTAATACTGAAAAATATGTGTAACATCTCCATAACCAGGAGATTTCATTTCAACTAGAAATTTATGTTAAATGATTTAGTGATTCTAACTTTTTATGCACACATTATTTCCTTGAAAAAAATGGAATTATGGTCACCCTTTGTTCTATCATGGTCTGTAGGAAGGAAATGCTATGAGTTTATTCACTTGCTTCAGCCTGACTTCTTGTTGTTAGAAACTTCCAGGTTATCATGCTTGTGTATATTTGCCCATGCGTGTAAGGATTTCATTGTTGCCAGAACTTTCAATGTATGAAGCACCAGTACTTAGATATTTTTATTTTGACTGATTGTCATACACAACTTTAATAGTTTCTTTGGTATTTGAAAATGAGGATTTTCGTGGATGTTAAAGAGTTATGGATATATGCAAATGATAGATGATGGGTTTTATAGATATGAGTTGTATTCCATGTAATGAGATCGGAATGAAGTAGCATTTAGAGCTAACTATTACCCATAAATCTTCCTATAGAAGCTGTTTTAAATTACATGTGATCTCTTTAAATTCGATCTCACTATTGGTGCATAGTTTATAACTAGTGCGGTGGTTTGTTGCAGGAATAATGGAGAAAAAAAGTTTCTTTTCTATCCTAGACTACACCATGTAAGCATCAAATGGAGTAACTTACGTACAACTTTATCTGCAATGTTAAACTATGTTCATATTGGTGAATTCTTAGGTTTCGGTGACAAATGATGGTTGTCAAGCTTCAGTACCTCCGTTCTCTGGTCGACTAGGGCTATACTTGGAGGGATCAGTTTCTCCCGCTATTTCTGGTGTTCATATACAGATTATTGCTGGGGACGAGGGCACCATTACTTCAGTCAATAAAGGAGGAGTAGTGCTTAAAACTGCTACAGAGGCAGATGGGTATTTTGTTGCAGGACCTCTGTATGATGAAATAACTTACAATATCAAGGCTTCGAAGGTAGGGAATATTTATTCTGGTATTATTTCTTCTCAACATCAACTTAAAGTCAATATGTGTTAACCCCCTTTTCAAATCATTTTGTACTTTTGGCATTTGTTTATATAAACACATTAGTCTTATAATTGATATTCGAAATGATAGTTTTCTGTTCTTTTCAGTTAAATGACTTGATACCTCCCTTTTTTTCTTTGTGACGAGTAACCATGATATTTTCTTGTTTTTAATTGATAACTATGAGAACTTTTATCTTCAAGACTGGGTGGAGATATGGGCTGTGTTGGAAGTCTTGTGGCCTAAGTTGTATATGTGATGTATGTGCAATCATATGATACATATTTTCCTGCAGTTTCTCTTTTTGTCATTCTCACTAAATTAGTTAGTATTTGGAGTCATAGAAAATAAAATAAGTATTTGAGTGGGGAAGTTTTTTGTTTGAAGAGCAGTACTGGCAATTGTCTTAATTTAGATCAGGTAGTGATGGTGTGTATGTCAACCATTTCATCGGTAGAGGAGAGAGGCATGTTCTCTAAAAGGTAGTAAATCTAGTAATGGTTGCAGCTGTTACAAAGTGCTAGCCTGCAGCCCTGCACTCTTGTGATCTATGTTATCTAGACTCTTCATTTGTTTCTTAAGTACTTGTGTCTGACCCATATTTTGACATGATTATGGATGCATGGTCTTCTAAATACATGAAAAAGCTTAAGAACTTGTCTGCCCCAAGTCTAAATAACATAGCTTGTGATTACTAACAATAAATGGAATGGGCATGTGATACATAGAAGATGGGACCGGGTGAATTGAACTTCTAGCTTTAGATACATGGATGCCTTTAATTTGATTTTCTGTGATTAGATGGAAAATAAGCTTTCACCCTTTGGATGGATGTAAATACTCCAAGATCTAAAGCATCATGGATCCACAGCTTCGTATATGGTTTTGTGGGTACTGTTTCAGTATGTATTTGTAATAATTAAGATAAAGTTCTGTTTAGCTGATTTTTTATCATCTTTGATGTGTAACTTCGTTTATGCGCAACTTATTGTTACATTCCCTGATGTATCTCTTATTTGGTGCAGCCTGGATTTCATCTCAAACAAGTAGGGCCATATTCTTTTTCTTGTCAGAAGCTTAGTCAAATATCTGTGAAAATATATTCCAAGGATGATGTGACTGAACCTATGCCCTCTGTTCTGTTGTCATTGAGTGGGGATGATGGGTATAGGAATAACTCTATGTCAGGGACTGGTGGAATATTTGTCTTTGAGAACTTGTTTCCAGGAAGCTTCTATCTTCGGCCTCTGCTAAAGGTACTTAATAGTTTTTCTTCTGATTAGAATGTTCAATTTCTTAAGTTAGTTGAAATTGCAAGGGGAAACTAGGCATTTGGTTAATCTGAGGTAAATCATGACCATATGCACATTATAGACAGAAATATTGAAAAAAGAGTTTTAAACTGGTTTTCTGTTCGATTTAATTACTCCTACTAGTGATCTCTATTTACTCTTGCAGGAGTATGCGTTCTCACCTTCAGCACAGGCAATAGAACTTGGCTCTGGAGAATCTAGAGAAGTTGTTTTCCATGCTACACATGTTGCTTACAGGTTTTTCTTTTGCTTTAACTCCCCAGTTGCCTTTTTGGCATTGTAAGCATTTAAGTGCATGCTTCAACGGTATATTGAAGATAAGTTTTTTATATATTTTTCCTGGCACTTATTTACGTTAAATTATCTTAAATTTAAGTTTTTTTAATTTAGGTGATAAGCTAATCCAAATTTGTTCAGCATTTTTTCTCTCTCCTTTTTAGTTGAGTTACAATCCGAACTTCTAAGACTCTCTGCTACATCACTGCAAAACATAGTATATATTTCTTGAAAATGTCTAGCTTATGTCAGACCCAAAGTACTGTGCATGGGTTTAAGGCACGGCTTTAAGGAGTTTAATTTCTCTGCAGTGCAATGGGCATGGTAACTTTGCTGTCTGGCCAACCAAAAGAAGGTGTCTCAATTGAGGCCCGCTCAGAGTCAAAAGGCTACTATGAGGAGACAGTGACTGATTCATCTGGGAGTTATCGTCTGCGAGGACTGGTTCCTGACGCATTGTATTCAATCAAAGTTGTGAAAAAGGACGGCTTGGGTAGTGCTAAAATTGAGCGAGCATCTCCTGAATCTGTTCCTGTAAAGGTTGGTCCTATTTGCTGGAACTTTTTTCCCATTTTTTGGGTTTTTGTCTTAATTCTTAAATGTGTTTAAATTCTTTTAAGAACTTAATGTCATTTGTATGAAGCTTTTGTTGTATCAATGTTTTAATTTTACATCAACGCAATTGTAGTTGGAACTAAAGTTATATGATTCATGATCAACTGGGTGAAGCTTCTTCAAAATCGAAATCTCATTTTATTCAGAAAATCACTTCCATCTACAATCCTAGGGCTACTAAATTTTAAACTTCTGATGTGTATGTGGTTGATTAATCACTTTCCAGGTTGGGAGTAACGATATCAAGGGGCTGGACTTTTTGGTCTTTGAAGAACCAGAGATGACTATCTTAAGTGGCCATGTTGAAGCGAATAGGACTGGGGAATTACATTCTCATTTATTGGTAGAAATCAAGTCAGCTGGTGACACGTCTAAAGTAGAGTTTGTCTTCCAACTGCCATTATCCAACTTCTTCCAGGTAAAGGACTTGCCAAGGGGAAAACATATCGTTCAGCTCAAATCCAATCTGCCTTCTAGCACTCACAAATTCGAGTCAGAGGTTATTGAGGTTGACCTAGAGAAGAATGCTCAAGTTCATGTGGGTCCCCTGAAATATAGTGTGGAGGAGTATCATCACAAACAGGTTTGTTTAATTTTGTTAAAATCATGCATGTGTTCCTTTTTTTTCCAAATGACTATGCAACTATAACAAAATAGTGGTCTTACTAATACTATAATGATGTTTGATTATATATGTACTTACTGTTTACTATCGAACTTTATTTTTTTGCTTGTCTTGCGTACCAATAGGAATTAACTCCGGCACCGGTATTCCCTCTTATTGTTGGAGTTTCAGTGATCATTCTCTTTCTCAGCATTCCAAGGTAGCTTGAATATCCTTTCTATCCCTCGTATGCCTTAAGATTTTATATTTATGTGGATAATTTGTGATAATGTTCTCCTTTGTTTTATGCCTTTTCTTAAAAAGACTAAAGGACATGTACCAAGCCGCCACGGGAATACCAACACCTGGTTTTATGACAACTGCAAAAAAAGAACCACGGAAGCCAGTTGTGAGAAAGAAGACTTTTTGACGAACCCTTTTCCACCGAAGGGATGCGACTTTGGGGCTCAGAAGAGACTGTTAAAAAGTTTATATTTCGTTCATTCCCCCCCCCCCAGAGTTTTGGTAGATGATAAAACTAATATTGCGATGAGTTCATTCATAGGCTTTATTGTAGGATTGAACCTGACTGTATCTTTGTAGAAGCAAATGAACGTAGATATCAATGAAATGAGTAGCCCAACTCAGCAGTCTTTTGGGTTGAAATACTTTTGAGCTGGGCTCATTTGGGTTAGAGGGTTGATTTCTTTCGAGTTGGGTCATTATAGATTTATCTTATTTCAAAAGTCATCTGTTTGGATTAGGGTTTTGATCAATTTTGGGACCAAATTAATGATGAAATCAAATTGGGTTGAGTTTAAATTTTGGTGGCGTTTGGAAACAATGATACCTGGTAGGAATGCTACAGGCATCCGTACTAGCAAAGTTAATATAAATATGATATGAAAGTCAATTGAGTTATATATTAAACAGCTAGCAGCTGTAAAAGGAAATATCTTGTGATTTTAGTTTCAGGCTTGAGAATGAAATGGAACACATGAGACATGAAATTGTAAACATTCCAGATAATTAATGATACGTACATGCTTGTATTGTTAGCAAGGAAATATCTTGTTGACAGGCATAATTAACATGAAAGCAACTATACTATCGAGAGGCCTAGCTTTTTCTGCTATTGATGATGTATTAACTAGCTTTACTACAATTAAATTTTCCTTCAAGCTCTCATTCAATTTTCTCCTTGAAATCAGAGAATATCGATTAAAAAAATAAATAAAAAATTAATTTAAGTTGACGTTGAATTGATTAAATTAAAATTTTATAATATTTTAATATTTTATTTAATTAAAATTAGATTGGTCAAATCAATTAAATTGAGAACTTCTGATTTGATGGGTTCGAAAAACATTGTGATTGACACTTGTGCCTTTTTTTTTTTTTTTTTTTTTGGGTTAAGGGTAAAATAATTGAACTAAATGATGGGAAAGAGACAATAAAAGAGATAAAAGTGTTGTATAGATTTTTAAATTAAAAATTGGATTGTATCTTATTTTTTTGGTAAAAAAAATTAATTAATTTATTTATGTATGTAAGATTAAATTTTAAATTAATTTACTGTTAAAAATTAATTTTTATACGTTAAAATAAAAAATACATTATATGTGAAGTGCAACTATCTAGTTGTTTTGTCAATTACATTGTTTTTATTTATAAAAATTGATGAAATTTTTAACAGAAAAGAGTTGTTGCTATTTAATTTAATATATTAAAATTAATTTCTATTTTTTAAATAAAAATATAAAATGTAATTTAATTCTTAGTAAAAAAAATTTATACTGCTTTTACCGGATAAAGATACAACCGATGAAAAGATGTTATCCCTAAAATTTGGATACCACAGGCAAGATTTCATCAAACAACCATTTAATTTTGGAGATTTGTCTCCTCTCTTTTGAAACCCCATTTCTCTCGATTTGACGCTCAATACAATATTTTTTATATTATATAATTAATTAATATATATCACGTTGAAGTTGAAGATGTCAAAACCCTAATGTTTATTGCATTGACTTGCCCCATGCCCATGTGCACCACCTCTAATGGGGTCGAGTAACGAGATTGTTTAGTCACAAATATATTTTAAAAAGCAAAACCAAAAAGTTTAGCTCTCTCTCTCACCACCCATATCGCAGTTTCGGGAGAAGCTGCTCCTTTTTTTATCATTTATTCATCATCTTAATATTTAATTTATAAAATTCGTAACTAAATGGTGATTCATATATTAAAAATAATAATCCGAATCATATCACTCAATTTTATAAGAATCAAACGATTCGATCACTTTCACAAATTTTAGAATATAGATTAATAATGATTAAAAATAAAAATATTAAAATTTAAGGAAAAATAAGAATACTTCTATTTACAAAAAAAATAAAAATGATTATTTTTGTTAAAATAATCTGTCAGTGTCAATCTTCTAGAAAAGTTTACTCTCATTGAAAGAAAGCGAGAGAAAAAGAGGAGGGAGGAATTCTTTTTATTTTTAGTAATAACGCCATTGGTTCCGGTCATGATAAAATAATAAGTTATTAAGATATATTTGACTTTTTTAATTTTAAAAATTATTTATTTATTTACATAACATTTATATGATACTTAATGTGCATGATTAGTTAATTTTTAAATTTATTTTTAGTGATTTGATACATAATATAAATTTAAAATTAAAAAAGATGAAAAATAAATGAAGGATTAAGATTTTTTTTTTTTTTTGTAAAGTTGGTGGGCCAAATAAATTATTTTGTCAAATAAAAATTATAATGATATCAAGTTTTTTAGAGACAATTACGTTCTTGATATTTTTGGGTTCCCGGATAAAATAATAAATTGGAGTTTTGGATATATTAAAAGTTAAATAAAATTTTTTTAAGTCCTTTAAAAATCAGTAAAAAAAATTTTTGGGGCCATTAAAATTGAAAAGAAAAGTTTGGGTCCCTTAAAAGTTGAATTTTTTGACCCTTTTAAGTCTTGGTCCTGAATGGTTGCACTTCTAAACGACTTTAAAATCAGGCATGTTTAGAGGTTAAATTATCTTATTATACATACATTGTAAATTTAGTCTTTGCACTTTAATTTGTTCAATTTTAGTATATATATTATTTAAGCTGGTAAATTTTAATTTTATGCTTTTTGAATTTTAAAATTTCAGTACAGATCCAAAAGGTAACAATTAAATTTATTTTGTTAAATTCTACTAGTAGTCCTATATTATAAGTAAGTTGTAAACTTAATTCATATTATTCAATTTGATCATTTTTAGTCTCTATACTTTTTAAATTTTGAAATTTCAATATTGACGCAAGAGATAATCGTTAAATTCATTAAATAACTTTTTTGTGAGTTATATGTGAAAATAATAAATTGATATAACATTACACATGTAATAATACATTTACTAAATAATATTTTTAAAATAGTAAAATTTAATGAAGTTAGCCGCTACTATTTGATCAGGATTTGAATCTCAAAAGTAGAAAATATAAAGATAAAAATAATCTAATTAAAGTGAAAGAACTAAATCAATAACTTATGTATAGTATAAGGATTAATAACAAATTTTAACATTTCTTAAATATATAATTCGATCAAGATACACCAAGGCAGGGGTGAATCTAGGGGGGCTGACAGGGGCCCCGACCCCTTAAAATGGAAATATTTCTATTTAGGCTATTAAAATTTTTTAAAATTTTAAATTAGTAAAGATAAAATTGTATTTTAACCCCTTAAAATGATAAAATTTTTATTTAATCTTTTAAAAATTACATTTTTACTATCGTAAAAATTACAATTTAATTTTGACTCCCCTAAAAAAAATTTTGGTTTCGCCCCTGCACCAAGGGGAACAGCCATAGTCCATTTTCTTGAAGGTACAATTCAAACCCCTACCAAGTACTAATAATTCAATTTGATCCTTCCAACACATTTGCTAAATGAAAAGAAAAACATATTTTGCCACTTAAAAAAAGACAATATAATATATCATAATACACAATTTTTAGCTTTGGCCATAAAATTTTAAAAACTTATTTAGGAATTATCACAATTTTTTATTTCGCCCCCTTTATGAATTATGATATAAAAAAGGCATTGTATTATTAAATAATTGTAAAATATATTAATAATATTCAAAGATTTGATCAAAGAAAAAAAAAAGAGCAACAATATTTTATGAATAAAAAAGGGATGTCTGAATACGTCGCGAAAACTGGGGACTGACGGAAGTCAAAATTTTGGCCTCCGCTCTAAATACTAGGCAGCTGGCGGTTTCACACTTCACAAACAACAATATAATTACAGCTTTTAATAATATATTTTAAATTAAATAATCTATAAGCATAGTGTATATATATATATATCTCTTTTTTAAGCTTCCAAGCGTAACCTTGAAGGAACGTTCAGACAAACAATTTTAAATTAGTATAATATTTAATTACAAACATTTATATAAAAATTTGGAGTATGTCTCGTATTTCAAATCTATATAAAAAGTTACATCGCAACGTCGGAGAACACAATGTCTCGATGAGCAGCAGTCGTCAAGACAAGAAGAAAATCTTTATTTTGATGATGTGACGAGATATGAAAATATGCTGTTGATTTTTTGGACGATAATTTTGAGATTATTTCCTAATTAGACTATAAGCATTTAATAACATATTGCATTAATTAGTATATATAGTGTATCTAGGGTAAGTGAGCGTCAAGTAACATGTAGCATATATAAGTTTCTTTAGAGCCATCGAGATTGGTGTGTGAGTTAGATTTAGATACAAAAAAAAAAACATAATTAAGAGAAAAAAAAATAAATTTAGGGTTTAGAGTTTTTTTTTCTTTATTTTGATTATCTCCACTTTGTATTTTTCTTTTATTAGTGAAATCTATTTTTGTCCATAATTTTTATCCTTTTCAGAAATTTTTTTTTACGTAAAATTTATGTGTTCGATCTTTTTAATTTCTTCGTTATTTTATTTGTTCATTGCTTACACTGGTTTATCCCCAACGAAAAATAAATGTTTTATAATACTAGAAAACAATTACGAATTTGAGTTAAAAAAACTATTACAGGAGATTTAGGCCAGTTTTATACAATTATATATATTATACAATTTTATATACAAAAATTTTTATCCTTTTCAGAAAATTTTTTTTACATAAAATTTATGTGTTCGATCTTTTTAATTTCTTCGTTATTTTATTTGTTCATTGCTTACACTGGTTTATCCCCAACGAAAAATAAATGTTTTATAATACTAGAAAACAATTACGAATTTGAGTTAAAAAAACTATTACAGGGGATTTAGGCCAGTTTTATACAATTATATATATTATACAATTTTATATACAAAAATTTTAAAAATATATTATACAATTTTATTTTTAGAAAACTATTAAAGGAGATTTTTATGGAAAACCAGCTACGCGTTTTGGCCACGTGTTCCTAACGATCACCTATTTTTGGTTATTTAAAAATAAATAAAAATATATTAATAGTTGAATCCCAAATAATTAGAATTTTTAACCGTTAGAGTCCAATAGAAAAGAAGATGTTGTTCATCCAATGAGACCCAGATTCGAACACCTGTGTGTGCAAGGTATGTGTACATTATCAAATGGTTAAAAAAATATAAACAAATACTATTATCGAATATTTTAAAAAAATACTAACGATTATTACTTCCAACAGTCTGACTATATATATATATAATCTCTTAAATTTCAATTTTTTCATTCAATCTTATTCATTAATTCTTACAATTTTTTTATTCTAATCTCTCAAATTATTCTTCTTCCAAATTTCTATCCTAACTGTTTATTATTTGTTAGATTTTATTCGATTTTCATCATCTTAAAATTTTAAAAAATGTCAATGCCTATAATTCATTTAGATCACAAACACATTTTTGACATATAATTATAAAAGGTAAGAAAATACTATTATTTTTTATTTTAATTAATATCGTTATTAAGTTGCTAACATTATCATTATTTTTAAAATTTTCTATGTTTATATATTTTGGATGAAGATAGAATTATTAAAACATATATACACAATTTAAGTAAGAGAGCTAGGCGTGTTATTGAACAACACTTGGACGAAGCGAGATTCTTGCACGTGTCTCGTATGCTTGGCAGGACTAAATTGTAGCCCACACTTATCAGTGCTTTGCTGGAAAGATGGAGATCTGAGACACACATATTCCATCTTCTATATGGTGAGTGTACAATTACACTCAAGGATGTGGCATTACAACTTGGTCTACCAATTTAAGTGCGAGAGCACCGCGTGTTATTGAACAACACCTGGAAGAAGCGAGATTCTTGCACGTGTCTCATATGCTTGGAAGGACTAAATTGGAGTCGACACTTATCAATGCTTTGTTGGAAAGATGGAAACCCGAGACACACATTCCATCTTTTGTACGGTGAGAGTACGATTACATTCAAGGATGTGGCATTACAATTTGGTCTATTAATTGATGGGTCAATCGTTACGAGAGTAGTGCGCGTTGGTGATTGGAGCGCAACTTGCCATGAACAATTAAGCAAGGTGCCAAACAAGTTTAGTGGTAATCGAATAGATATGAAATGGTTAGAAGATAATTTCTCGCATCTCGACAACTCTTTTAATGCGGTTGAAATACAACAATTCGGTCGAGCTTTCATATTGAGGTTGATCGGGGCTCTTCTCATGTCATATAAATCTCAAAATCTGATACATTTAAGATGACTCTTACAACTAATCAACTTAAAAGAAGCTGAGTGACTCAGTTAGGGATCAACTATCTTGGCTACATTGTACCAAAAGATGTGTCGGGTAACTGAAGCACAAAAAAATAAAATTAGTGATTGTATACTCCTTCAGTCATAGTCATGATATTGATTACCATTTTTACATCCCTTAGTAAACTTTCCTTATCAATTCCCACTCGTAATAAGGTAAGTTCATTTAATAATATAGTTATCATAAATGTTTATCATTATTATATTTTTTGGATAACATATTATATAAATAGGTGGAACAATGACGCGAGTCATGTGAGTATATTGAACGAGCTTGAATATATTCGATTATTGTTCGATCAACGATAAAAAGCAAATATTAGATTTTAAAACTTTCAATTTCATAATACTTATGTAAGGATTTGAAATTTAATATTTGGTATGTAATAAAATTTATAATTTCGTACTACAATTTGAATGGATGTTATACTTTGATCCAAGAATACAAGAATGCATCTCAGTCGAATTTTTGACGAATTGAAATATTTGGTACGTCAAAGTGCCACTGATAGTTTTTGCAATAATTGAGATGCATGAATTCGATCGAGTGATGCGCTAGATTGGGTTAGTGCAAAATATTCCACCCTCACCTTAGGACCTCGATGAACTTCACAATATTGACTTGCAAGGGAGAATCGATAAAGATATGTACATTTCATACCTATGCACGAACCACTTGTCAAACCGGATTTGGTGACTTTTTTGGATTACATGACATGGCTTAGACTTCATGGCCAATCATATCTATTTGTGAAGGAGGAAAGGAGTAGACAAATTCGTTGTAAAAGACCAACATGACCTCACATGAGGCTGCAGTCGAGGGTACATGCATTGAGTTCATCATCATCGGCTCGAAACCTGAATTATATACTAATAGGTGCACCATACCTCTCGGTTAGTATGGCTCATATGGTGGTTTTACTAACCTCATGTTTTTCACACAAGCACTAAATTATGTACTATAATACTATGCATCAACACCACCTCTAAGAATATTTTTTGCACTACCTCTATTTGCAAGAGCATATTGCATGCCACTATTGTCAACAACACTAATGTATCTATCATCACCAACAATTCTAGCATTCTATGCACAACCAAGTTATTCGACACCATAAATTTCTCTGTCAATAGTGATGCTCATATCTCCCGTACATGAATGATGCATCAATTTAGATTAATGGCTTACAATATCGGAATGCCTCAATGCATGGCTTGAATGTTAACAAAAGATGATGGAAAATCCTTTTCCCTTGGACCATTCGATTTTCATGATATACAGGTTCCATTTGACTATTGATGACGATACTTGAGATGTATTGATTGAGCACCTTCAATCATCGCCACAAATCATTATATGATTTATCCCACCCATTATCCATATTTTCTATAACATTCTGTTTTGCAACTCATGCCTTGTATTACGACAGAATGTAATCGTACTCATTACAAATATTATGTGACACCTTTAACCCGATAATATTTTATTTTATTTTATTTATTTATTTTTAAAATTTTCATGTTCAAAGAATATTCATTACAAATAATATTTCTTATTATCATTTATTAACAAATCAACATTTCAACATTTTAATAACTAGATATCAGAACAATAAGACTTATAGAGTTAAACAACACATGCTTGAACAGAAATCCATTCACCAAAATTTCTAGATGAAATTATACTTCTACCGATATATGAACAGTTAAGTATCGGTAGAACATACAATAAATTAATTAAATAAAAACAAAGCAATAAACTACCGGAACTATAGAAGTTTTACCGATACAAGAGTCTAAACCTACTTATACCAAATAAACTTCTACTGGTACCTAAAATCACAGTAAAAATTATCACTTAACCTGTAGACTTCTACCGCTACTTCTACTCTAATTACCAATACTAAATTTTACAGAGAATAAGGTTGGCAAGTCTGGCATATTTCTACCGATACATCTATTATTCTATCGATACTGCTTCCATAATTCTACCGGTAGTTTAAATTCCTGCTACCGAAACGAATTAAGTCAGTAACTAAAATTTCAAAACCCCTGCACTTCTACCGATACTACACAACGTGGTACCGACATAACACAAATAGATACTAAAAATTCAATCCTAATTTCTCTCAAATCTAAAGCTATCCACAAAATATCACAAATTTCCTATCTAAACTAATATCCATTCACAATAAACATTCATCATTCATAAACATGCATTATCAACTAATACTTAAGTAACATATTAACATACCGTGTTTACCAAAAATCATCTTATATACATTTACAAACATTCATTACACAAAACTCATGAACCAGTATTACTTCAAATATGCACTTCATCAATCTCATAACTAAAGTCTTAACATAAACTACTCATCAACAACATAAGTATCAAAACATCCTATATACATGCCACTCTTAAACCCAAAACGAATTATCCAAAAGTCTACCGAAAATGAAGATGATAGTGTGCACTCTTGACTGGGTCCAATCGATGCTAAGATTTCTTGAGACCTATAATCATGAAAATCAAACATAGTAAGTCATTTAAAACTTAGTAAGTTTGAATTACAAGTGATAATGTATTAAAATAATTAATTACTATAATTTAAAGTCCAATCATAATTCTTGAATCACCGGCACAAAGCCTGCTAGGCACAAAGCCCAAATACACCGGCACGAAGCCTACTAGGCACATAGCTTGAAAACACCGGCACACAGCCTAGTAGGCACATAGCTTGAAAACACCGGCACACAGCCTACTAGGCATATAGCCTGAATTTGTGTAAGCAAATCAATCCTCAAAGGATTATACATGTCAACAAAAATCATTAGATATGACAACACATATTTATACATAGATTCTAACATTTCTAAAATGAACTTATAATTATAAGATAATGAAACGAACTTGCTTGTATAGTGACGATCGATATTTGACAATAATCACTCGACTATTTTGCCCTTTCCACGTTTATCCCCCAAAGTCTTAGTTTCTTGATCTAATACATATAAACAATTAAATAAAGAAAATCCTTATTTTCTATAGCATAAAAAAATGATATATTTTCTAAAACAAACTTCAATAACAAAAATTTAATCATTCAAGTCTCCAAGCTAAATCTACCATTTTAGTAACCCAAAAACCTTTCTAAACATCTCACCAACTTCATTCTCAACCATGGTAGTAACTAAACATGAAATTCACTCATGATAGTTTTCACAAATGTTTATTTCTTTGCAAGATACTTACCTTATTAGATAGTCCAACCAAAGGATCATAATTGCACAAATAATATTAAGTATAAAACATAATTTCACTTACAAGCAATGCTTCCAAGACAACCAAATTTCCAAGCTTTTCTCCTATGGTGTTTTCGATTAAAGAAGAAAGAAAAATAAAGAAGATGATGATATGTCCCTCTTGTCTTTATCTTCTTTTAATTCCCTTACTAAAATAAATTATAAAATAAAATTTTATAATTCTTTCCATCTTTATCCACTAACTTATAAATATATATATATTAATAATAATAACCTTTATAAACTCTTACACCAAAACCCACTCACATATTATTTAATATATTAATACCATATACTAATTATCACTACTAATGAAATTTCTTAGCCTAAATACTTCATATGACCTTATGAGTGTAATTTACTCAATAAAATTTAATTTGCTAAATGTAATTAAATTTTAAAATCTAAACTCCCTTTACCACTGAAATCAGACTATTACATATTAATAATCAAAATTGGTACAACAATCTTAAGAATCACTTTCACAATAGGTAAAATAATAGCAGAAATAAGGCAAGGATCCAATTTTGGATGATCTTGTGACATACCTGTAACAACACAAATATTTTACCATAAGTAAGACAATGTAAGAGATAAGGTCAGAACCTAATTTCAGATAATCTTATGACATAACTATAATTACACTACTATATAGAGCATCATATTTCTTAATTGTCCAAAACTTCTTCTTCTTTCTCATGGATGCCATGATTTTCCATAGACATTTACTATCACGTATTATACACTTCGCGTCATTTTTTTGACTCACGATTTTGTAACATGGAAGTTGACCCCATGCTTTATGCTATACCACTTCACTGTACCAACAACATCTTTGGAGGAAAACTCCCATCTTTGGAGGAAAACTCCATTCCAACTTGTAAGTCATCAGAATTTGTAAAAGAACTTGCATGGCTCGATCTTCTATGAGGAAAAATTGGAAATTCTAATCCTCCTTCAGCATCAATGTCGATATTAAGCATGTGGGGTGGAGGTTCATATGTCGTAAAATCTGGTTGGGTTCCTCTAGCATTGTTCGGACCTTCATTGTCACAATCACTCTCTTCTAGTTTAATAAGAACGACCTTTGATTCAAAAAATAAATTAATTTCTTAACCATTTGACTCGGATTTCTAAATTGGATCATCATGAGTTTTAGCTTCCTCTTTGTTCTCAACTTCCTCTTCTTTATCAACCTAATTGCGGTTTCATATCCAAGGTTGGTGTGCCTTCATTGGTACAGGTTGTAGGGGGAACATCATCCATTCTTGTCAACCCTACATTAAAACCAATATTACTTACGGATTACCCATTCGTGTAACTTGATAACATACCCACATAAGTGTTTTCAACATAGAATATGTCACACCTCAAAAGTAATTGTAACATCCGCATTCTTGAATCAGATTTGGAATAGTAAATAGAGTAGAATTGAGAATTAGACTATATAGCTAAAATAAGAAAATAGTTAGAAAATTAAGGATTAATTAGTAAGTTTGAGAAAGGAAGAATGACTAAATAGTAATTTATCCAAATTGAATTATGAGTCATTATGGGAATTAGATTGATTAAGGAGAGGCAAAAGAGTAATTTGGTGGAAGATATTTTTGGAGGCAATGTTTTGGGTCAAAGTGTAAAGTTGGAAGGCCCAAGGACTAAAAGTGCAATTTTGCCATTATTAAAGAAAGATATTTTTATAAAGAGAAATTGATAGAAAAGTCTAGAGAAATGAAGAACAGAAATGATGAAAAGGCTATAAAAGCCATCAGCCATGGTGCTTCACGTTGGCCACCATTTTTCCACCATTTCAACTTTTGCTTTTCTTACAAATTAGTCTTTTTTCACCAAATACAAACCAATTAAGCTAGTTTCTTCCAAATTTCTTCAAGATTAGTGAATAAAATTGATAGAGAAGTGTAGTAGCTATCCAATTGTTAAAAGAAATGCATCCATACTTGTCTTGGAGGAGAAAGAAAATGGGAATTAGTGTTGAATACAAGTGATTAAGGTAAGAAAGCTAAACTCCTCTTTAAATACGTGTTAGTTTTGGTTTAGAAACATAGATTATGATATGTTAGAATGATTTTAATGTGAATATATGTGTTTTGTATGGAATTGAAGAGAAAGAAAAGAAGAAGAATGACTCAATTGAAGAGAAAGGAAAAGAGAAGATCAAAGAGGGAAAGAAAGTTTTTTACTAGAGTTGTAAGTACTACAAGATTTTAAATTGAAAATTTATTCTCTTTAAAGTATATGATTAATTGTGATAAAAATGAATAAAATGATATGTTCAGTTATAAATATGGTGATTAAGTGTGATTAAATGAAATTTAGTGCAAATGAAATATGAAAAGGGAAAAATTCACTTCAAAACAGTTTGGACAGAACAGGGAACTAACTTCGAAAATTCACCAAAAATTGTATATAATGATTTAAGGGTCGAATTATATATGTAATTAAAGCTTATTGAGTTTAGTTTCATATGGAAGAAACAGTGAAAGAAAAGGAACTGCATATTTCGAGATATACTAGTTTTAGTGTAATAATGTCAGAGTATATTCAAGTTCCCCTGTTCTGACTTTGAAAAATTATAGAAAAAATGTAGAAAAATTATTAGAGACTGAAATTTATATGGCTGAATCTTTAATGAGTCTATTTTCAATCGAAACAGACAGAAACATCATTTGATCTTTGTACTAAAAGATAGATAATTTTTAGTGAAGAAAGGTCGAAACTGTCAGGCAGCAGCGAAGGGGTAAATTGAAAGAATTTACTGTACAAATTGGCTAAAGTAAAAATTCTGGAAATTTTATGGTAAGAATATGATTGAGTCTAGTTTCAGAAACATCAAGCGGTTTATAATTTCGAATTCTGTAGCCCAAGATATAAATAATTTAGTGACTGTGATGCAAGTGGATAGCTTTGAAAATTAATGTGAAAATAAGAGTAAAGAGGTATATGATGATACATATGTGATGAACAATATATATGTGAAATATTATGTGTTTAATTATGAATATTGATTATATGATAAAATGGTGATATTGTGTAAGCCTTTGAGCAAATAAAGGTGAAAAATACATGATTATGTATATGTGAAGAGAAATGTAAATGTGATATATGAAATTATGAGAAATGATGAATATGAGAGATTATGCCCATGTAGACAAGTTAGAACCATTGTAATAATAGTGGCATGCCATTAAGGAACACTAGCGCGCTCTCTGTTTAGCACTTCGTGTGCTTTCTGTTTAGCACTTCTTGTGCTCTCTGATTAGCACTGTGTGTGCTCAGTACTTTATGTACCCTCTGTTTAGCACTTTGTGTGCTCTCTGTTGCCCAGCACTTATGTGCTCTCTGTTTAGTACTTCGGTACTCTCTGTTTGTTCCGTTTATCTGATGGGTTTTATAAAAGTATACTATGGGCCAAGTGGATAAATAAGCTAAGTGAGCTATGGTTAAGAAAGCTATGATGACTAAATTGTGAAAAGTGAAAGAATGTGCAGATTATTACATTGAGGTAAAGAAATGATAAATACATGAAAGAGAAGTACTATATTTGTATGTGTAATTATATGTTAATAATTAAGTGAACTAATGTGATTGAAATGACTAAGTTATGAAAAAGGGATGAAAATGTAAAATCTACCGTTGAGGTAAGTTGGAATATGAGGATGAATATGTGTTATGGTGAAATTATGGTAAGTTAAATGTTACATGCAAGAAAGGTTAGAAATTTAATACGCATGAGTAATTAAATGTTTGATAAAATTAAGCAATAAATAAATAATCATCTATTATGCTTGTAGTGCTTACTAAGCCTTCACCGGCTTAACGTGTTTATTTTAACGCGTAGGTACAAAAGCTACGGAAAGCTAGAGTTGAGCAAGGGACCTCTCATCACATCACATCACTTTTGAAGCTCAAGTTTAGATAATTTACTTTGAAGAAAAATGGCATGTACAAATGGTATACTTAGGTGTCCCTAATGAACATGTTACTAATATTGTTTTGAAAATTTACATGAATTGAAAGAAAAATTTTATTATACTCGTTTTTAATTCTCTGACATTGTATGTAATACTCTTATGCCGGGTTTATACGTGTGAACCGGGTATAAAGGTGTTACAGTAATGAACCTAAAAGGTGAGTAAGGTATGCATGTAAATTGTTTGGCGCATTATGGTGGTATAATCCACCACCCTGCTGACTTGCTGGTGAGTTAGAGCGTTGGCATATACTAGCATTAAAGTATCCGCCCATTAACAATATCTAAGAATTTAGTTTTGGTTTAACATTAAAAGCCTATCAAGTGTATGAGAAAGTTATAGGAGACTTGATTGTCTTTAAAACCACACTATACGAGAGTCACCCCAAGGTATAGTCTGCTCAGTTTACACGAGCACTGTTCTAGTTAGTTCTTATAACGAGATTATTTGAGAGTCAATTGGATTGATTTCACTCTCCCCATGATTGGTTAAATAGTAACGAAGATCTTCACTGGATTCTCTTTACCTTCCCCCGACTTTTTGTGAGAAAATCAAGAGATTTGGGTTAGGTAAGCATCGTTACTTGTTAAAGTCCATTGTAGGGGGACAAGGAGTTTATATCCAGTGAAGGGGAAGACATTCTAGATGGCTCTCTTTCCACTCTACATTTTGATCCTTCTTTCTAACCTAAATATTCTCTTCTTATTTGTTAATCTGGAGATAAGATTTTGTTAAATCAGTGGATGGTTCAACCTTCTAGTAAATCTTATAGCTTTATACGTTACAATTATAGAAGGGGAAAGATGTTAAAATATGTAGAAACAATAAGGTATGAGTGGAAGGCCCTGCTTGGGGTTGCATGTGGTTGAAACGATAGTAACTATTTGTAATGGGGATTCTAATGGAAAATTTATAACTTTTAAGTAGCTATTGCTGTTGGATTGGGAAAGACAATTGAAACAGAATCTTTAGGTCGAGGTAAAAGTGGGTCTCTAGTGAGTCTTTAGACTCGTCTCTTGCACGTTATATTATAATTTCTCTTTGTATGATTGGCGTCCCTATAGATAAGCATATCTTCTTGAGGAGTTGCAATATATATGTATGTTTGTGTGTTTTCTATGATGCATCTATATGTATGTACTCAAATGTTCGATGTGGTGCATTAAAATGACGATGTGTGGTAAGCATGTTTAAGAATTTATGTGTTGGGAAGTAAGATTTTGTTAATAGTATGAGTGAAATCTGTGTAAATGTGTAAATTATGTTATTTGAGTAATGCATAACAAAATATGGTTGGTGATAAGGGGGTTTGGACAAAGTGTTGGGAAAGTATATGATACGATAACAAACCTTGTGATGGTACCTTGATGATGTTTGTCAGGACAATAAACACGAGACCAATTTAGCAAGCATATAGTTCGTTGGGATCGTAAACCCAAAAAAGGCCAATATAGCAGATATATGAAAAGACCATGGTCATGACATATTCTAGAAATATAGTATGAGCCGTAATTTTCTATTAGGGTTTATGCATGTCTTAGGGATGATGATGGGCAAACTTCAGGCGATGCTAAGTTTAGGCAAATCCATGTCATCAAACACGATAGTTTGTGTAAAACCTTTGTGACAGGTTACCTAAAAAGCCTATGTGGCGTAATGTTTGGGAAACCTTTGTGGCAGGTTACGTGAAAAGCTTATGTGGCATAATATCTTGTAAGCCTTTCTAGTAGGTTGCTTGTAAATCCTATGTGGTGTAATGTTTGGGAAACCTTTGTGGTAGATTACCTGTAAAGCATATGTGGCATAATGTCTAGAAAGCCTGTCAAGGGAATTTTATAATGCTTATGTGGCGAGATCTAAGTATGGATTTGAGGCATTATTTGAAAGAGTCCTTGATAGTGTACTCGATTGATGAATCCACCATAGTAACTCCTTAGTTTAGAAAGAAATCTTGGCATATATGTAATTATGGGTAGTGTAAGTGTCTTCCAAAACTGGAAGTTTTCATATTTTGAATCGAAGTATTCTGAGTTTCTAGTGATCTAAAATATTACCTTCATCAAACAAGTTCGTTGTTTGGATCGACATGAAGTTATGGCGTGACTGGTATTTTGATAGCCGCTAGAGCCAATATAAGAATTCGTTGAGAGTAGTGTCTGTAGACATATCATTTTATGAAATGTATCCAATTTTTATCTCCAAATGATTGTAAAATAGGATCCACTATAAGGTGGGAAGTCTGTGATTCGTTAATCGAGTGGAACGTGTACAAGGTGATCAAGTAAAGGTTGTTGTATAGTTATCTGCCAAGAATGAGAAAACCATCCTCCAAAATCTAAAAGGAAGTCCAAAATTCTTAAGTCGAGAAATTCAACATCATCGTTTAAAGGTAATAATGGTTGAGATTTACTAAGTTCTGTTGAACTTACAAGCGCTTACTTGTAATGCAAGTTCTTGAAATTGAACAAGTGTGTCAAGAGGGACCAAGACAAGAATGGGCTAGGGTGGTAGTTTGTAAAGTGATATTATGTATATAAAGGGGCACTCTTGGGAACGAGGCGAATAGTATTAAAGATTTAAGTTGTAATGCTTTATATTGCTTTAAGAGGTTGTTATAATTAATAAACGTTTCGTTTAAATCTTAACTTAGAAAATATTATAAATAAATAAGAAGTAAATTCAGTATGGTTTTCGTCAATTGTAAAATTTTTGTTAAGTATTTAAGTGTTGTAACATCCTATTTTCGAGTCCGATAATCGAGTTAGGTATAGGGTATTATAGAACATTAGCATTCTGAAGTAGAAATTAAAAGCACCCACAGAATGTCATGCCAGGGTCTTTACTTTCGGGTTACCAACTATCCCTGACTATATGTCAAAGTTAAAACCGAGGGCTAAAATTAAGGAATGCCTTTCCATTGATAATTTCAGCATTTCTTGATATAAGATTTGTATCAACGTCGTGAAACCATCGCACAACCGTATCGAGCATTAACTTGACATTCAAGTCGCCTTTGAGTTCAAATATATCATATCCAATAGGGTTCATTGACGTTAGATATTTATATTTCAAGCTCGAAATTCTCCTCCGACTTGAACTCGAGACTTTTCTTCTAATTCTTAATTGAAGCTCGTTCAAGTTCGATGTCACAAATTTGACCGTTGTAATAAATAACGAATTTAGTTCATCTACTCATCTTCGTCGAAGAACTTATTTCACATGTATAAAACAAAAATATTATACAGAAACGTATATGCTCAATAACCAAATTCAAACAATGACACTTGGACTGATTTGCTTTTTTGGGTTGATTTTTGAACTTTGGATTTTTAACATTAGCAATATTCTTCTCCTTGTGCAAATCTTCTCCTCGAAATTTAACCATGAAAACCTTTCCATATCAATCTTTAGATTTTTATGAAACTCTACCACCGAATATGAAATATATTTCAAAATGTTGAAAAAGACCGGACAAGTCAAAAAAATTATTCTAATAAGAAGCGTTTTTCTGAAAAGTTTTAAAGATAATATTTTTGTTCTGCCACGGATAAGATGAGGTGTAAATTTTATTTCGAGATTCTCGAGTTATTAAAAACTTTATCTCAAGATTCTCGAATTTTTAGAATCAACCAAACTGTTAATTTTTAAATTTTTTTTTAGGAAGTGTTTTTGAGTTGTGTAACAAGAAAAGAGGTATAATTGTACCACGTAAGATGTGTTTTTATTAAAAGTGTGTCCTATATGACACGTTTTCACTATAATACATCATACACAAGTGTATTTTCACTCTTTCTCCTACCACGTCACTTAAAAAATGCTTAGTGTTTTTACCACCCATCTCAAAACCAAACTGTTTTCTTAATTTTCAAATAAAATTACTTAAACCCTGTTTTTTAAAACAGCATACATATATATATATATATATATATATACCTAATTTTTTGCCCTATTAAAAGTTTTCTTGTAAAATATTGCATATTGATTGGTCAAACTGGTTTTGGATGAATTTAAATTTTAAAATTTTTATTATTTCAAATCTTTTTGGGTACAAAATATTTATTCACATCATTCGAGTTTACTAATTAATTTTTTGATTTGGGTGATCTCAGATTCAAATTATTTTAGATTGTTTTCAATTATTTTTTAAGTATTCTTTTAGCTTTGTCTTAAGATTATGATTTTCTTTCCAAGTTATTTTCTAACTTATATTGTTGACTCTTTATTATAAATAGACTTAATTATTTTTTAATAAAAAATAGAAAAAAATATTGTCTAAATTAGAGATGCTCACGAGTCGGGTCAGGTCTAAGTATGATATTAACATTTTTTATGCTTGCTCAGGGCCGGTCCGATTCGAAATCTGAACTTAAAATTTTGTCCAAATCCATCTATATTTGTAAAAGACTAACCTAAACCCATTTTAAGCCTGTCCATATTATTTTTTAAAAATTTTAAACATATTTATTTTATATTATTTTAATATTTAATAAATTTATTTATTTTTTATTTGTTGAAAATTTTTATATAATCATCTTAATATTATTTTAATGTTTGTATTAGAATAATATTATATATTTAATATAAATTTATTTTTTTAATGTGTTCTAAATTATATAATATATAAAAATAATATAATATAAAATATTATAAACTTAAAATGGGTCAGGTTGGGCCGAGCTCAGACCTTGAATGTTTAAGCTCGAGCTTGACTCATATTTTAAACAAGCTTAATTTTTTTGTCCAAACCTATTTTTTGAGTTTAATATTTTTCCTCAAACACCCTTAAATTTCGAACAAACTTTCAAACCTAAATAGATAACCTGACCCGTAAATAGGTCTAGACTACAATTATATCCGTAATTTGAAGTAGGATTTAGGGTTAAAACCATAAAAACATGAAATCGTGCATGAAAAGCAAGCCAACCCCTCTTCCAAAGTAGCCGTACAAACATGCTCCCTCTAACTTTCTTTATATGTAAAGAAAAAATGTATAGCTGTGGAAGAAAACCCCCATTTAAATGCGTTTTCCATAAGCTAAACAGTGATCCCAAATCATAAAGAAGATTTTTTTTAGAAAAAAGTGAAGTGATTTGTCATATAACAAAATGGCTTGTAGTGTGATAACGTAAAGGGGAAGGAGAAGAAACATGAAGCCAAACTCTAAGCAAACCTCACCCGTTGGATCAAGCCACGTGAATCTTGGTGTGCTTTTGACAACACAAATAAAATGAAAATAACAAAAGTGGGTCCCTTGAAAAGCAAAGCCTGATTAGGCAGAGAGCAACGTGTGAGTGAGAAAGGTGGCGAAAGGCTCCAATGGTTCGCCCGTCTCTATGGCGACACCGGGGCCGTGTATCCTGTGGCTTGCCCCATTTTGTTTCCATTTAAATAATTAATGGTCGATAAGGCTTTCACTTATTACCTAAGATAGAAGTTTAGAGATTGCAAGTATTTAAAGTTAGAATCTCATCATGTAAAATTCTAGTACAAGAATCTCAGTGTATATATATATATATATATCATATTATATAATTTGATTAATAATATATCAAAGGAAAAAAAAATTGAAATTCATTACAACAAGATTCATACGGTAAAACTACATTTTGATATTAAAAACAAATTAATAATTCAATTTATGTTTTTTTTTATGAAAAATTTATGTAGCCGCTGTAAGCAGGCCTGACCTTGAAGTTGTCTGGAGTGCAATCGCTCAAGGTTCAAGGTTGAAAATAGTTCAAAATATTATTTTTCAATTTTTGAGGGGTTTAAAAAATTTTAACTTTTAAAGACTAAATTTTTTTTTACCAACTCTTAAGAGATTTAGAATTTTTTTCTCAAACTCTAAAGGAACTTAAAATCCCATTTAATTATTTTGCCTAGAATCTTGAAAACATCAAGAACGGGTCTAACTGTAAGACATCATTAAATAATTAGCTAGTTTATCTACCTGTTGGTCAAAGAATCAAGACTGGATAGTACATTACCATGAAGAAACCTAAGCAATCAAGATTAAAGCAGCAACAAATTGGTCACTAAAAAAAAAATAAAGCAAGCTAATGGAATAATATGGTAAAATAGACAACCATTGGCCATGCACTATGCTAGGTATAAATACTCATATGTGACATTTATACATTCATGCACACTCATCGTCTCTTCGTCATCTAAACCTAGTTTACTTATTTCCATCTTTTTATCTTTTGGTGACATAAATATCGACGCTCATCTCGAAACACAGACTCCAACATCCTTAAAACTTTCGTTCTCATTGTTTTCAAGCTCAATCTATGTCCAAGAGGACATCGACATTGTTAGTTTGTTGTAAATTAATTTTAAAAAAAATAATTTTTTTATAAATGATTACATGAAATTGTGATTCCACGTCATCTACATCCCTTTCCAATAGAAAAATGATAAATCAAATTTTTTTTCTTATGATTTTCAATTTTTTCTCCTGAAAAACAAACAAATCCAACTAAAAATACTAAAAATTTAAAAGAAAAATTTGATTTATCATTCTCATATTAAAAAATATATATGGATAACGTAGAATCATAATAACTTCTCGATTACTATAATAATAACAATACTAAATGAGCTGAACCTCGTAATATATTTTAAAGTTGAGCATGGTATTTAATGCCGTCTATTATTTGGGGGCATTAGAGGGAGAATTTCATGCAAGGATAGGCTATTTATAATATATATATATATATATATATATTATAAATTTCAGGAGATAGTAGGTGGGAGTAGTTGACATGGAATCAAGCGAAGAAGACGTATGATCATAATTTTGGGTGTTTTATTTTGCATCAAAAACAGTTCCATTTTCCATTTTGGTTCTCTTTTAAACAACTCATATATACTATATTGTAACATTTACTTAATTACGAACTTGGGTCTAGTTTTTTTTAATTTTGTTACTTGCTTTTTTAAAGTTATAACATTTATTTAAAACGTGAATCAAATTTGAAATATCAAAATTTTTAAAAGTGTCAATCTTACTATTAAATTAAAGTTTCATTGCTAACTTATATTTAATTTGTTCAGAATTTCCATGATTGACTCAAAATCAAATCATGTTAGATTTTTTGTTTTAAATAAAATAAATAACGAAAACGTGAAACATGCATATAATAATTAAAAAATACAAAAAAAACTCTCATCTTTATCTTTGTTTTTGGTGAATTATAAGGGGATGAAACTTTAACAATAACACGACTGGTACAACTCGAACATAGATCATATCTAAAACAGTGAACACTTTTAATTATTAAGCTAACACACGAGATTATCATCGTTACCTTTTTTGATGGTATTGATATCACAACAAAATATTTACTAATTAATAGAAAGTTAAATTAAATCCCTAATCCACAGAAGTTAAGAACCGAATTATTGAAGGGATACAAAGGCAAGATGAGATACAAGCAAATTATGCCAGGGTGCCCATAAAGGATCGAATTCGAATCCCTTGTTTTGTGCCTCATGTCATGCTAAATCTCACGTGCAATTTTCTTTTCTTGGGTTAATAACACCTAACATCCTCAAATTATAGTCCAATTTTTATCTAGTCCATGAAATTTAAAATATTTTAATTGAATTCTTAAAGTATTGCTGTACGTTAATCTAGCTATTATCTTGTGCGTTAAATGCTACATGAAATCTGATGTTGAACATGCTTAAAACATGTAGATAAATTCATGTAAAATCTAAAATGTCTATGCTGTGAATATACATGTGCTTATAATTTAATTAATGTGGTAATACACTCCACGTTACATCCGGACTAACATTTAATGCATAAATTGATTGGTAAATTGGTGAAAGAACATGGTTGATATAGTAATATTTTGAGAATTCAATTTGAACATTTTGAAGTATAAAAATTAATTTAAAATTAAAACAATAGTTTAGGGACATTTAGTGAAATTAACCCTCTTTTTACTTCTTTTGTTTCAGTATAGTTTCTCCCCACTCTAAAATCCAAATCCTAAAGCCAAAATAGAGAGAATTCGATCTTTCTTCTTGCTTTTACATGGAGATTTTCGTCGGCTGCAAAAGAAAAGATAGCCATTATCACCGACTGAATAAGTGAATATTTGAGCATATATGCATTTGATTTATGCCCTTTATTTTCAAACCTAGTTCAGGTTTCCCTTTGCTGTGATTTTTCCCCTCAAATTTTAATAAAAAAATATTATGTTCAAAAGAGAACAACTCAGACGTTCACACTATGAAAGCAGTCAAAATCCAGGTTTCAAAGCGTCGGACTATATGTACTGTTAGAATCGATGAGGTCATGCAGAGGCAACCGGCACTGTTGAATTTCAGCACAAAAAGTTGACCTGCAATTGCCAGTCAATCCCTTTTTTTTTAAATTTTCTTTCCCATATTTCTATCCATACTCTTCTCTCTGTCTCCCTTAGGTAAAAATCTCCACTTTATTTTCCAAAACCTAAGAGTCTCTTTCACACCTACCTTAAATCACATCAAACCCTACACTGCCCTTTCTTCCTTCTCCCTTTCCCCCTTGTGGCTGCCTGCGAGTCCATTTGATGAAGATACGGTATTTGGGGCTTTCTTTTTTTGATTGATTGATATTCATGGAGAGAGAAGAGGGTGTTTTAAAGATGGAGGAGGTGTTGGGGAACTCCTTTTCTGATTATTTCCCATTGCAAAGTACTTTTGATTGGAGCTGTGAAGGACGAGAGACTATGCCATTAGGGTTTATGGAGTTGTTGGGTGTTCAAGACTTGAACCCTCCTTTGTTCGATATGGGACAACAAGAAGCTCCATCTGCGGTAGTAAACCAGGCTTTGAATCCTTGCTCTACGAAAAACGAGGGCTTTAATAATCAGCCTGCAACTCCTAACTCGTCCTCGATTTCGTCAGCTTCAAGCGAGGCTGTCAATGATGAACCCATTAAAGTCGATGATGACCAAGAAGAAGACCAGCAAAAGACCAAGAAACAGTGAGTACTACAAGCATGGGTCCTTTTGTGTCTTGTGTTTTGGGTTTTATTCTTAAACAGTCAAAGTGAAACACCCCTATTTTTTTCCCATTTGCAAACTGATGAGGTGTGTGTGTTTTTGGCGTTTGTGATGGTGGTGGGTCTAGGTTGAAACCCAAGAAGACAAATCAGAAGAGACAGAGAGAGCCGAGATTCGCGTTCATGACAAAGAGCGAGGTTGATCATTTAGAAGATGGGTACAGATGGAGGAAGTACGGCCAAAAAGCTGTAAAAAACAGCTCCTTTCCTAGGTACTAACTTCAAAGTTTCAATCTTTTTTAACCTCATTTTAGGTAATTTTGCAGACAACCTCCATGGTTTTAATTTTTTTTTTGGAACCCGCAGGAGTTATTATCGTTGCACCACCACCTCATGTAACGTGAAAAAAAGGGTGGAGAGATCTTTCACTGATCCCAGCATGGTGATCACCACTTACGAAGGCCAGCACACTCATCCCAGCCCCATCATGCGTCGTTCCCGTCTCGCTGGTGGCGCAGGTTCTGCTCCTTATCACTATCAGCAGCACCCACAGCCATTTGCCAATACCTTATCTCCTTTGAACTATGGACACAACAATGGCTCCATTAACGCCGGTAATTTTCACCACGAGAGGCGATTTTGCAGCCCGGGATCTTCTTTTCTTAAAGACCAAGGCCTGCTTCAAGACGTTCTACCATCCCATATGCTGAAAGAAGAGTAGAATTAGAAATACCCATTATCGCTATATATATGTAAATGTAAATTTTCCCTCACTTTGGATGATCAGTTCATTCTGGTATGTAATTTTCTTGCCGACAAAGTGGAGATTACTGCACTGTATAACTTGGTTTTGTTTTTTTATCAAATGGAAGAACTTAGTAAATTAGTTTTTCTTATTTGGGTCTTTTTCCCCCCTCCATTTTTGCCTCATTTGGTGGGTTTTGGATATGCAGAGATTATATACACCACGGAAATTTGGTTCATCCTTCTCTTATTCTTCTGACCCTTTGTTTGTCCTATACCTTTTGTTTTTAGTTGTTGAAGAAACGTGCATTGATTCCCCCCCCCCCCCCCTTTCCCCATTGAAGGTACTGCAATCGAGATTTTGATGGCTAGGATTTTCTCAGAGTACAATAAATTTAGATGGTAGAAAAAGCTTTCTATTTGTCTGGGGAATCAACGAAATCCTCTCTTTTTTAATGTGCTGCATCTAAGTATGCTTTGGGGAGGGGGCAAGTGGAACATTAACTCAACACATTTCCACTCATAAATTTGGTTCATTGAATGGTGGGGGGATTCTGTGAATTGTATAAGAATGCCATTTACATTGACATGGCACTACATGAATCAATATCATGGAGTAAACCTGTATAAAAAATTCTGTGATAAAATAGTGTTGCGGATCATTTGGCTAAAAATATGAAAAAAAGGGACGTTTTTCTTCATGTATTTGCATCTCCACCAAGCTCGACTAAATCTCTTTTATCTGCTGATTTTCAGTTGCTTCATTATAGTTAATTCTTTAAATTTTTCTTTGTAATTGCTTAGTGCGGTTTTTAACTAAAAAAAAATCTGTGACAAAATACAAAGAAGATGAGTGGGAAAATGGGTTTGAATGTAAAAAGGGGAAACCAGCCGCCTGAAAGAGTAAGCCTGGAGCCTGCTAAGTCACACTGATAATCCATTACGTGAGTCGTATAGGGCCTACCACCGGCCCTAACAAGGACTCGCTCTGTGAAAGCTACAAACATGCTTTGGGACCCTGCTTAAAACAGAGAACAGGGTTAAGGTAGGGCTTTGGGCTAGAAGCTAAGGTAAACTAAAAGTAGAGCGATTCTTTTAGGCTGCAATGAGTTCATAGGGTTTACCAAACCGTGAAAACAGGAGGTGGTCCTAATGATAGTAAACCCTTTAGGAAACTAAAAGAACCCTACAACCAATCACCAACGAATCTTTAGCCTGGCGGCAGTAACATTCCCACATGCTTATGCTTCCCAAGTTGACGATGACTCACCCCCGCAGTTTAGGGTTCATTAAGAGGCAAAATAATTCAGTTTCTCGTTGGTAGTTAAATTAGACCACTCAATTTAATGTTTTTTTAAACGACAAATCTGACAAAAAGGTGGTTGGAGTGTTAAGCTTGATATGCGTGAGGCGTGTCCGAACCTCAACCTTCTTGACTGTATTGTTATGTAGGAGGAACAGTTGGGGGTTTTAGTGCAACAAAAAATTTATATCTACTGCTGAAATCATTTGAAAGGGAAAATTTTCACCGTCTACAAATGAAAGCAGGAAGCAGGGAGCAGATCTCCCATGGTACACTTCCAACTTTTAATCTAAGCAATTTTAATACAATTGTTTAAGTTTTGGTCTCTACAAAATCTTTTAATTTCATCACATAATTCCTCGTACAGAACTTACTCTGCTTTCACAAGCAACATAAATGTAGTGATACTTACCGTGATGACAACAAATATTCTTCAAAATAATGAAGAGCAACCTTGCAATGAATAGCTGTACATAACAAGATGATAAATGTTATGGTGAAACCTCTACCAAATTAAATCAATCTCAATTTGGAGAGCATTTCCAATCACCATCCACAAGCTTAGTAGCCATTTTCGTCAGCCTTCATCCTCCCCTCACTGCTTACTTGTGAAATGGGGATAAACTCTTCCCAAACAATACCTTCAGCATTCCTAACCTCACCACTAAAGTTAACACCTAGCATCGTCATTTTTTCTAGCAGAAACGAACCATAAAACAAAACCCAAATAATTAATCCTAAGACAAATGTTTCAAATGTATAAAACCCAAATCAACAAAAATAGGCAAACAAATCTAACAATTTTCCTACAAAAATTACAATAACACTAATCAAGAAAAGCTATAAAAATTCTTTCGAACCCATATTTGATTAGAAAATCCTATGGTGGATACACCCACCCATTAATCAAGTAAAAGAGTGCAAACTTGTTCTATATATGATGGGTAACTAAAAATTTTCACTTAGTTCCTTTGATTCTTTCGAGGCATTGAACTTACAAAGAAAAAGATTGGGATATCAATGATGATAATGAAGATGGGTTGAGTTTTGAACTCAAGGTCTACATTCACAAAGTTCCTGTTAGCATCAAAGAAAATCATTTGGGAAAGAGATAGCAGGGGAGAAAAGACTTTATTCTGGTGTTAAAACGAGAACTAAAAGGAGCTTCACTCGCAACAAGATGATGAGCGGCGGCGGTTAAGTTTTTTTTGGTGAAAAAATATAAAGCGAACTATTCAATTACAAAATAGCATGGTTGCTTTTAGAAATAAGGTAAAAAGATTGAAAATCAATGCGAAACTGTTCAGCAACTTTACTCGAATGAAAATAGAAAATTCGTGGACCACTTGGATGGTTTTCCATCAAGTTCGTTAAACAATGTGATGTATAATTTGTTTCTCTTGGAATGTGTTTAATGAGAACACGTCAATCTCGTTTGTACAATTTTTTGATCTTAGAGAGTATGTCTTTGGACAAATGATCACTAAAATCTTCAAGAATATTATATATTTTGAGAAGTTTGAAATTGAAGAAGAAAAGGTAATTATAAAGAAAATTACTTATTTATAAATTAATTACTTTAATAACTAAACTCCCTGTCATCATGTTTAAAAAAAAATCCATGTTATCTTGCTACGTGAAAAAAATGAAATTTTATAAATAATTTAAACCAATCGTAACCGTCACATCATCAGTTTAGTTAGTTAATGTTTGTCAAAAGATCCATTTGATTAATTTTCTCAAATTGAAAAACTCAATTGGGTGCAAAAAGGTCGCAGAAGCTCAATTGATTTTTTTTGAGAAAGTTCGAGGATATTTTATACCATTAAACCTAAAATTTTAACAAAATTAACATTTATAAATTAAACAATACATGAAATTATTATTTTTTCAATTGTTATTCAACTTTAAAACAAAAAAAAAAAAATCATTTACAAAATCATAAAATCCTTAAAATTATGACTCTCCTAAACAATAAGTTATATATATTTATTTGATTATTGTTGAAATCTACAATCTATAATTGTGAAAAGAAGAAGTTCATGCAAATAAAAGTGTTGGCTGCAATACCTATTGAAAGTGGCACTTCTACAAAGAACAAAGAAAAACACAAAAAGAACTGTTTAAACAATTCAGTTTCCTTATACCGTGGAGTTTGCCTCTAATTAGATAATTCATTATTTTTATCACAATACAAGAAAGCTTTTTTTGTCATTGAGATTGAGATTGAAAAGCATTTTTAATCTAAACAATGATTTCAAACCAAAAATTTGATAACCAAATAGCTTTTTAAACCAAACATTGATTTTAAATTAGAAATTTATCCCGAACCAAAAAAATGAATATTTTTAGCTTTTGGCTTTTAGCAAAAGTTTATTTTCAATGAAATTATCTTTTTATTCCTTAATTAAATCTTTCACTTTACAATATCATGTTTAAAATAAACATTTTATCTTCCTTAAAGCACTGTTTGACAACAATGGTAAAAACTATCAAATTTTTGGAAAGTACTTTTCTAGAGCATCCTATTTTCAATTCAGTTGTGATCCAATTATCGTATTTCAAAGTATCTAACTGCTTAACCTGATTCGATTCAATCTTCAAGATAAGTTGATTGAAATGGATCATTCTTCATAAATTGACTATCATACTTGCATCATATCAACAAACTCATTTTATTTCTAAAGATTATTAACTCTAAAAATGATAAATTATGTTATTTGTTGCGGTGCTAACTAAACTTGTTCATGGGTCGGGTTACTCATCCAAACCTGAAGGTCCGCTCGAAATTTAAGAGGGTTTGGACAAAAATATTAGGCTTGAAAAATGGGCTTGGGTAAAAAAATTAGACCCATTTAAAATATGTGTTAAGCTCGGGTTTGAACATTCAAGGCTAGAGCTTGGTTCGGTTCGGCCCGCTTTATATTTTAATTTTTATATATTATGTAATTTATAACACATTAAAAAAATTAACTTATACTAAAAATATAATACTACTCTAATGTAAAAATTAAAATAATATTAAGATGACTATATAAAAAATTTCAATAACTAAAAAAATATATAAATCAAAATAATAAAAATAATATGAGCAAGTCTAAAATGAGTTTGGGTTAGTGTTTTGTAAATATGAACAAACTTGAACAAAATTTTGAACCCGTATTTCTAGTAAAACTTAGTTTAAACAATCATAAAATATATTAATATCATATTCAAGTTCAATCCGAACCTGGCCCAATCCAGGAACATTATAGTGACGACCGGAAGGACCATTTTGTGTATACATTCAGGGAAAGAGTCCAATTCCAATGTGTTATTTGGATAAACTTTAATTGCACATGGATGACTAATGGGCTGGGCCACTCTCCAAGTTTTCAAAACATTTTCCAACCACAGAATTTGTTTTATTATTTTATGTACTACTACAACTATGTTTTTATATTAATATCTATAATTAAAAATATTTTTAATTATTTAAATCGAACTAGTTATGGATTACTAAAGTGGTGGTTTTGGATAAGGAGGTTTGTGTAAAATTTTATAATATAATCTTATAAAAAAAATTATGTAATATTTTAAAACGGACCGGTCCAAAATAATCTTTTTCTTTTTTAATCAAATATAAAAATTACGAATAAAATAAAAATAGAAGACATAAAAATCGAATTGAAAACTTCGGTCTCTCTCCCTTTCACCCATCGGGTTTCCAGCTGTCTCCTGCAATATATAGTTTAGGTGCCTCTGCTTTTTTAGTTATATATTTTTTAAATTTTAAAATTCTCTACTTAATTTTTTATTAAATTTAAATTTATTACAACATAACTTTTTAATTATATTACTATTATTTTATAAAAACAGATTTAATGTTTTACTAAGAAGACTGTCGAAAAAAAATTCTCCAAGCCTTTTGCTTTTTACTTTTATTTTGTCCAACAACGGTATCAGCTTTCAAGATGATTATCGCTCGTTTTTTTCGCTCTCTCACTAACTTTTTGTTTTTTTTTTCTTTCATTCACTCAGCATATTTTTTTTCAATTTACAGATTTATTTTGTGGGTATCTTTGTTGTATTCATAAATTGTGATGGATAGATAACGATGCTTGTCGTTCGGTAAAACATCACCGATCACCATTAGTTTTTCTTGAAAAGTAGGTAGTTTTTCATCAGTTTCTTAATATATTTTTGTTTTAAAAGTATTTCAGAATAATAAATATTTCACGAGTCAATTTGAACCTGTGTTATCTTAAGCTTTGTTTTTTTTTTATTTGTTTTTCATTTTTTAATAAATCTTCAATTTTAGAAGTTTTTATCTACTCTTGTACACGTTTTTTAGTCTTACTTATGTGTATAATCTTAGTTTTACAAGTGATTTTAAGGATGATTTTGTTGTTGTCCTCTCTAGCTTGATGAATGCTCGATTCTTTTGTAGATTTTTGCTAACCACTTTGAACCATTCGGGGCTAATTTTCTTATTATATTAAGTGCTTGCAATAACTTCAGATATATCGTGCTTGAATTGTAACAAAATCAATTGTCAACTTGTCATAATATTCTATTAATGCTAAGGCTAAAACTTTTGTTGTGTTGATAAAATTTGTTCTTCATCATTTACGACGAGTATTTATTATTATTTTCTCTAAATTATATAATTTCATTAATTGAATAAATAAATGAGTTTACTTAAAAAAACAAATTTAATAATCCCTTTGTAGTTGGTGTCCCTTTATTATTTATTTATGAAGCTAATTAATTACCATTTATGCTCATAAATGGTTGGTTGGTAGGAATAATTTCTCTCTGTTAAATTCCTGATTTCATTATCTCAAATGATTTAATTTCTTAATTTGAAATATATATTAATTTAAATCAAATCATTTTAATTTGAAAGTTTGATTTAATTTTTTTCTTTTCAATAGTCAAATAAAAAAAGTTAATACATTAAAAAAAAACCTTACATTGTTACACTTTGTTGAATCTAAATTTTTTTAATAATCAAATATGTTTATTCTTCATTTTTTATTTATTTATGAAAACACTTAATTTTACTAAAATTTTATTTTGTTTTTTGAACGGATTAATTTATTTGTTTTATTTGGTTACTAATATAATAATACGAGCAAAAAAATTATTTATTATATATGTATTACAATAATTAAATATAAAAAAATAGTTGGCAATTTCAAAAGTATTTTACCTCTTGTTAAAAACAAGTGTGTTTTCATGAATAAAAATGAAAAAAAAAACCAAGGGCTTATATGAATAAAAAAAAAAAGTGCCAATTTAAGTAGTTTTCAACATATTAAATAAAAGGGATTCTTAATGATTCAACCGGCAAGTGCCAGTTACCAACCCCGTAGGCCGTAGTAGCTGACACGTTCATCCGTCTTCTTTTCTTTTCGCACATCGGCAAACAAGACAAGACCAACAACTGTTACCTTTGGTTTTTCGTTTTTGATTGTCTTTTTAGCGGTATTTACTATTTTTTTGTTTTTTAGAAAGCTTTGGTTTTTAAATTAATTTTGTTTTTGTTTCATTCCAAAATATAAAGGACCACTTCCTTTTGAAAGGAATTAGTCAATCGTACGAAAGAAAAAAGAGAGATAAGCTTAGACGAAATCACCCAAGGATTTTTATTACTTTTATGGTTCTTGCAGACATCGAATTAAGCTCTTTTTTAAGGTACATTCATTTTTTTTTCTCCTTCTGATTTTCTTATTTTCATGTGTCTCTGCCTTTTTTTTTTTTTTTCCCTTTGTCGGCAGCGTATTTTCCCCTTGTTTTCTGGGTTTTTGTTTTAAAGGGTATGGAATTCTGGGTTTTTTTCCGGTTTCAATTTTTAATTTATTTTATAGCTGCATTATAATGTAGAGACTGGGAGCTGGTTGTAATCCCTCATCTGATTGTCGAGAAATAGGATTAATTCTTTTTTCAAATTTCAAGCTTTACTGTTTTTTCTGGGGGGGTTAAAAGATGATCATTTGTTTCAAGTTTCTTTATGTTTTAGCTTGTTCCTTTGGGTCTTTGATGATGAAAATTGAGCTATTCATGGTTCATAAATTTGCTATCTTTTTGTCCTTGGAGTTAGCGTTTGCCTTGACCACTGTTTTCATGTACTTTCCTACTAATCATATGAAATATTTCAATGCCAAATGCAGGATTGGTCGCTTTTTTTTTGGTGAGACCTATAACTGTTTGATATTTCTTTGAAGTTAAGGATTAATTCATGTAGACAATGACTGAATTTTAGCTTGGCAGTAGTGGGGTTAAGTATCTTAAGGATTTGGGGTTTATTTTTGAATGGATCCCTTGTTTACAAGAGAAAGAGATATTGAAGTAGATCTTGAAAGTGGTGGGATTACCAGTGAGGATGAAAGAACAAAAGATTGCGTTCCATCGAATTTACAAACAAAGAGAACACTCAGTGGAGTTTGGCGTGATCTTTTGAGTTTTGATAGGATAGGAAAGGGTGAATCTGGCATAAACTCATGCAGTAGTTCTTCGAGTTTTGGTGGTGGAGTTGAGGGTGAGAATATGGAATGCTTGGTAGACAGGAATTCGGAAGGAGAAGAGAATCGTGAACTCATGGCGGTAGCAGAGAAGAACTTAGAAGTGACGTGCAAGAAGAAAAGCACTAGGAAGCCTCCCAAACCTCCACGGCCACCGAAAGGTCCGCTGTTGGATGCTGCTGACCAGAAGTTGGTGAGGGAGATTGCTGAACTTGCCATGAGGAAACGTGCGAGGATGAAACGGATTAAAACATTGAGGAGGATGAAAGAAGCAAAGGCATCATCATCTAACAGTGGCCTTTATGCTATGGTTATCACGGTTCTCTTTTGCTTCGTCTTACTCTTTCAAGGTATTTGATATCTTTCAAGTTCCAAGGAGGGACCCTAAATAACAATTATTCTCGTACTCACATAGATGAAATCTTTGACTAGTATAAATTTCATGGACTGCACGGTATGAATTCTACAACGAACAAAATCCCCTCAGTTTGTTGTGTTTAAAATTTGAGTAACATACCATTTCTGGGTTTTCACAAATAACTTTGTCGGAGAGTTGTCATTTCCGATTACCAGAAAGATTTAGCTTGCTTAGTTTGTGTTATTATATAGATTAGGCAGCTTAACTTTGTTGATGAGCTATCTCTGTTTCGACATTGTAATTCTTGGTTGTTGCAATTATAGTTGTGCCTTGTTATCGAACATTTTTCCTATATTCCCAAAGTATTGTAAAATCATCTGTCAAATATAGCACGTTACATTTTCTTTTTTATCTGGAATAAGCCTTCACTTTTGAAAAGGAAAGCAAGATCGAAAACTGCTACATCAACTCTCTATATTTTGTTGAGCAGTGAATGGCTTGTTGACAAGAAGAATTTTTTAATTAGTTGACATTGCTCAAGGTTGTCTCCTCCTAGTTAGGAACTTGCTTAATTGTAAGAAACCTTTATCAGCTTAATGGAAGATCATAGTCAACTTTTCGTATTGAGAATTCTTTGGTCAATTTGGTTGGTCACCAATTCCTTTAGCCTGTTATCATTATGCTTGAAAGTTGTCCCTAGACAAAGTATGTTATCATATGTAATGTTTTTCAAGTTCTTGTTATGAATGTTTTGTGATATTACAAAGAAGCATCCTTCAACAGGAATTGTTGTCCAGAAGATGGTTTGATTCTTGGCCTATGTTCTCCCTTCCTATGAAGATGTTGTAAGCTTTTATGTACTAGCCAACTGCTGCCAAAGTGTGGTGAAAGACATTGCTTTTTTTGTAGGTATATGTTCCAGACGTGGTGCAACCGCGATGTTAGACGGGTCTCCGGCACTCGTGGTTGGTTCAAGTGAAGGCTTGATTTCTGTTCAGTTTTCCAAGAGCTTTCCTACGACTGGAAATCATGACCATGATCCTCCTAGGTACATATTTCTCCAATCTTCATTCTTTGAATATCTTAATCTGTAGTTAAAGACTTGCCTATCTTTTGTGAATGATGGATTGCCAGAATGTTACTTGTGTAAATGATGCAGTTTGTCAGAACAGCAGGTTTCTGGTTCTTCGGTTATTGAGAAAGAACAGGAAAAGTTTCCCGAAGATGCAGAGAAATAGATGCCGAAGTTTCGGATGTTGAATTTTGCAAGTTGATGTACATTTTGGTTTTCTTGATATTTATGTGAACAAAATTTGATTGCTGGCTATGCTGATTTCTATATACATAAAAGGTCCAGTTGTTGTACAGCTTAGTAATGTAAATTATTGTATGAACTATAATACAAGTCAATGTGGGTTTGACTTGTCATTGTTAGATTGTCTTCGACAGTTGACGATGGACGAAAAGACCCCCACATTTCTTTAGTATTTTTGCCATGGTTGAGGAATAGGGTTCGTCGAACGTAGTTGGATATGGGGCATTTCAGGAATGCCAAAAATTAAAGATGCATGTCTTTGCCCATCCTACAATATCTATAAACAATAATGCAAGTTCATGAGTAAGGAATTTTCTTTTTGGAATCAAAATTGAATTACATTTTTTTTAAAGAAATTAATTATTGCACACCGAGTGAAATTAGAAGAATTATAGAAATTCTGAATTTAAAATATTTTATAAATATAAAATTTTCGATATTCATTTAAAAATAAAAAAGCTATTCATCGAACAATAATGCCTTGAGATTAGTCTGCCCAACTTGGCACGTCTCTTTTCAAAGTCTGCTCTGAAGTTGAACGCTGTTTGATTTAGGGTTTTCTTGTTTTTTGTTCGTGGCAATTTCTTCCATTATTAACATCGATTACCAGATTTCAAAGTCTGCGCTGAAGTAGAATGCTGATTGGTTTAGGGTTTTCTTGATTTTAGTTCGTGGCAATTATTCCATTATTAACGTTGATTACCTGACTAGATCTAGTATGGAGGAGGAATTAGCGGGGTTGAAGATCACGGAAGGGGAAGAGGAGGCATTGCAATTGTACGGGGATGCAGGATTGCAACAACAGGGGTTTGATCTGTGCTTAGTTGGATGTTTCCTCACGGTAGTTCACTTTTCAGCAAAGAGGAACATTTTGGTTAATTTATGACATCCGCTTAGGGGTTCAGATCTTAGAACTGGGTGAAAAAAAAAATACTTATTCAGATTCTATCAATGGGTGGATATTGACAAAGTGATCAAAGGGGCTCCATGAACGTTTAACAATCATCTTTTGATTTTTCATAGACTTAGTGTTGATGAGATCCAACGCAGGTGCCGTTAATTTACAGTTATTTTTAGGTTCAAGTACATAATCTTCCACTATGATATTTCTCGAAAAATATAGCCAAATAATTTGGGAAATTTATAGGTTTTTTTTTTTGAAGAATATGATGCAAAGCAAATTGGTTATGGATCAAGAGAATATTTGCGAATCAGGGTTAGAATTGATGTGAGAGATTCGTTGAAACGGAGGAAGAAAATTCAAATCTCCCCTTCGAACCATATTTACGTCAAGTTCCAGTATGAGAAATTTACCTTCTTTTGCTTTCTATGTGGTCGTTTGGAACATGAGGATAATTTTTGCCCAATTCAAATAAAAAAAGATTTTCAAGAGATGGAGATGAGTGGGATATTACACTTCGGATGCTTGGAGGGAAGGGCCACAACAACTAGGAGTGCATGGTTCGAGAGGATGGGAATTTGAGTTTCCCGAGGTGAAATCCGAGAGAAATTTTTATTAGGGAGGTTGAGGGATGGATATCAACATAGTAGATAAACGGGAGAAAAAGAATCTAGTACTAGGGATGAATCTGAAGGATAGAATGAAGAGAGAGGGGGCATCAGAAGGAGTGCAAAAGGAATATATGGAACATGATTCAGAACATAATCCCATAGAAGGTCTTGAATGTAAAAAGAGATCAAGACAATCATCTGATTCGAGCAAGGGATTGAGATGAGTAGAAAGGATGGTGGAATCTAAAGTATGCGCTCTATATCACATCACGTTTGTATCAACAGTTGTCAAGGGGCAAGCTGATCGATCTCATGAAAATCTTAAGTTAGAATGTCCATGGATTGGGGAGTCTATAGGCTATAAGGAGGCTTCAACACATGCTGAAAACTCACAATCCCCAAATCATCTTCTTTATGGAGACAATTAAGCGCAACAAAGATTGAGGGAATTCAAAGGAGATGTGGATTTCATTATGGTATTGATGTCCCGTTGAAAGGGACAAGGGGGACTTAGTTTAGGGTGGAATCTAGGGAAGAAGTATCGTTAAGAAATTTCTCAAAACATCACATTGATGTGGATATTCAAGAGGATGTGGCGAATGGAAGATGGAGGATGATTGGTTTTTATGAAGCTCTGGACATGAGGTCTAAATTTGAGGCATGGAATTTACTGAAAGTATTAGGGCAAGATCAGAGTTTTCCTTGGATGGTATATGGGAATTTTAAAGAAATTCTATATTCTTTTGAGAAACAAAGGGGTTTGTCGAGAGATGAAAGACAAATGGAGGAATTTCGATCTGCTCTAATAGCCTGTCATTTAGAAGATATGAGGCATGAAGGACCCTAGTTCACTTGGGAGAGAGGTAATTTTGCTAAAAATAACATAAGGGAAAGATTGGACAGGGGGTGGCAAACCCGAGTTGGATGACAATGTTCAATTAAGGCATTTGGCACATTCATATTCAGATCACTGTCCTTTGCTTATATCAATGGGTCATGAAGGGAAAATGAACTTCTCCCACAAGTTCCAGTTTGAATCATCGTGGACAATGAAAGATAATTATAAATAGGAGATTCGACGGTTATGGTCAAATAGTGAAGGCAACATCCCAAATTGCATTGAACAACTCTGAAGGGGTTTACGTACATGGGGGAACGTTCTAAGAAAGAAATGGGTGGGAAGGACAAAGAAGCTACGCATATTGATTGATCAATTAAATGAGGGTGACAGAGACTAGGATAATCTGTTGGGATTAATAGAAACAAAATTGCATCTTAATATAGAAATTGACAAGGAGGAATGATACTGGGAACAAAGAGCAAGAACGAAGTAGCTAAAATTGGGGGACAAAAACACTTAGATACAAAATTCTTCAAAAGTGTTATAAGTTTTAATTTTTAATGTATTCTCTAAGGTTGTAAAAAAGGCTATTATAGACTAAATTCGTAGGTCAAATAATAACAAAATAATCTAAACTAATGATAGTTCGACTGAAACAAATAAATAGAGTTTAATTGAGAGATTATCTCTCAAATTTGATTGAAATATAAACCATACTCAATAAAAAAGTTAATTAACATGTACTATTTTGAAATAATATCTAAGAATAAAATACAGAAAAATTCATAATTAAGCTTCTAATAAAATTCAATTTCAATGGGGATTTTGAAAATATTGATCATCACATTAAAAATATCACCTTCTCTAGGCTTTTCTTGGTGATAAATTCCTTAATCGTGGCTTTGACTTCAACATTGCTTTGATCCTGTCTCTAAACTTGAGGCTTAAATGACGGGAGAAACGAAATGAAATATGTAAAAGAAAAGTTGAAGAATAAATTAATAATTAATTCCAATAAATGCTGGAGAAAAGTCATTAGGCGATGTAACTATGAATCCTAAATAAGTTGGTATTTATGGATTTTAAAAAGTCTTTTCAATATTCTGGATTTAATATTATAACCAAATAATTTAAAGGAGTTACTTGTGATTTGGTTTTGTTCTCAAGTTGATGATTTAAAGGAGAGCTCCATTTCCCTAATTAAAAATAATTTTTTCCAATTCAATATTTCCTAAAAAATATTACAAATAACTGAAGAAGGATAAAGAATTATTTTGAAAATGCAGAAGGATAAAGAATTCAATTTTATAAGTTATATAAAATTTATTATTTTACTTGATGAAAGATGGAAGTTGGTGAGAAAGACGAAGAATTAAAATAGGAAATTGAAGGGAAGGTGAAGGCTCTAATCTTTCACATTAGAAATTAAGTCCCATATTTTTATATAAACTGAAAATGTAATTTTATTATTTTAATAATTAAATGAGCATTTGTATAATAGGTTATGTATTTTATCTCGTTTCTTAATTATATGATCACGAGTTTGATGTATATTCATAAAAATGAAATACATGATCAACCGTTTATCTCTTTAAAAAATATTTGTGTCAAAAAATTGATCATTATTATTGATGATGAATATCATAATTTCAAAAAAAATTATATATATATTGAATTTAATAGGTTATGGGTTAAACCATAAAAGAATTACGAGTGGGGATTTTTTAATTAGGTGTGAAATTTAAATTACATGGAATAACAGCAATTCGATACCTAGATTTCTTATTATTAATAGATTTTTTTTCCACCTATGATTAATTGCATTTTTAGATTCTTTTTAAAGATGGGAATATCCGTATCATATTAATTAATTGGCCGTCCACCCAACAAATTGCAAGAGAAACAGCAATTTGTTGGGTGTAAACTAACGATTGCATATAAGTGGAACCATCTATCCTATGAACACCAGTCAATAAATATACAGCACAACAATGAATAGTATCCCTTCCCTTCCCTTCGTACTAAGACGTTGTATACTTTTCAACGCAAAAACATTCATTTTCCCAAACTGAGAATTGGTCAAGCATCAAAGCACACTCTCATCCGTTTCTTTTACGTATTGTTATAAATATCTTTTTCAAACAAGTTTTGTCACCACAACCTCGACTTTGTTAAGAGTAACACTTCGTCAAAATCAAGCTTCATGAGTACATATTCATAACACGTGAAACTCCTTTGACCTATCTTGTTGTGAATAAGTGTTGGGTTCTCTTTGCATGACTCACACGTGAAACCTTGTCTAGTTCATCTTCGTTCCATTATCACCCATCTAAAAGGCTACTATGCTTGTCAAGTGGTCGACCGTGATGGGGCATGCGCCATACACGTGTGAAAATCCTTGATTAAGAAAGAGCCACACCCTCACCGCTAAATACACGTGTCAATGTTCTTCTACTTCTACTTCTACCTCCCCACTTTCACTAGTAATATTTTGACCTCCTCCTCCTCCTTATGGCTCTTCGTAAACCACCGTATAAATCGTCGCCCAACTCTTTACTTTTTTTTTTCTCTCAACATGTATAGATAACAAAATTACGTGAAAAAAATTTATAATCGTCTTAAAAAATCGCATATGATATTGATTGAAGACTTTAAATTTTATTAAAAAGACTTCATGAAATTTACATGGTTTTCATTTCAACACAGAGGATAAGCTTTTATGAATTGACAAGTAAGGATGGCGACTGCAATAATTGAATAAATAGCTGTATATTTCTAAGACATTTTAAAATTATAATACACAATTAATTTATTACCTACATCAATATCTGTGGAGATATTCAAATTTTTTACTAAGGCCCTTCAAGCTTCGGTCCATAAGCACCCGCCTATGTGTTACCACTGAAGATTTTGTACTTGTAATAATTTCGTAAAATATGAGAAAACCAAGAGACTACTTCACTTGAAAGAAAACTGTGTGTATTATATAAAAACTTTGGTTAAATTTTGCTATCAGTCCTTACATTATGTGTCAATTGTATATTTAGTTTTATTGTTTTTTATTTATTTTAGTCCTATATTTTCTAAAATTTAAAATTTCAATCATAACCCAAATGATAATAGTTAAGTTCATTGTGTTAAATTCTGCTATTAGCCTTGTGCCATGCGTAAAATTATAAATTTAATATATATTCTCTAATTTGATTTTTCTTAATCTATATATTTTTCAAGATTTGAAATTTCAATATTGATGTAAACAATAGTGTTAAACTCTTTAATTAGCTTTTTCGTGAGTAATAAGTGAAAATAGCAAGTTAACATAACATTACATTACAAATGATATAATGTTTGCTCCTTAAGATTTTGTAAATAACATAATTTAATGAATTTAATAACTATTGATTGATATAGATTGAAATTTCAAATTTCAAAAAAATATAAAGACTAAAAATAACTAAATTAAAATATAAAAACTAAATCTATAACTTATACATCATACAAAGACAGATAATATTTTTTTAAAGAAGTAAAAGCTATAATTTTATTAGCTTATATAGTTGGCAAATATCAGTACATCAAGAGTGAAGTTAGAAATTTTTTTTAGGAGAGTTGAAATTAATTTATAATTTTTATGATAATAACTTATATTTTTATAATTTTTAAAAGATTAAATTAAATTTTTATCCTTTCAAGAGAATAAAATGTAATTTTATCTTTAAAATTTTTAAAAAATTTAAATATATTATGAATATTATGGATGTTCAACCTTTCATCTTTTAACCTTCCATCTTCCTTAACTTTTTTTTGACCTTTAACATTCCATCTTCCTTAACCTCCCCTAATCTTTAACCTTCCATTTTCCTTAACTTTTCATATTATTATAACTATTATTTACTATTTATGTATTACAATATGAAGAGTCCAATCTCCCCGTATATATAGTGGAGTATGCTACTTTTAAAAGATCTGAAATATATAGAATACATTATAAATTCTCTTCTTATTCTCATCTATTATTCTTGTATTCTTCACATCATTGTTATTATTTTATAACAAAAAAAATATTTTTTTGCATTTTTAAAAGGCGGGACCTGCCAACAACAAGTAATAGAAAAAATTGGTAACTGACGTCTGACAATCTAACAATCAATTTTTTTTAAAAGAAAACAATAAAGGTATAATTCTTTATTTAGCCCTTTAATTTTTTTAGTCTTTAAGTTTGTGTCGTTTGTCTAATCAATTCAAAATGAATGAAAAATTAAGCTGTTAACTTTGTTGACGTGGCATGCATGTGAATTGCCACGTAGATACCACATAATTTAAAAATTAAAAATATAAAAATTATTTTTTAAAATTTTTAATTTTTTTAATTTTTAAAATATTAATTAATGGGTAATACGAATTATTTTGAGGAAGATTTAACAAATAATATAAATTTAAGGATTAAATCAAAACAACACATAACAACCACAAAAGGAATAGAAGCAAAATTTAAGCGTAAACATTTTGTTTGTGGTCAATTTTATACAGGAAAAGGTGTTTTTCATCATAAATCCTTACAATGTAAACGCTGGTTGCCGTCGGCTTCTAAGATAAGAATTAAGAATTGACTTAATTGCATATATCAGAATTTTATTTTAATTTCGTTTTCAAATCGATAAGGATTTGTTTGGAAAGATGCTTAATAATTAGAATTAAGTGTAATTACAAATAAGTATACATATGTGACTGTTTAGATAATACTATAATTAATAGATATTATTTTTGAAATAAATTAATAGGTATTATTGAATTAATTGTAATTGGAGTTTTATATTCTTCAATTTTTAAAAGAGGGTAAAAATTTAAGTAATTACATTTAAATCCAATTACTTATGATTTTTTAAATAGATATGTAAAATTTGATTTGTCATTTCCTTATTGAAAAGTAATAGAGATGACATGAAATAATAATTTTATACAAATTTTTTTCAATAAAATTATTTGAGATGTTTGTTTTTCTTGTTAATTTTATAGTAATCAAATTGTTGCGTACTTTTTTGGACCAATGTATTATATCATTATTTGATTTTAGGTTTTTCTTTACTTGTTTAAATATATATTTTTTCTGATAATTTTTTAATAATTGAATTTTTTAAAATTTAAAATTATGTAGTTATATAATTATAATTTATATTTTTAAGTACAAAATATAAAATTATTATGTAATTGCATTCTATCAATCAAATATGCTTAGAGAATTTTCTTATTATTACAGGATATTATTATCCTATTAATTATATTTTCATTCAATTACTGTCTAAACATTTAAAAAAATGAAAAATTACTAAATTTTATAAAAAAAATTGTTTTTTTATCAGAATATATTATATTGGTTGTTATCAACTTATAATTTTTTCGAAAGTTAACTAATTACTTAAAGAATTTCAATCAAGCGAAGAATTCAATGACAAATTAAGATTCAAGTTTACTGGAATCTCAACTTGTATTAACGTGTGAGTTCTTCAAAATAATTTTAATGAACTAATTAAAGGGTTAAATTACCGGTTAAACAGATTAATTATATACTATGTTGTAACTTGAAAAAATAATTAATTCACGTATAATTTATAAAAAATATTTAATATATCATTAATTAAAAATTATTAGATAAAACTCGAAATTATACGTAAATTTAATATATCACATATTAGGATAAGTTTACTTTTATGTAGGTCACTAACAATTATATTTCCTCAATTGGATTTATTATTTAAAAAAAAAATCAAATTTAAATTTTATATATCATTTTGAAAGTGTTAAAAATTTATATATTGAATTGAACAAAATTAATGTTTTTATATATTACATAAAAAATAATGAAAAATTGAGATTTGACTACCGGAATCTCATCATATCAATTGTTCAATTTGATTAAAATTTCAAAGGAAGAACTCAAATATCTTGCCATTGTTGACTAGTCCAGCTGATCATTTACTCACATCATCAACTTTCTATCAGGGCGAAGTCAGGACCTCGGCCCTAGCAAATGAAAAAAAAAAAAAAAAAAATCATTTAAACACTTTTAAAATTTATAAAATTTAAGTTAGTGGATAGTTTTAAAAATATAAAAAAATTGATTTAATTTTTTAGAAATTATACATATATAAATATAAAAATAATAAAATTATATTTTTATTATCGTAATAATATATAATTTAATTTTTATTATTATGTTATGGCTACAATTTAATTATCTAATTCAATATTAATTTATTAAAAATGAATTTTAGATTTTATTTATATTTATAAATAATGAATTGAAACTCAAATCATATTAACATTTAATAATATTTGCTTACTTGACATCTCATTAGGGCCGAATAGAGTATCTATGAGCAAAAGATGGGTACTTGTGGTACAATTTGCCTTTGTTTGCATGAATGTTGCTTGCAGTTCTATGTAAAGCTTTGGGGTTTTTGGATGGTCTAAAGACAAGTCGATAGAGGAAGAAGAAGAAGGAAAAATAGTTCATGAAAGCCATATTTCTGGTTCCAACAGAATGTGTTTTTGGTTGAATGAAATTAAGGCGTAGGGAGATACTTTATAGAGAGAGTTCAACACGGTTTCATTCAGCCCTCACTCATGACATGCGGAAATAAAACACTGTTACCGTAGAGAAAGTCCAAGTTGCAAATGTTGAATACAATTTAATTATCCAATTTGCAACTTGGACTTTCTCTACGGTAACAGTGTTTTATTTCCGCATGTCATGAGTGAGGGCTGAATGCTAAAACCGTGTTGAACTCTCTCTATAAAGTATCTCCCTACGCCTTAATTTCATTCAACCAAAAACACATTCTGTTGGAACCAGAAATATGGCTTTCATGAACTATTTTTCCTTCTTCTTCTTCCTCTATCGACTTGTCTTTAGACCATCCAAAAACCCCAAAGCTTTACATAGAACTGCAAGCAACATTCATGCAAACAAAGGCAAATTGTACCACAAGTACCCATCTTTTGCTCACAGAGCAAACCTGTCGAAGGACCAAACCCTGCTACTCTTCAACGTAGAAGATGCGTTGTTGAAGTCGCCATCTTTGTTCCCTTACTTCATGCTGGTGGCCTTTGAAGCCGGAGGGTTGTTGAGGGCTTTTATCCTCTTTCTTTCCTACCCATTTCTATGCCTTGTTGGCGAAGAGATGGGGTTGAAGATAATGGTGTTCGTTTGCTTCTTTGGGGTAAAGACGAAGAGTTTCAGGGTTGGGAGTGCTGTTTTGCCCAAGTTTCTTTTAGAGGATGTGGCGGTGGAAACGCTTGAGGTGTTGAAGAAAGGTGGTAAAAAAGTGGGGTTCAGCAATGTTCCTCGAGTGATGATCGAGAGTTTCTTGAGAGATTATTTGGACATTGATTTTGTTGTTGGGAGGGAGGTGAAGGTGTTTGGTGGGTACTTTTTGGGTGTCATGGAAGACAAGAAACAAAGCAATGCTGCTTTGGAGACAATAATTGGGAGCCAAGGGTTGGGAAGTTGCGATGTTATTGGCATAAGTGGCTTCAAGGGAACACTTCACTGTCATTTGTCTTCTCATTGCAAGGTATGTTTGAGCCTTTCTTTCAAAATCACTTTCGGCATCTTTTAAAATTATGTATAGTATAGGGTTAATCACATCAAACAATGTTTAAATTAGGGTATAAATTTTAAATTGAATTTAAACTTTAAAATGTTTAAAGTGATTCCTCAAAATTTCTTCAGTTAACATAATTGTCAATTTAAATATTAAATGTTAATTTAAAGTGTTTTTAATTTGACATCATATTTGAGCTATAGTTTAGTGTCCATAGTAATGCTTAGGCTGGTGAAAGAGATACTTTGAGGAACCAATTACAATGGTATGAAGATTAGGGGTCCACTTAGTATTTGACCATAGTTTGAGGACTTACGCATGCAATTATCCCTATATCTATAGCTCCATTTATAACGATTACCTTTTAGCTAATTTGTTGCATCCGTGGTGCGACAGGAAATTTACCTCGTGAGAAAAGCCGACAAAAGAAGCGGGCAATCCCTAAAACCACTCGTTTTCCACGATGGGAGACTGGCTTTCATGCCGACCCCATTAGCCACCCTGGCCATGTTCATGTGGCTCCCCTTCGGCATTACCCTTTCCATCATCCGAGCCGTTTCCGCCATATTGCTTCCCTACAGCCTTTCAACCCCCATTTTAGCCTACACAGGGTTCCAACTCTTGCTCTCTCCCAACCCATCGCTCCGAAGCTCAAACACACGTAAAACCAGAGGCCGCCTCTACGTTTGCAACCATAGAACCCTGCTGGACCCACTCTACCTGTCTTTTTCATTACAAAAGGATATCACCGCCGTCACTTACAGTTTGAGCAGGGTGTCGGAGCTGTTAGCCCCGATCAAGACCGTGAGGTTAGCTAGGGACCGCGATCAAGACAGTAAAATGATGGAAAAGATATTGAATAAAGGGGACCTAGTTGTTTGCCCAGAAGGAACCACGTGTAGGGAGCCTTACCTGTTGAGGTTCAGCCCTTTGTTCGCTGAGATGAGCGACGATATAGTTCCCGTTGCAATGGACACCCATGTTAGCATGTTCTACGGTACCACAGCGGGTGGGCTGAAATGCTTGGACCCACTTTTCTTCATCATGAACCCACGTCCAAGCTACAACGTACGAGTCCTTGATGGTGTAGCTGGGTTGAGCTCTTCTATTGGTGGTGGCGAGAGATCAAGGTTCGATGTAGCTAACCATGTGCAGAGTGAGATTGGGAAGGCACTGGGTTTTGGTTGCACCAGGCTGACCAGAAGAGACAAGTACTTGATCTTAGCAGGGAACGAAGGAGTAGTTAATAAATCCTAACCAAATTAATTTGCTCCAACTCCGCTAACATTATATTAACCTTTATTATTTTATTTAGACCCAACTATTAATAGAATTGCATTTAACTATTCATATTTCAATTTTTAAATAAAATATATAAATATTTAAGCACGCCTTAATGAATATATAGGATAAGATTGTAAGTTTCATTTTAATGAAATATAGGATTGTAAGTTTTCTTATAAGACAAGAAAAAGAAAAGAGGAAAAGAGGATATTCAAAAAAAAAAAAAAATTATTTGTATTTAAAAAAATTATTTATATTAAAAAAAAAAAAGAAAAAAAGAAAAGAGGATTGTAAGTTGTAGCATAAACATATTTTTTTGGTTGTATGAGATTGTATATTTAACTTAATCTAAAATTAAAAGCGTAAAGTAGGGTGGTAATTATCAAGTAGAGTAATTTGAATTATTGATTAAGTTAGAATTCGATTATGTAATACACGATTTGAATTATTAACAAGTTTAATCGAGTTTTTTTATTTTTATATATTTTATCATATACATGAAATTCAAGTTTGAATATGAATGATCTCCATCGATCTTGAATTTCAGCTTGAATATAAAAATGGATAAGTGAACTTAATCGAGTTCAAGCTTGAGTAACTCAATTAAGTCTTGAGCCGCACTTTAACTTAAAAATTAATGTTTTATCGAACTCGAATTAAATATTGAGCCTTAAATTTTGAGTCGAGCTTGAGCATACTACTATTCAAATTTGGTTCGGCCTAATTACATACTAACGTAAAACAAACTTTTTTATTTCTCAAGGTATCTTCCTGGAGTGAGTCCAATAATTAATCTTCCGCATTCTGTAGGCCCATTAAGGGAGTGAAAACTGACCACGAGTTTTGAAGCTGCTCCATACCCAAGTCGAAGATCGAACCCTCAACCACTGGTTAAAGTAAAAGAGACCCTTAACATCTCACTAAACTCCCGTGATAAAATTTTTAAAAATTAAATTTTTTTAACAATACACTAAATATAAATTCATATATATTATATATAATCTCATTTGCATCTTATATTGCCTCATTGGAGCACATTGCAAAAGATTACATTATCTTTTGTATCATGGTTAGCTATTTAATTAGATACCTTCCAACTATACTTCATAATCATGCACAGGATTTGAATAAATTTTTTTTTAGGTAGGATTGAATTTGATTTAAATAATAAAAATATTTTAAACAGTGACGAAGTCAGAATTTTTTTTTTTGGGGATCGGTATTAAACTATATTTTTTTATGATAGTACAAATGTAATTTCATAATTTTAATAGCCTATATCTTTATTATTCTTAAAGGGTTAAATTAATTTGTTATCATTTTTTAGGAGATCTAATTTTACCATTACTAATTTAAAATTTTATAAATTATAAAAAACCTAAATTAAAAATTTACTATTTTAAGAAGACTATAATACATATACAAAAGAAAAAATTATAAAAATCTTTAACTCTCCGCCGCTGATTTTAAACTTAAATTTAAAACTACAAAAATATTTTTAATTTAATTTTAAAAGAGGAAACGAATTTTTGAGGTTGATTTTGGAACAGGAGCGCTGCCTGAGCCAGGCTCAGCTCAACTTCCAGCTACCCATTGGCCAAAGTTGAGATCGTGACAGATCAGACGTTGACGTTAACAAAACACAGATTTTAGGCCTTAGGCCTTCTTGTTTTGTCGGGACATTTACATCAAAATAGCTGCTGCTGCTGCTGCTGCTGCTACTATAAAATTATAGTTCGCATATTTATATTATATATATTTTTGGTACAGCAAATTTATATATTTTGATGTTATATTTAAATGAAAATATATATCCATAAAACTTAATATGATACAAATTAAATTTTGATGTATATTCACATCATATACTTATTATTATTTTTGGATACTTGTAATTGTTTTTCGTGTCTTTCATAATTAATGAAATTATAGACAAGTGAAAAATAATAAAGGTTAATTCCATGTCCTTAAATTATCACTTAAACCCTCTAAATTTTAAATTTTTATAAAATATCAAATCTTTTCATCAATCTAATTATCACATCATAAATTTAAATTTCGCATTTAGCGCATATATATAAAATCCACCATACATTTAAATATATATTTTAAGGAGTTCTTACAATTTCAGAAAAAAAAGAAAAATGAAGTGGAAAAAATGCATTAATTTGAACAATTGAGCTTGCTATTTCAAGTTATATATATATATATATATAAAAGCAAAAGTGTGCACGTTGTGAGGTTGGTGATCCTGAATTCGTAAATGGGGGCACCACAAAGAGTTATGGCATTGGAGATATATTATAAATATATGATGCTTTGGAATGTAGTTTGTCCGTTGCTCGTTATTTATAATTTTGGCCCTTTCCAACTACCCCCCATTGGCAACGGGTTTCTCTATAATAATTGCTGTTACTATTTTCGGGTAAATATATATTTTGATACTTGAATTTAATTTTAGAGTTCAAATTGGTACGTAAGGGTTTTTTTTTTCAATTAGGTATTTGAATTTGGCTTTAATGTTAAATTTGATATCTAAAGTTTATTTTAATACAATTAGGTACTTGAACTTGACTTCTTGGTTTAAATTGGTACTTGAACTTTGCTTTTTGGTCTAGATTAGTTCTTTGTTATTTGAACTGATTTGAATAATGAAGGCAAGTTCAAATACCAATTTGAACCAAAAGCCAAGTTCATGTACTTAATCAGACCTAAAAAAGTTTAGGTACCAAATTGAACCTTGATGCCAAGTTCAGGTACCTATATATATATATTTTTTCCATAATGGTCATGAAATTAACTAAAAATTTGACTAAGGCAAGTGTACCTATCAATTAATAGTATAGCTACGGTAAGCAAAGATATCTTTCCTATGAGGACTATAAGTACTAGTAATCACCGTCTTTCTATTATTTAAATGAATAATTCGAGTCATCGATTAAAACTAAAATTAACTAATAAACACGTCAAAGAATAAATAACAAAAATAATCGATCAACAATTAAGAAATGAAACAATACCTAGAAAAAATCCGCTTCGATTTCATAAGTACTATCAATCTAAATTACGCAATTTCTTTACTTAGTACATTGATCCGTAAAAATCCCTAAACTATGCTAACATCTCTTTCGAGCATAAGAGCAAGTAACTTTAGATTGATTAATTGAAATTTCTTTCTAATTAAAACACCTATTATCGCATTAATTCATGCTATGGATTCCCCTATTTGATTTGACTCTAATCCGATAGATTTATACTGTCCTATTTCTAGGGTTGCATATAACTCCACTCAACTATGCAAGATTTAATCTTAAACAGAGTCTATTCAACCACAGATTTAAGTACATCAAATATGGATCAGTACTCTAGAAATATCAAACCAAGAATTAAGCACACATAATTGAGAACAAGAAACTAAGTATTTATTGCGTAAAATAAAAATCAAACGACAAAATCATCATAAAGTTCATCTCCCTTAGGTATTTAGAAAATTAGTTCATACTTGAAAATAAAAACATCCAAGATATAATATAACTGAAACTAATAAAGAAACTCATGATAACTTCCTAAGAAATCAACTGGGAATCTTCAATCTTGACGAAAATCTCTTCAAAGTCGTCTTCAATGGTGTTTTTCGAATTGTTTTCTTGAATATTTTTTAATAGCTCACTCATGTCTTCTTATTTTTGTCATATATACGTCTTAGAATGCTCGAATAACCTAAAAATTGTGATTTTATGTTGTTCGGTATGTAATCTTGTGAAATCAACATGACCTACCATCGCTTGTGTGGTCAGACTGTGTGAAATGGTTCAGCCCATGTGGCTCCTATAGCTTACTCCGACGTTCCAATTTTAGCTCATTTTGCTTCCAAGTGCTCTATTAAGCATCAAAACATGAATTTTAATTATTACAAGCATAATATCCACAATTAACATCAGATAATCACCCAAAAACACGTTAAGAATGAAGTTAAAACATGTTACTTTTATCACTTATCAAATATCCCCACACTTAAGCATTTACTTGTCTTCAAGCAAAATTCTCAACACATATTCAAGTTAACCTCCCTCGATTTATTGTTTTCACTAACAATCTCTTAAGATAATCTACAAATAATCATGTATTGAAAATTTAAACAAAAATGACACTAAATAACACAAATAATCGAAACAGAAATTTTTAACGCACAAAAACATAGGTGTCTCTCCTATCTTAATAATTACCTAAATTTCAAATTCAACAAAAATTAACAACCTCGCTACGGTTCACTCAAGCACTCTAGATGTTTAAGGTTCAAGTAATGTGTACTCAACAGTCAAACAAGAAATGTTATTACCATGAGCTTGCTTGAAAATCAAATCTCCACTACTATAGAATGAGATAACACACCAATCAAAAGGTCTTTATAAGGTTGTAGCAGGGATTGGGTTAAGGGTACGAAAAATGTCATAAGAGCTGGTTACAATCGAGAGTCAAGTTGATAAGTTACCAAACCAAAAAAATATCAACTGCTGAATAAAAAAACACATCAATGAGAAACAAAAAGTGGATGTGAGCTTTTATACAAAAGATGAGACTAATGATTCAAGCTCAAATTGTTTTGGTTTTTTTTTAGTAATGCTAATGATAAAACATAGTCAAACAACTAACCAAATTGAATCTAGACAAAAAAAGGAGTCAATAAAAAGGGTAATTTACAAAACTAATGTGGTTTACGGGTTAACATAAACGGGTGATAAGTAAAAAACTGTGTTAAGATCAACTAGGTTTACTAAGGGTTAATTCAATGGTAAGTTGTTTAAAGGTTAAGCGGATTAAATCCTAAGTGACTCTATCATCTCATTATATCAAATCAATAATGTGGTCTCGATATGCATAATCAAAACAAATTTTAGAATAATAAATCTAGTTGACATACTCACCACCAAAAATAAAATAAGCATGAAATAATTGATACTCTATAGGTTCAAAAGCTCACAAAAATTTATGATTTTGATGTCAAACTTGTAAATTTAAAATTTCAAGATAATGCTTCAGTTTAGGGAGACAACTTAAAATAATAGTTTCTGAAAACAGCTTATCATGCTTGAGTCTCTCCTATATTAAAGTATAAATAAGACGATGCATAAAAATCACATCTCATGGCAATTCGTGTCATTTTGATTAATTAGCTTGAACTTATTTAATCATGGAATACAACCATTGCATACATGCTCATGTCATTTATTCAATACCTTGTTCAAGTTCAAATTCAACATTTCACAAGTGAATATTAAGATAATTATGTTTCGTTTCAATTTCTCAATTCATGTATTTTATTTCGCCCGATGAACCTTAATAAACGAGCTTGGATACACAGGTATCTCCGTTACACCAATTAATTGTTCGAGCTAAGTATATTCGTGTCAGGTTACCAGTCCAAGTTAAACATTTATAACAACACATCTGATTGCTTGTCCAAGCTGAATATATACATGTCAGCTTACACGTCTAGGCTAAACCTTTAAAACAACATCATATTACCAGTTTAGGCTAAACCTGTGTTACATGTATCTTCGAGTCCGTAACAAATGTTGGATCTCGGTAATATTTGTAACCAATCCCATACAAGCGTACAAAAAACTATATTGGCATGCCAATCGTATCCTAACCTTTACGATGTTCCCAAGCATCTTTTTCAATTATAATCATCATTTTACAATTCAGTCCAAATTCACCTTTATTCCCATTGACAACCAATTTGTTCAAAATCAAACACATATGTCTAAATTAAATACACAACAACCTAAATGAATGAATATCATATGAACTTATTTGGCCAAAACAACAAACAAGTTGAACCTTCAGGGATTAGTCGATAATTTTGGTTTTTCCCTAATTATCTTCGATTTGATTTAGTTCTTGATCTAAACAATTATTTTAAATAATTCATCAATACTGAAAATTTTATGTTATGATATGTATGAACCTATATAATTTCATTTTTTTTATACCCTTAAAGTTTTACATTTTATTCAATTTAGTTCCTAAAACTAACATAACTATATCTTTCAATTTTGAGTTTCAATTTGAAAATTGATCTTAATTACATTCGTTATAGACCCTCTAGTATATGTTATTATTGAAATTTCACCTCAATTTCACAATTTATTTACTTTAGTCTTTATGTACCAAACTAACAATTAAATATTACAATTTAGTCTTTTTTCACATATAAGCTTAAAATCTATCAATTTAACACCAATTTCTTTAAGAAATTATCAATGAAAACTTTCAAAAACTTTAACAGTTTTTCAAATTGGTAAATGTCATTTGAGACCTTTGGTTATTTACAATTTAAGCCCCTAAATTTTGGCCAATTAAAAACCTATAGCGATCAGATTTTTACAATTTAATCCTTGTATCCTAATTAAGCAATTAATTGATAAAATTGAAGGACCAAACTTTAATATATTTTTATACCAACTCCTAAAATATTTATATTAATATTCACATACCTAATTTACGAAAATGCACCACTGAGAATCAGGCTGTTACAATGACACCCTAAAAGAAATCACTCTTCTTCTGTAATTACCCCAGCTCTACATCAAGAATTTGTCCAAAAGCGTTAAAATGATAGTCTTGCCCTTAGGTTGTTTTGGCAATATATGTATGCATGAAGTTCCCTTCATTTGCTTTCCAATGTTATCTTCCTCCAAAATACAATAGTAATAGGTTTCCCTCCCAAACATGTTGTTAACAATCGACTAACCCAACCCAGATTACCAATGCAAAAAAAGGTGGCTGGAATGAAGTGTTTCCCAGCAAATTCTTGTTAATTTTTATCAACTTGAAATCTTCATTTTTTATACTAAAGTTTTTGTTATTTAGTTTTAAGGAAAAACTATTCAAAATCACAAAAAAAAAAAAAGAAATGGAAAATCAAAACGATACTATATTTCGACGAAGAAGCATCACAGAGCAGGAGAAGTTCATGTGATGCTAGGCAGACCTTGAACGATTTGTTTGGAATATCTGATAATGATAGTTTGTTTGAAGGAGGAAGTGACCATTCATCTTTTGGTGCTGACAAAGATTCAAAAGCAAAAGGTGAAGGGATTGGGGATGACGTTGATGTTGAGTTTGTAAACGAAGAAGATATCCATCGTGAAGATCATGGTATAAACTTAGAATTAGTGTAGGTGTCAGGGATGTGTTCAATAGCATTAAAGCAGTTTTTGAGTTTTATCAAGAGCAACCGAAGTTGAAAGATTTTAGGGCATTTTTGGATGGACGGTGCGTGCGATTAATGTAAAAACAATGGTGACGGTGAGATTAAATATTGCAGCAATACTATAGCGTGAGACAAAAAAAACTAAATGCATCATATTGAAAGTAAACATCCATCCAAAAAGACCTTTAGTGTGGTGAGGCGACATGTGATAATGATGGAATATGGCATGTAACTAAACTGGATACAAAACATACACATGAATTGCTTTCAAACATGTCTAGGCTTATGGTTGCATGTATCGTTTAAAGCGCAATAAGAAAAAAAATACAATATGTAGTCATATATAACAAAATTCTAAACATGAATCTGAACAAAGAAAGAATATGTAATACATGAAAGGTAGTAATGTAATTCTTCATTTATACTATTATTAGTAATTTCCTAGGAAAAATATAATTAGTATTAGATCAACCTTCCATATAATCATTATTATAATTAAAATAAGAAAGATGATAGGTCATTAGAAAAATATCAATAACTTGCATTATCATCCGTTAGCATTCATATAACTTTCAAAATAAGGCATTGGTAGGGTTACGGTTCTCTAAAATGGAAATTTTTATTTAGGTTATTTAAAAGTTTTAAAATTTTAAATTAGTAATGATAAAATTACACTTTGACCTCTGTAAAAATGATAAAATTTTGATTTAATCTTTTAAAAATTACATTTTTACTATTATAAAATTACAATTTAATTTCGACCCTTCTAAAAAAAATTTCTGACTTCACCCCTGATTACATATAAATATAAACTTTTTCTTTGACTTGTAATCTTTAATTGTTGTGAAACTTTTGAAAATTCTAAAGGTTTTGGATATGTAAATTTTGTTTTTGAAAAAACGAAATAAATTGTTTTTAAATAATCATATTAATAAAATAAAGTTCGTTTCAACATGCAATAAAAAATACAAATTCCAAGAATTGTTTGTTGAAAAAATGTAAAGATTTTAATTTGAAGAGTTATAAAATTATTAATTTTCAAAATTAAATTTTGAAAGAAAATATAATCAGAAACCCAAAAGAAATACAAATTTTTTAGAAACCAAAAGATCAACTCTATTGTTGTTGTCTTTTAAACTAAAATTTTAAATTATATTTCTTTCTTTCTGGCAACTTCGAATAGATGATAAAGGTGTTGGAAATATATTACTGCAAAATAAAATCGTTAGCGCTGACAAGAAACTAAATTGAGTGTGAATAAAATAGCAATCACTGTGCCGTGGAAGAACCACTGCCTTAGAAGCAAATTTGCCCTGATCGGTGTAATCGTGTAGTAGACGTTACCCCCCAAGGTTAACACAGTACTTCAATATTCGCACACCCGAATAAAGAAGGTGGAACACAATTGACATTGCTCTTCTTGGGAAATCACAGTAGGAACAATTCCCAAGAAAGATTGGAGGGGTCACAGATGGTCTTGCTTAAAACCAATCTCCTAGACAAAATTTTCTTTTCGTATAATTTCGCAGAACACCAGAATTTAAAGAACAGAGAGAAATTATTTTTCTCTTGTTATGTTCTGTGTAAAATGAGGAGAATGATCTCCTATTTATACAGTTTCAATTTCCAAAAATAACAGAAGATTTTTTTCAACTGAAAATATTTTGAAAATATTTTCTGCAATAATCAGAGGATTTTCCTCAACTGAAAATATATTTTGCATTACCAACAATCCCCCACTAATGCAAAAGAATTGGAATTTTTGTAAACATGAGAAGAGCAATAGTGAAATTAGCCGCTTAAGCACTAGTATCTTGTGGATTTGAACTAGTACATAGTGAAATAAGTGATTTTTTTCTTTAACAAGTGAATGAATCTTGAACTTGTTAAAATAAGGATTAACTCATGACAAACAACTAATGTCAAAGCCAATTTATGTTCCGCTATAAATCAATAAGTTTTAGCCAATACACCTCGGGATATTGGTAAGTGCTCTAGAAAGATGGCCCAATAGGTGGCTAGTTTTTCACACTTACGTAGGTGATTTCATCAAGTTTATCTCAATATAAACCACCCAAAATAAGGACTATGAAATCATTAAGAGCATTTTATTAAGCTCATCCTCTCAAATTTAAGTTCAGTGAATTCATCAAGTCCGTCGCAATAGAACCATCCAAACTTTAGGATATGAATTCATTAAGAGTAATAAACTCAACCTCTCATGTCGGTGAATTCATTAAGTCCATCTCAATAGGACCATCCAACTTGGTATATGAACTTATTAAGAGCAATAACTCAACCTTATACACGTACATCATTCATCATAAGGATAGGTAGAATGTACACTATGAGTCTTTCCATGGTTTCGTTTGACCACATTAAACTTAGAGAACTAAGTTGGGTATCCACCATGAATTCCTCAACCATCGAGCTTAAGACCCATCCCCCTCGACGAATCAAGATTCACTTTCCTACTTAACCTTTTGGTTGGTGGATCAGCTAGGATCTTTTATTTCTCACGTACTTCAAAGCAAGTACTTTATTCTTTGATGAAGAAATCTCCGTGAGTAGATTTCTAAGCCACTCGGCCTCTTGCCCGACTCAATCAAGAGTTATAAAATCATATTCCATCGTGAAGTGAGCAATATACGTCTGTTTAATAGGCTTTCAAGAAATAGCTGCTCCACCCAAGGTGAAGACATACCCACTTGTAATGCTAACTTTATCAGTTAGCTAGTTTGCATCACAACATCCCTTTAGGACTGTAGGGTATTCAATAAATTCCAACTTTCAAGTTATTGTATTTTAATTTCAATCAAGAACATTTGGGCAAACTCAAACTTGATAACTAATTTGCGGACCATGTCACACCCCCACTTATTATGTTGATTCTCTCAACAACATGAAGTTACACTTTTTGTAACCTTGTTTCACCGAGTTGGCATTTTAGTCTCAAGTCCATCTTGAGCCTTCAAGGCCTAATGTTATGATCCATTCAACGCCTATCAGACATAGACTCAAACTTGGTCTCATCTCAATCGTTGGTGTAGTTTAGTCTATGCCCATTCCTCCACTAAACATTCGAACTCAATACCACAACACGTAATCATTAGGTCACAACCTTTAGGAACACATTACCTTTTGTAGACTGAATATTTCCATGTATTTGATACTCAAAAGGCATCCCTCTGAATGTAGCACCAACTGCACTCTTGTGGCATCTTGTTGGATGCGTCCCTCTAGACGTGGTTTATGCCAAAAGTCTCTTATGACACCAAAAGTTTTCAACATGAAAAATTTAGACACATTGACCATCCACAACTTAAGCCATCTCGGCCCCTCTATGGTCACCCCATTGGGTGTGGCCATCTTGGCCAATCATAACACATGCAACACCGTCGAACTAGGTTCATCTCTATCTTAATTTCAGACTTTCATATCCATGTCAATCGAATTACGACTCAATTGAATCAATCTCGCTAGGCCTTCCAAGCCAATTTTGATCGCAATAGCCCACTGGCCAATACAGATGGAGCTTGTAACTGCTTCAGTGTTACTTAGGGACATTCTTGCACTACTTAGGTACTTTCAAACCGATTGTCTCAATATCATACCAACATATTTATAAATCCAATTTTTCCTTCATTGTATATATATATATATTTCTCTTTTGAGATTCAAACCCTAAGACCCTTTAAAATTTCACGATACCCATGATTTACAATCATGTCTCATAAACTCAACTCTCAACTTGAAACAGGCAAGCCAGAGTTAAACCACTCGAGATATGAAACAACAAAGTCAAACCTGCATTCCAACACCTTAAAGCCCCTACTTAGGTTACAAGCTCGAGTTACCAATCTTGGCTTCTAAATTTCCTGTAGGAGCATCCGTTGGTTCTAGCAGCGGGAAACGAAAATGATTCTCACGTTTAAATAGTAGTATAATTTACTTTTAAATTGTTGAAAATATACTACTACAAAACAAAATTGTTAGCGCTAATAGGAAACCAAACTGAGTATGAATAAAATAACAATCACTGTGCCGTGGAAGAACCACTGCCTTAGAAGCAAATTCGCCCTGATCGGTGTAATCGTGTAGTGGACATTACCCCCCAAGGTTAACACAGTACTTCAATATTCGTACACCCGAATAAAGAAGGTGGAACACAATTGACATTGCTCTTCTCAGAAAATCACAGTAGGAACAATTTTCAGGAAAGATTAGAGGGATCACAGACGGTCCCGCTTAAAACCCAATTTCCTAGACAGAATTTTTTTTCGTGTAATTTCACAGAACACCAGAATTTAGATAACAGAGAGAAATTATTTTTCTCTTGTTGTGTTCTGTATAAAATGAGGAGAATAATCTCCTATTTATACAGTTTCAATTTTCAAAAATAGCAGAAGATTTTTTTCAACTGAAAATATTTTATGCAACAATCAGAGAATTTTACTCAACTGAAAATATTATTTTGCATTACCAACAAAAGGTTTCTGCATCAACTATGTGCTTTTGAGAACAAACACAAAAATTGTTGTAGCTAAGGTAATTGTTTTTTAATATTTTAAAATCAAATTTGATAAATTAAATTTCCTAAATTTGAATTATAAAAGTAAATGATCACCCAAGTGTTGATATAAATGTCTTTTTTATAATTGTTTTAAGAATTAGAAGAAGAGAACAAAATTCTAACAATAACGTGAGGTCACACTTAAAACGATAAACACCTTAACCATCAAACCAACACACAAAATTTTTTGCCTTTCGTATATTAGCATCAATACTAATGTATATTTTCCAATCATATCTTAAATTTTGTTTCCTAGATGATCACCAAAATGTTTTCGTTTCTCCTTTTTGTACCGGACTTTTAGGGAAAAAATTAATATAAAGAAATAAGTAAAATGGCCGTCAATGCTAACATTTTGTTATTCATAATGACTAGAGGTTTTTATGTTCAATTCTTGAATTAAATCCCACTACTTTTGCACATCGTTATGTTTAAAAAGATAAAAATAAAGAAATGAAATTCAAATAAACTATAATTAAATTAGGTACAAAAGGAAAGTATAAAAAATACTCGGATGAAAATGGTAATAAATAATAAATGTACCATGGTTAAATTCAGACATTTCAATAAGAGAAAATGGTGCAACAAAAAGTATCCCATCAATTTATTTATGACTATCAACCGAATTCATTTATGTTTTGTATTTTAATTCAATAATTACCTCAAATCTTATATTGGAAGGTAAGGAGTGGAATCCACTCCACCCAAAAACATCCAAATCGAAATCACTAATCCGCAAGTGCAATATGCCAAATTGAATCGATGAGGAACCTAAAAGAGTTAGTATTGCACATTTTCACAAAGTTCTAGTCTAGGCTAGAGAAGCAGGTTCATGTTTTTGACTCCACGACACTGAAGAACAGGAAAGTGCATGAAACAGCTAATACATTCATATCTATAATCAAAACGGACCCTCTACCGATTCACCCTAACCACTACAATTGCTCCTAAAAACCAACCCCACTACAATTCAATCCACATATTTAACAACAATCATTAGCAATTCCAACATGAAACCAATGAGTAGCTCATCACCGATCATGGCAACTTCCACGAGGCAGTAGCTAATTTCTTAAATTCATGAGGGGCATCCTGAATAAGCTTATTTAGGACATCAGCATGCAACTTCAAACTACCAACCTTAAGACTCTTGGTCTCCTTCTCCGACTTTATGGAAGATTGTTGTTCTTGTAATTGAGCAATCTTCTTTTCAATCTCTTCCATCTCTTCATCGAATTTAGTTATCTCCTTTGTATTTTCCACCATCTCCCTTTCTGCATTTTCTTTCTCCCCTACATGCTGACTATGCCCTTCTTTGATTGAAAGTAGTTTATTCACACGGCGCCTAGGCAGACTAACATCAAATCCGTGCTTTTCCAAGTCATCAAGACCTTCTGAAATGCTGTCAAACATGTTTCGAGGGTCATCAAAATGCAACATGGATATCTTATCGAACAAACCGGCAAAGGTCACCATGATCCCAATTGCCGATCCCTCACGAAACTCCTCTCTGCTTTCAGCCAAAGGTTGAAAATGTGGTTTTTGGGGCACAATTTGGAAGACATCCAAAGATTCAATTGTTAGCCATATAGGTGATTTCTTCACAAAAGGCAAACTCTGGTCACTATCCAATGGGCTTCTACCAGTAGCATCAATTGCATGAGATTCAATTGGAACATCAACCAATCCTTTTTCCTCATTCCATCCATTGACGAGTCTAGCAGAGGAGAGTCCTAGAAGGAAAAGAATCCCCAAAATGTTGTAAATATAAAAGCCGAGTGATGATCTACATTTATGTACCCAGACAAAGAGAGATCAACAACAAACGAAACAAGTTTCATAAATCTGATGAAGCTGCTTACTTGATTCCTCATCACCTGAGGAGTGGATTCCCCCTATCCAAGTTGATAGAGGTTGATCGTCCTCATTCATGTCGGAAATCCCAGCAGTCGCCAAGTGAACCTCTTTTGTTTTTTGGTCATCATTTATCCTTCCTGTAAAATCTTCAGATGTTATACACTTAACAAATAGGATGGTTAATTCACAAACTATAAGGCGAGTAACCATAAACTACAAAAATTTAACAGATAGTCAACTTAATTACGTCTTCATCAGGTAAAAGACAGCATAAGAAACGAGAAGAAAAAGCTGTCAGTACATACATGACCTTTCTTCTCAACATCACCCTCCCCTCCCCAGCACACGTAGAACAAAAATATCGCCTTCTTTCATATCCACCCCTACCCAAATCAGTTTTCCTGGAAACTGCTCCCATTATGCCTACTATTCTTCTATCAATTACCATACCACTTGGAAAATTCATTTAAGAAAATGATAACAGCTGAACTTGGGTGAAGACATTGGAAGTGCCTAATCCAATACTTCCAAGAGAGCCTTAGATAGCAGTTTCATACTGTCCTTGACGCATATTACTAACAACGACAAACCAAGAACTGAGACCCCCCATGTACCTGACAGCTCCACACCTTTATGTTTTGACAAACCAGCTTCATCACTCGTGCAATCTTTTAGAACTTTTTCATCAGTAATACCTCCAGCCCCATTTTGCTCCTTACCTACCAATCGTAATATTAAGTTTGCATTGACACCGATTTGCCTATATACATCAAAAAGCTGAAGCTTAAGTTTTATATACCAGCATGAAAGGCCTTCGGACTTGTAACTACTGCTTTACGTGGTCTTCCCCTCTTTTTTTTTGGATCGCTTTCTCCATTATTTTCCATTATTTCCTATATCAGTTAGAGAAACAGTTAATATTACTACCAGAGGAATATATATATATATATATATATATATGCAGGAAATCAAATTAATAAAGGGGAGTCAGATTCCATGTTTGATAACATATTAAGATAAAAGGCAGGCTAGGGACCAGGCTCAAGAAAATTTTCTATTTTAATAAAATGAGCAGACAACACCCAAAAAGTTAACTACTTAATTAGACTTTATATACTGGCCAAAAAAAGAAAAGGCATTATATGTAAAACAACAACATTAGATACACTCTTTTTCCTATGCTCATGACAAGGAAATATAGATCAGTTATCAAGTAATTCCAACAGTTTACTAACAAACTTGTTCTCATTAAGAATTTGAGGCATTTTGAATTTAAAAGCTTATATTAGTAGTTTTCTCTGAGCCAAAGACTAAAATGAATTTTTTGCTTACCGTATCATTTCTGACTGAATCATTTAAATTGTTCTTTTGATCCCCCATTAGCTTCCCAGGTTCCTCACTAGGGATCTGACAGGAATTTTCAGCCTGTAAAGTCTTTGAGAACTTTGCTGCTAATCCTAAGATGACAGGCATTTCAACTTCTTTTGTTTTAATCTCCCCTTCATTAATTTCTCCAGCAACCCTTGTAGCTTCTTCCTTGCCTGAAAATATATAATATGTACACATTATTTTTAAACAATTTATCAAACTGGCAAACAGGTATTGAAGAATAAATTTACCTGCTGTCAAAACCTGTGGGCCATTACTTGGTGACTTTCTAGCTTTTACATTCCTCTTTGCAAGGTTGTCTACTTTACCGTCGGCTGAACCAACTTTCTGCCTCTTAGTCGTCTGCATTAGTAAGGGGAAATGTAGATCAAATGAAGGTCGTAGTAACAGTGCTGATCAGGAATATTGGCTGATGGAGCCAACAAATCCAAAGTGACAATAATCAATGATCATTACCCAGTTAGAACGGTGATGTTGACAGAAAAGGCAGTCATTTGAAGCAGTTTGCTGCAAAGCAAGTGGGCACATTGAATATCCCAGTTGGAAAACAAGGTTGCTTAACCCTTGAAACAACCCATTGAGCAGTGACAACTATGTCAAGCAGGCCAATTTTTTATGATACTCACATAGACAAGACCTGTTTTTAGTTATTATGATTCTAAAGCAGCAAGCTAATTTTCACTTCTTTGTGCAAAGGTTATGCTTGAAGGCACACATGATTTTCTAGCATATTTAGAACAAGACATACTCTTAACATGGTGAAGTTTTAGAAGCTGAGTGCTTCAAGGAAAGGCAACTCAGGCATGCAATGCAGGCACCAAAGAGTGGTAAAGTACACCGGATTTTAAAGTGATATTTATACATTTCTCATCATCAAATAGGAATGTATTAACATGTGCAAAAGGAAAATAAAGAAGGAAATGAAAATGATCTGATGTTGCAAGTATGAACAATGGAACTCCAAAACAATAAATCTAACTCACAGTTGTTGCTTCTGTTAGTAGGCTCTCACTCTTAGCACAAGGCTGATCAGCAATTGCGGTTTTCCTTGGGATTTTAGCAGCTTTACCACCAGTCCTCGGATTGCCTTCTTTACACAATGTTTCACTAGACGTATCTTTTAACTGATCACCAGTGACTGATATCGGTGTTACCACTGCATTTCCTTCAGTTAACTTTTTTGAAGACCGTGAATTAGAAGTGTTGCCATTTGATGTTTCCAGTTTGACCTTCTTCTTGCCTGAAGGCAAAGTACTGTTTTCATCAGTGGGAATTGGCTGCTCTGTAGCATTCCTTTTCATCTTTCTTAAAGGAATCTTATCTTCAGTGTTTTCTTTTGTGCACAAGGAACTTTCAAGTTCTCCAGCCACCTTGGTGTTCCGAGTACCACAGAGAGCATCCCCTACCAGCTCTTGGTCATCAGAAGCAATTATGACTTCCTGAAACAAAAGCTCACCGCTTAAGGACTCTTTTACCTAAAAATTGAATGATATTTACACTTGCATGCCACTAAATTTCTGAAATAATCACAACAAAAAATTGCAAACCACTAAAGGAATTGTAGGCAATGCCAGAAGTAGTACAAACATTTAAGCCATTCAACACACAAACTAGTTACATGTAGAATCTGTGCAGATTCTAAAAAACAGTGAAACGTTATACAAAAACTAGTTCAACATCTGTCTAGAAAAAGTTGAAATATGTGTAGAAGAGAAGATAAGACATAAAAACAAAGCTTTTTTAAAACTGGAATACAGAAGGCCGACACTGTTATGAACAGAAATCAACTTAGATAGAGCCAAAAAGCATTATTTCAGATAATTATTTCCTCCTTTTAAGATAATTAAAAGGTATGCGCTAGACCCATGTTCAGTACCACAAACACAACATTAACAGCTTATTAAAATTTAAAGTGGGAAAATAATGAGGTAACAAAAGAAATTTATATCCCAAAAAGAAGAAATAGGAGAGATACCTTGGATTTACTAATCCAGTTTCCATCAGTCCATTCAACATTAGGCCTTAGATCAGAGTGAGAGAGTTCCTTGTCCTCATTTCCATGCTTAAAGAAGACATTGTACCTTCTTCCAGTAAGAACTTTGGTAATTACTCCAATGCGCCAACCAAAATTATATGTTGTATCCACTTTTTCCAGCAATTCATAATTCCTATCTGCATATCGTGGAGGAGTGGGCCTGATATGGGGGGAATCTACAACAACTTTTGCAGTCCCAGACTCATCATCATTCTTAGAGTTCTGATACTTCACCAGGAAAGTCTTATCCTCATTTTCTTTTACGACTATTGCAGGGAACCAAACATCACGTAGGTTTTCATCATCAACATTTACCTCCACTGCTGTGCCGGAGCTAAAAATGGAGCCTGTTGATTGCTTTAACACATAATAAAATAAAATAAAATCACTCACAGGATACCATACCAAAAGCCAATCAGGTTTCCATAGATGAGTTACAAAGTTTCGTACATATCAAACTAAATTAACATGACTCCCAGGCCAAAATGCAATGAAAATTGGCAGAACTTAAAACAAAGAAAGCACTGAAGGTGAAACATATAGATCGAGTTCATTATTTACACCAATTAATTGAGCACTAGAAAGGCCCTAATTTTAGAAGCAATCATGAAAGCATAACTTAAATAGCAAATTTTCAGTGCAAAAAGCTACATGCAGTGAGATTCGCAAGTTCAATACCGGTAAAAAATTGACTCCTGAAAAAGTTCGGCTCTCAACTCCAAAATAACCCCCGCCCCCAAATTTCCAGATAAAAGAAAAAATGAAAAAAATGAACACTTCACTCCATACCTGCTTTTCAGGACGAACCCAGTTGCCATCGATCCAATCCCAATGTACCCTTAAATCTTTCCTATCAAACTCAATGACATCAGGAGGATTATCAAAGTAAACCCTATATTTCGACTTCTCCAAAACCTTCCTCACAACGCCAGTCCACCAACCATCTCTGTACCTCGCATCAACGACGTCGTTCACTTCGAACCCGGACTGAGCATTTCCCTTCTCGTTAGGCGGCAAAGGGCGAATATAACCGGGGTCGACATGTTCAGTCAAAGGGGACTTGCCATCGTCAGCGAGTAAAGTCTTGTAGCGAACAAATGCCTTCTTTCGTTTCTTGGAAGCGGATTTGGGAGGCATTTCGAGGATAGTGGCCAAGTACCAAGCCCCTCGAAAGCCTTCCTCGTCACTGCTGACCTCGACTGGGGCTCCCTTGCTGAAAGGCTGTTGTTGTTGTTGTTGAAGTGGGTCCTTTTCAGTAGGAGAATTCACCATGCTTGGTGAATCTGATAGAGAGTTAGGGTATGTGGTGTGGAATCTTTCTTGCAGAAAATTCAAAGAATTTCTTTTTTTCTTTATTTTTTTTTATTTGGTGTCCGCACTTCGCATGTCAGTCAATCGGCTAAAGCTAAATGCTACTGGCCTCTTTCTTTTTCTTTTTTTCTTTCAAGTTCTCTTATCATTTAAATATTTAAAGAATTGAATTTTACAATTATATGCTTTAACTCCAACCAAGACGAATGCCATGTTTCCAGATTTTCCTTATTCATTTATAGATAGTAATATTTATTATTTATATGATAATGTATTTATTCACAAAACATAGTAAATAATTTGTTTTCTTTGTTTTGCTTATGTATGCATAAGATATAACGATTATGCCACAACTGGACTAACACATTAACACTTCTAATATTTCAATCACCACATGTTCGGTTGAATTAAAACGTGAATCATAAAAATAAATAAATAAAAACACTTAAAAAGTGTCTTAATTGCATGTAATTTGTTTGAAAAGAAAATAAAAATTAATTACCACAACAGAATAACTAGGTAGCTACTGGATAGAAATATGAACATTTACAAAATAAAATACCCAACTCTCTCAGCTAAGCAAAATGGGTGAAAAATTCGTGTTGGGTTTTTTTGGATTCTGATGCTTTATGCATATTCATTCAAAAGGATGTCTTTTTCCTACTTCACTACACAAACTTACAAAGACTGGTTAATGGGTTAAAAAAGAAAAGCGAGAGAGAGAGAGAGAGAGAGAGAGAGAGAGAGAGAACTTGGTAGTCAAAACTATGGAACATGTTCATCTGCTTCCAATGACCAATGGTAGAGTAACAATGGGGTTGGCAATGACCCTGAAATCTTGAAATGAATCAAAAAATGGCAAATGAGAATTTGGGCAAATAAGAAGAAAGCAATATCATCATTTTGTTTATACGGGGTGATGTCAATTTGCTAGCTCACCCTTTTTTATAGATCAGAAGCTTTCATCTTTCTTGGTCTTTTATGAGCTCCCGCTGGTGAAGATGGAGTCTCAGATGTTCTCCCAGGTCCCTACAACAATACATATACACATCATAAGACCAGATAAGTTCCAAAACTTATGAGACAAAAGGAAGTATTAATATTAAGGCAAGAAAATAATATATATACCTTTCGTTTTTGCTCCCTTTTGACAACCCTATCACCTGGAATTACTATCAGATACGAAAATGATCAAAACCATTAAACTCACCCGTCTCAGATAAAAATATTAAAGGAAAATGAGATACATATTACCTCCAAAACTAATGGTGTCAGGGACAAATGTACGGTCCTGATCAGCAGCACGTTGTGATCGCTGCTCAATTGACAGAACCCCACAAAGTTTCAATGATTTGAACCATTAACATAATCACACATCTGTAAAACTATGAGACTAAAATGATTCAGAGACTTAGATTTTTCAACCTTTGCAGTGCCTGGCATATCCCCATAGGAACCATCACGGAAAGATGAACCTTCTGCCTCCTTGTATTGCAACTGTTAAAAAGACAACTTCTTTTAATGCCTTGGCTACACTTCTGAACACAATTAATCAAGCATAATTCATAATTTAGATCCAACTTTAAAGGTGTGCTTGGTTAGGTGGAAAAGACAAGGGAGTGGAAAAATGGAAAGAAAAAAATTTTAAGTGTGCTTGGTAGGGAAGAAAAGGGAGAAAAAAAAAAAGATGACCATTTTCCATTCTAATGCATAAAAATCAATACTTCCAAATTGGAAAGATGAGAAGAGAGAAAATGAGATAGATGTTACAACATCAAGGTGTTTGGTTGTTGAAAATTGTGAAACGTATTACTCTTCTTATCATGTATTTGCTATGAGTTAAAACGTAAGTATTCTTTGTTAATGTACCATCTTACCCTTAACATCTTTATTTTTTTATATAATTTAAAATAAAATATAATAAATCTATTTTTAAAATATTTATATTAAAATATAATAAAATATTATAATAACAAAATATTGTAATATTTAATTTTATATTAATATTAAGATAATAAAATGAAAGTATTGTTGTTTGAAAACAATATACTAATAATATTACCTTTTTTTTGAGAAAATAATATTTTTTATAAAATAATAAAATACACAATTTTATTACAATAATAACAATATATATTTATATATAAATAACAAAGTATTAAATTATATAATTTTGTATTAATTTTAATATATTAATATAAATATTAAAATGTACTTTTAATATAAATATAATAAAATAAAATATCCACATAATTGTATAATTTTATATTAAATATAAAAATAATAAAATATTACTGTTTGAAATTGATAAAATAATAAAATACATATTTTTATTAATATTTATATATTTTATATTAAATCTAAATAAAAAAAATTTAAAAATCATTTAATTTAAATTCGGGCTGAGTCGGGTCAGCCCAAGGGCAAGAAATGAAGGGCTGGGCTGACCAAGTCAGGAGGGTGTCTCGACTCATGAACTGCTGTATTTGTAATATGTGGTTGTTGGGTGAGAATAAAATTGGAACAAAAATAATTAGAGTGAAAGATGAGTGATATTTAAAATATACATTCACATAGGTGAAAGTTATCACCCATCTTTAAGTAAAAAAGTCATGTGACCTTGTTATTTATCAAGACTACCAAATGCCTTGTTATTTGAAACTCATGTGATAGCTCCGTATTAAATGAGCTATGACCAGTTTCAAGCAAAGCAAACGGGCCCTAAAGGATTAAGTTATTATTAAAAAAAAGGCCCCAAAGAAGACGATCATTCTATAGATAATTTCGAGACATGAATGTAAAATACCTGTTTCTGGAGATTTAGCAACGTTAGAATTTCCTTTCTTAATTCAAGATGCTCAGCACAAACGGCCTTTGTTGGAACCTTTGGCTTTAAATTAACCTGTAAAGATTAATATAAAACTTATATACCCAATTTCAGGAAGATAAAAAACTGGAATAATGAAGAATGCTTAAAAGATTAAGGATAGAGTTACAAGCAAATGACTACAAATACAGGGTAAAGGATTTACTTTGGCATAAACCGGCAATAATTATTAAAAGTAATAAAACAGGTTATCTTACAACGACAAAAAATACAAATAAGCAAACTCAAGCAAAACAAAAATCAGTTTTACTGAATCTCTACATCATCTCTAATAAGACCAATTTCATCTAGAAACATAAAAGACCTTATAATTTGAGAAATCGTAGATTGAATAGGCTCATAAAATGAAATCATGTGAGAAATCCTGAGAGAGAGGAATCTTCGTGTGTAGAAATTGCAACCAAAAAAACTGATTTAGAATAAAGTTAAGAATGAAGTAACCATTAGAAAAAGTTTTCCAGTCTGGTCATCATGCATCTAATTCAACATCATCCACCAACAAGTGATATAAGAATCTATATGCACATAATTAAAATATCAGGAAGCATAGACAAACCCCAAGATCTTGTAAGGTTTGCTCAACCCGCTTGATTGTCCGAAGTCCAGCAGAGGAGCTTGCAGCTTGGACCATTTGCTCAAGTGCATAAGTTCTCAAATATACCCGAAGCTGAAAATTATATTAAAACAGTCAAAGAACTTTTTTACAAGAGCAAAAATATCAAGTAACAAACTTTAGAAAAAATAGACACACAAACTTTCTTCCATCAAACTACCAAGAAGAAGTAACTTGCATTAGGTACTAATTAGACCATAAAAATATTATAAGGGTGCACATTTAGTAAGTTGAATTAAACACATTTTACTAATAACAGAAGCAATCATTTCCAATTATGTTTTATTCATTGATGGAAAAAGAATGAGAGAAGAGAAAACTGAAGAACAGATGCTGCACATACCATACGCAAGGAAGCAAGAGTTGAGGCATTATCAGCTATTACTGAGGTAGAAGGTGCAACAGCTGCAGCAGGAGCTTGAACATTGGACGGAGATATAGTATCTCCTGGACCAACAGCTGCCTCAGCACTTTCAGGACCAACATCTGAGGGGACAGGCAAATCAGGTTCTTCGGCAGCCTGGACAGTATATACATAGAAAGCTATATTATTCTAGATTTTAGAAAATCCAGTGGCAATCAGATAAGCAAATACATGAAAACACACACACCCCTATGATTTTTAACTGAATTCCAACTCGAGCATACAATATCATGTGACTATCAAATCAAGTTGAAAATCTTTATGCCTTTAGGTTTTAATTGAAAATTCAAGTGGCATCATATTTAAAGTCCAGAAAGAGAAATTGCAACTGCCACAGTAGCAGCTTGTCCAGCTGATACATACCCGTGCAGCCATACGTGAATCGGCTATTCTTTTTGCTTCAGCAAGAACCTGGAGAAAAAAAAACCATAGACCAATGAAGAATTCTACATATTCAACCAACAAACCTACATGCAAATAAATGTTGAAGATCACAAAATAAATGGCAGTAATATAAGGGCCAAAGAAAAAAAATATGCACCTCAGCATCTTTCCGCTCTTGGTGCTTTGTTTGAGAAAGGACCATTGATAAAGCACGCTTGCGTTCAGTCTCTTGAGTAACATTGTAGGGTTCCTATACCCAGAACAATATATATTAAATAATGTTCTAGAGCAATATTATAGACACCATAACAGCTTATTTTTGTTCCTACTTCCTAGAAACTGCAACAAAAAGGTAAATCATTTATATGGTGCTGCCGCTGAATTGATACCAGACCTTAACAAGAGGATGCCCTGCAACTTCACCAGGAGATGGAGCCCTAGCAACCAGAATGGCTTGAGACACTACATAAAGATAGTGCTATAATTACCATGAGAACCATATATCAAAGTTCAAATGAAAAAGATTATATGCAAATCTGAACTGTAAACAGAACAGCAAGAAAGTGATTTGAATGATTGCAATAGATAGTCTAGAAATTTGTCAGAGTACCACTATAATATCGATCCTTCAGTTCCTCCACAGTCCGGTGCGTTGGGAACCTGTCAGATATAATGATGAAGCGGAGATCAAACCGATCACACAAGTCAAACAATTGATCTGTTTCTTCCTTGGTCCATTTCTAATTATCAAGGTAAAACAAAAGAGAATCAACCAGGCAAATTGAATCAATGGAAGCACAAATATATGCCTTAATTCTACTATCTACTTTCACTATTTCAAATTTTCAATCAGACAAAAAGTGAAAAAGCATTAGCAGAGAAACCAAAACCAAGAGCTGCAACCTCAAGTTGATACATACAGGATCAGTTAAATACTTCTCATACTCCTCATCTGTGTATCTGATAACATGAACAGACTGCACCACACCAGACAAATGAACAAACACGTTCAATTGCATGAACAAACAAATGCATAGAAACTTAAGGATAGAGAAAAATAGATACAGCATAAACTATTTTGACAGTAAATACGAACAGAGCAGAAAAACAAAATGTGTGCTTACCTTGTTGTACTTAGCAAAGGAATAATCACCGGTTGGTGGAACACCATTTACGACTCTCACCTGAATCATATAAGAGAGACTAAGAGTTTAAAGAAATTAAGCCACAATGTTAAGGGGAAGTTTTACGATACTTACCCAGTGGTAAAGTTGCAAATCATCCTTTCTGGCAGAGCTTGCGAAAGGAAGCCACTGCCATGTGATCTGAAGAAAATTTCAAAATCATTAAGAAACTCACCTTAAAGTATAGAATCCACCACCTAGAAATATCAATGTAAATCATTTAACGTAAAAATTAGTTTAGCACTTTATTTTTTTTATGCTCCATTTGACAGTTGCTTACACTACTCTTTCTTGTTTGTTGACACTTCCAAGGGTTTCAATACATGCAAAATTACTTCTATGAAACTCAATACTTTAATCCTTGATTCATCAAAGACACATGTAAATACATATAGAATTCGCATCCAAATCTACAATTTTTCTTCGAAAGCAAAACGCAACCAAAAATTGCACTCTAACAAACAAAAGAAGTCTTGGCAAAACCTTCTCGTCGGATGGTGGGCGTCGTTTCAATTGAGAGACATCAATGGAAGGCATAAGCGGAGCTACCCCTCCTGTAAGGGCATAAACCTACAAATTCCACCCCCCCAAAAAAAAAAAAAGAAGTAAGGAAGAAGTCCTCTTTCACTCAGTTCAAGCTTCTTTTTCTTTTTTTGAAAAACAAGAAATTCAATTTTCCATTTTTTTTACCTCGCGAGAGATGCCATCGGGTTTTCTCTGGGAATCTTTCTGGGGACGAGATTTCTTCTCCTGGGGTATTGGCAACGGAGTTTTCGGCAGCCCAAGGATGTCCTTCGCGTCCATTGTAATTTTACTGCCACTCTCCAATAAAATTTAATTAGGGTTTTTGCAATTCATCCAAAACGCCACTGCTTCTGTAGAAGTTGGACCTTTGTACGGAAATTAGAGCTGCAATGGATAAAAGGGAAAATTCTAGGGTTTTCCTCAGAGCGCGAAGGATGGTTGAGCATAACAAAAATTAACTGTAGGATTTGGAAATGATCACTTCCGGGTTACTGATGGGCTTCTATGGACTATTTCTCATCATGTGCTTTGCAAGGGTTTTTTTTTTTTTTTTGCTATTACTAAGTTATATGTAAGTTTTAGTCGTTTAATTAAAATCTTATAATTTGTTAATTAGATTATTCATAAGTTTTTATTTAAGTTAAAAAAATTTATTAAATGATTAGACCATTGAATATTTTCTTTAAAATGTTCTATCATCGAGTTACAAGTGATGATTCGACGAAAAGTACGGTGGATCAATACCCATCAACGAGTAAGAAAACATATTTTAGATCTAAGTCGATTTGATGGTCAGAGTCGAAAATTGGAGAAAAAATTTGTTTGAATTTTTATCCGTGAACTCGTGACGTCCAAAGTTATTTCATAAAAAAAAATGAATTGTAGAAGATAAAGAGAAAGTGAGCTTTCGATTGGTGCAAGGAGCACAAACAGATAAAGCCATATAACATTGATTTTAACAACTCGATGATTTAAATGAAAACTTTTAAATAATTCAATGACTAAATTGTAACTTTTTTAATTAAATTATCAAAACAAAAACTTACCCGTAATTTAGTGGTTAATGGTGTAATTTACTCTTTTTCATACAATACCTAAAACTAAGCTACCCATAAACCATGACCCTTCCTCAACCTTTATATGGAAAGATAAATTTGCGTAAATCCACGTCTTCTTACACTGATAGAAATGTCAATGCTAATCGAGTTATATCAATGCTAATCGAGTTAAGACTCAATCGTATTCATCTTGCATGTGATTTTATATTTTTTTAAATTATTAAATAATATATTTTGTAATTTTTAAATTCTACAGCAGAACTTACTTGTAACGGCGCTTTTTTATACATTTAGCAACGTTTATAAATGCTTCAAACAGTTTAGCAGCAATGGTAGAAAACGTCGCAAGGAATGATGTTAAAAAGAGCATCAGCAAAAATGGCGCGGTTTTGTAAATAAACACCAGTAATATGTGTAGATTTTTACTGGCATTTTCCTTCAAAACGTCGCTAAATGTAGATGCTTAGTGGCGTTTAATAAAAGCACCTCCAAATGTTAAATGGTGGGTGGTGTGTCTATCTGCGGTTAATGTAAAAATAATGGTAACGATGAGATTAGACACTATAATGATATTGTAGCTTGAGACTTATAGTAAGCTAAATGCACCGCATCTTACCGTCCATTCAAATTCAACCTTAATGAAAAAAAAAATCGATATTTCAACCACTTATTCATTTTTTTATTATTAAAATAAAATTTCTTAGATTTAACGTTATTAATTATTCATTTATAATAAAAAAAAAAACAATAAACATTATATTGAAACACAATCCAAACATATAAACTTCAATTTTTATTTAAATTTTATTTATACAATAAAGTTTGTTAACACTTAAACCGTTAAACATAAAGTCTAATACAAGTAAACAAATATTTGAACAAAATTCATACTTTCTAATCTTCTCCGCAACATGATATCTGCAAAAAAAAAAACAAAAACATTATAATTGATAATAAGAATAAGAATAATTGGAACTCAACAAGTGGGTCCAGTAGAAAAGAGAATATTGTTCATCTTAAAAAATTCGGGTTCGAGCACCTGTGTATGCAAGGTATATGTAAGTTATCAAAAAGTTAAAAAAATATGAGTAGATACTACCATGTAATCACACTAATATATTAAAAAAATAAGAATATTTAATATAGGATTAACTTGAATTTAGTTTATTGGTTGGATTAGAGAGAAGACAAAAGTCAAAAGATTAGGTTTATTACCTTAAGTTCATTAAATTTTATATTTGCCTAAGCTCGATTCGACCTGAAATATGAATTTAAAATTTTGTCCAAACTCACTTATATTTGTAAAAAATTAATCCAAGCTCGTTTTAAATCCGATTATATTATTTTTTATTAGTTTAACATTTAATAATGTTTCTACTATATTACCATGAACTTTAGGTGGACACTAGTTGTTCTAGAAAACAAGTTATGAGACACTCATTACAAAGTATGATATGCCATTACAAGGATAAAACAAGAAAATTGCACTTATTGATGGATTCAATTTATCCACCATCATTTCTAGCAAATTGCAATCAGCTAACCATTGCATTAGATACAAAAAATTAAGATACACATGATCATCAGCATTTACTAATCAAACCAAAACTTGTGAAAAGGCACAAGCTTATATCAATTTACACCCAAAAATATTTAATGAAAAACTATATGAAATTCATCGTTGAAATATCTCATATTCGATTCAATTGTGTTGAGAGCTGATATTTTAGAGTTCAGTCAATTAGTTAGTTAGCTGGGTAGTTAGTCAATTAGCTGATAGTTAATTTTTATATAAACTCATTCACTTTGTAAATTTAATTAATGTGAATGAATGAACAGTAAAATTCTTTTTCTCTCAATCTTTACATGGTATCAAGAGCCAGAAATTCTTGATTCTTGATTCTTGATTCTTGTTTTCTTGCTTCTTGTTTTCTTTCTCAAATGTTTGATTCTTTCCCAATTTCACAAAAAATTAGGGTTCATCATCAATTATTGTTCTAAGATGCAATGGGTCATTGAGGAAACTGAGATCTCATCAACAACAAAAGAGGTCATCGATTTCAATCATTCTCTTTTTATGCATTTTTCCGATACGTCGAGATCCTTACTGGTTTCTCATCAGCTTACTGGATTGGAGAATTACAGTATATGGAGCCGTTCGATGCGAATCGATCTCCTGGCTAAAAACAAATTGGGATTCGTTGATGGTGATTGCAAAAGAGAGAATTATGATACGTCCTTGCATCCACAGTGGGAGCACTGCAACGCCATTGTCTTATCATGGATTCTTAACACGGTGAGTAAAGATCTGTCTGCTGGAATTGTTTTTACTTCAAACGCAGCACTTGTTTGGCAAGATTTGCAAGAACAGTTTGATAAAATTGATGGTTCACGAATCTATTTTCTTCACCGTCAGATTACGATGCTTAGTCAAGGAGATTCCTCTGTTTCAGTGTATTAGACACGGCTTAAATTGCTTTAAGATGGATATAATTCCCTTGTTCCGTTTTCAACCAGTGATTGTGAAGTGTCGTAGCAAAATCTCAAGCACCTTGTTCAACAAAGGCTTTTTCAGTTTTTAATCGGATTAAATGAAACTTACTCAGCAGTCAGGAGCCAAATTTTGCTCATACAACCTCTTCCTAAGGTTAATCAAGCCTATTCCATGATCATTCAAGAAGAGTCACATAAGATGCATATCACTGGTTTATACACAGATTCAACAGCATTGTATTCACATGTTGTTTCAGATCGTCGACGCTTTAATAGTGTCTGTGATTACTACAAAATTAAAGGGCACAAGCATGAAAACTGTTACCGTTTGATTGGGTTTCCATCTTATTTTAAGTTCACCAAGAAGAAAGAGACTTCACCTGCTATGGCGAATAGTTCCAGGGTACCTTCTGATCTGGAACAAGAATTGGATTAGGTTGTTAGTTCATCTGCAAGTGCTGCTTCTGCAGGAGCTCCTGTTTTCATGCGTGACCAGTATAATCAGATTTTGCAGTTATTGAACAATGCTCCTACTTCTGACACATTGGTTAACTTAGTAGGTGCCACTATGAATACTTTATCAAGCACTAATAATTCTATTTCCTGGATTATAGACACAGGTGCAACTGACCATATTGTGTTTGATTTAAAGAATTTGCATTCTCCTACTTCATGTGCTTCCCATCCACGCCTTGTTCACTTGCCAAATCGTAAAACAATTCCTATTACACATGTTGGCACATATAAGTTGAACTCGTCCCACTCTCTTAATAATGTGTTGTTTATTCCTCAATTTCATCATAATCTTCTTTCCATTTCTCGTTTCACCCGTAAAAATAATTGTTCATTGCCTTTTATCCTGATTTTTGCCTCTTGCAAGATCTCTCAACTGGACGGATAGAGGGGATTGGGAAGGAGTCTAAAGGATTATACATCTTTGAGTCTTCTGCTTTGGGTTTTGGTTTGTCTTCTACTACTTAGAACAATTTTGTTTTATCTTTCAATATGTCTTTTGCTGTTAGTTCTTCTTTATCCAAGTGTATGCATTCTTCTTTCATTAATAATACTCATGTTTTGCATGCTTGTTTAAGACATGTTTCACTATCTACATTACATAAAATGTCTCCTTTGACCTCTATTATTTTTGACAAAAATTTGGATGTACATGAATGCCCCATATGTCCTTTAGCCAAACAAACCAGATTGCCATTTCCTATTAGCCAGTCTCGATCTTCCATTCTTTTTAACCTTATACACAGATCTTTAGGGTCCTTATCGAGTGTCTACACATAGTGGTCATAGGTTTTTTCTTACCATAGTGGATGATCACACTCGTATGAATTGGCTATTTTTATTATGACTAAAGAGTGACATTGTTCTTTGTCTTCAAAATTTTTTTACCCTTGTTCATACACAATTTGCAGCCACTATTAAAACAATAAGGAGTGATAATGGGTCTGAATTTTTTAATAGTGAGTGTTCTACTTTGTTTTCTACTCTAGGTATTATACATCAAAGTACTTGCGTCCATACTCCTCAGTAAAATGGGATTGTTATACATAAACATAGAAATGTTTTAGAGGTTGCTAGAGCTTTTAGGTTTCAGTCTAGAGTTCCTTTGAAACTTTGGGGGGAATGTGTCACCTCAGCTTGTTATATCATTAATCGATTACCTACTTCAGTTTTACAGTGTAAAACACCATTTGAACTCCTTTACAGTAAGGTTCCTAATCTTTCTCATATGAGAGTTTTTGGTTACTTAAGATATGCCACAAATACCAACTATCATGACAAGTTCTCACCTAAAGCCATTCGTTCAGTTTTTTTGGGGTATTCAAGTACACAAAAAGGATACATTTTGTTTAATCTTGCCACTCACTCTTTGTTTGTTAATAAAGATGTTATTTTTCATGAAGCAGTTTTTCATTTTGCTTTTCTTGAGTTGAAGTCCTTCTTGTTTTTCCCTTTGCAACCTCTTATATTGGATCATGATTTTTTAATTCTTGATTCTTCAGCTCTTGTTTCTTCTTCTATACCATCTTTTCCCTTATCACTATCAACTTTTTCTCCTCCATTACCTTCTCCTGACCAACAAACTAGTCAGGCTTTAGCTCCCGTTAGTCAGCCTGTTCGGCAATCTACCCGTGTGTCAAAGCCACCCACTTGGTTGAAAGATTATGTGTGTACTTGCCAATCCACTTCTCCTCTAGTGCTTCTTCCTTATAATGGTCAGTATCCTCTCTCTAATCAAATTTCTTACTCACATCTCCCTTCACATACATAATCTTTTCTTTCTACCACCTCTCACTTACTTGAACCATGTACTTACCATGAGGCCATTCAAAATCCTCTTTAGGTTCAAGCCATGAATGAGGAGATTCATGCTCTTGAATCAAACAAAACATGGTCTGTTGTAGCTTTGCCTCCAGGAAATGTGTCTATTAGCTACAAATGGGTCTATAAGATCAAATATAAAGCCTCTAGAGAAATTGAGAGGTTTAAGGCACGCCTTGTGGCTAAGGGATACAATCAACAAGAAGGAGTTGATTTTGTTAATACCTTCTCCCTTGTAGCTAAGATTACTACTATCAGATTTATTCTTTCTCTTGCATCAATGTTTAACTGACCTTTGTGCCAAACGGATGTTTATAATGCCTTTTCACAAGGTAGTTTATTAGAAGAAGTTTACATGAAGGTTCCAGCAAGATTTTACAGCCAGGGGGAGCATATGGTTTGTCGGCTGCAAAAATCGTTATATGGTTTGAAACAAGCATCACGACAATGGAATGCCAAATTAACAAAAGCACTCTTAAGTGCTGGATATAGCTAAAGTAAATATGATTATTCACTCTTCACAAAGAAGCAAGATTCTAGAATTGACATTCTGCCAGTATATGTAGATGATCTCTTGATTATTGGAAGTGATCTTGGGATGATTGAGGATTTGAAATGTATTTTGCATAAAAAATTTAAGATGAAGGACTTAGGTGAGTTGAAATTCTTTCTTGGACTTGAGCTTTTAAGGTCTAAAAATGGAATTGTTTTGAATCAGCGTAAATATGCTTTAGAGCTAATCGAAAGTACTGGTTTAGGGGGAGCAAAACCAGTAGCTACACCTTTGGAGCAAAACAATAAACTTACCACAGTAAAGTATGATGAGACCATAGAGTAGGTCAGTAGTGAAGATACTTTGGATGATAAAACAAGATATCAAAGGCTAATTGGGAGGTTAATTTACTTAACTCATACTAGACTAGATGTTACGTTTTCTGTTAATTATTTAGGTCAATTTATGCATCAGCCAAAGAAGACTCATTTTGAAGCAACTCTAAGGGTGGTACGGTATATCAAGAAAGATCTAGGTCAAGGAATTTTGTTGAGTGCTAAAAGTGAATAGCATATTGTGGCATATTGTGACTAAAATTGGGCTACATGTCCCATGACTAGAAGATCAGTGACTGGTTTCTATGTAACACCCTTACACCCGGTTTACACGTATAAATCCGGTATAAGAGTATTACATACAGCGCAAGAGAATTTAAAACGAGTATAATAAAATTTTTCTTTCAAATAATGTGTAATTAAATCATGTTACTCAAAATATCACAAAATAATCAAGTATAATTAAAATCAGACTTAAACAATTTTGGAAATAATAAAATATGAATTTTGATTCGAAACAGGGTAAATTATCGATACTTTTGCTTAAAAACGAAACTAAGGGGACATTCTGGAACTCTGGTATCGATACCACCTTAAAAATATCGATACCTTTATCTCAAAATCAGTAAATATAGCTGAAAACTTAGTAGTAACCCCTTGAAACAACTTAAAAACTTTCCCAATATTTCAAATCAGTCCAAAACACAATTTCAACCATTTCATTTAATTCATGTAAATTTTCAAAACAACATTGATAACCCATTCATTAAGGACACATAGATATACCATTTGTACATGCCATTTTACCTTTAAATAAAGTACTTAAGCTTGAAGTCTTCCAAGAGTGATGTGATGAGAGGTCCCTTGGCTTGATTCTATCCTCACTTAGCCTTTGTACCTACGCGTTAAGCCGGTGAAGGCTTAGTAAGTACTACAAGTGTCATTAATCATTCATCTTTTAATCACTCATTTCAAACTCATTCATATAATTGTTTATTCATGTAAAATACATACCTTTTATGTATATAACATTTAACTTCATTGATAACCCATTCATTAAGGACATATAGCTGTACCATTTGTACATGTCATTTTACCTTTAAATAAGGTACTTAAGCTTGAAGTCTTCCAAGAGTGATGTGATGAGAGGTCCTTTGGCTTGATTCTATCCTCTCTTAGCCTTTGTACCTACGCGTTAAGCCAGTGAAGGCTTAGTAAGTACTACAAGTGTCATTAATCATTCATCTTTTAATCACTCATTTCAAACTCATTCATATAATTGTTTATTCATGTAAAATACATACCTTTTATGTATATAACATTTAACTTACAGTAGTGTTATGAATTCACATATTCTTCCTCATTTCACATTTTAGTCATTCCAACCTCTTAGCTTACTTAGTTTTATCATTCTTTGATTTCTTATACATATATTGTACTTACCTTTCATGTGATTATCATTTCACTTAACTCAATGTCATAATTTGCACATTCTTTCTTTTTCACAACTTAGATATCATGGCTTTCTTGACCATAGCTCATTTAGCTTATTTATCCATTTGGCCCATAGTAGATTTTTATAAAAACCTATCGGATAAACGGAACAAGTAGAAAGTACCGAAGTACTTAACAGAAGCACATAAGTGCTGGGGAAACAGTAGGCACACACAGTGCATTTCAGTAGGCACACACAGTGCTGAACAGTAAGCGCGCTAGCGTTCCTTAATGGCATGCCACTAATATCACAACGGTTCTAATTCGTCTACATGGGCATAATCTCATTTAACATCATTATCCACAACTTATACATCATATATACATTTTTCTTCACACATACATAATCATGTATTTCTCACCTTTATTTTCTCACAATATCACCATTTTATCATATAATCAATATTTATAATTAAACACATAATATTTCACATATACATTGTTCATCACATATATATCATCATATATCTCTTTACTCTAATTTTCACATTAATTTTCAAAATTTTCCATTTGAGTCACAATCACTAAATTATTTATATCTTGAGCTACAGAGTTTGACATTATAATTTGCTTGATGTTTTTGAAATTAGACTCAAATATCTTTTTACCATAAAAATTTCAAAATTTTTACTTTAGCCAATTTGTACAGTAAATTCTTCCAATTTACCCCTTCTCTGCTACCTGACAGTTTCGCCCTTTCTTCACTTAAAATTATCTATCTTTTAGTACAGAGATCAAATGATGCTCCCGTCTATTTCTTTTGAAAATAGACTCATTAAGGAATTAAACATATAAATTTCAGTCTCTAATAATTTTTCTATATTTTTTATGATTTTTTCAAAGTCAGAATAGGGGAACCCGAATCTACCCTGACCTTGTTACACAAAAACTAGTATATCTCAAAGTACACAATTCCTTTTCTTTCACCGTTTCTTCCATATGAAACTACACACAATAACCTTTAATTACATATTTTATTCGACCCTTAACTCTTTATATATAATTTTTGGTGAATTTTCGAAATTAGTCCTCTAATTCTATCCAAATTGTTTCAATGAGAACATTTCCTTTCTCATATTCCTTTGCACTAAACTCCTTTCAGTCACACATAATCAACACTTATAATTAAACATATCATTTTATCATGATTAATCATATATATTAAAATTATAAACACTTTAACTTAATTGTTACTAAGTCTTTTAATACTTGTAGTACTTACCTCACTTGTAAATAATTTCTTCTCACACGTTAGCTTTCTCCTTTCCTTTTTCTTTAATTTGGTCCTTCTCCTTCTTCCCTCTTTCTTCAATTTCATACAAACACATATAAGCTTAAGACTAAAATTCAGTACTTTTTCATGCTAGAGTATGTAAATATACATGTATGTCATGAAAATTGAATAATCTCTTACCTTAGTTATTGAAATCTCATAATTCTAATTCAATCCCTATACTCTTTAACACTTCAAAAGGAACTCTACAAGAAAATTAAGGTGTCTACTAGCTTCCCTCTATGCCTTTCTTAAGGAAATTTCAAAGAAATAGAGGATTTTGAAGCTTGGAGGGCTTAACAATGGTGAAGGGACTAAATTGGAATAAAAAGAAAAGTTGGATAGTTAGAACACAGACATGGACGGTTGGACTTTTAAAGAGAAGATGATATTTTCATCTTTTAATTGATTTTTCATCTCTCAAATTTTCTAGATTTCTCCACTAAAATATCTCTCTTTAATAAAAATGGTAAAATTACTTTTTTAGTCCCTAGGCCATCCAACTTTACACTTTGGCCCAAAACATTGCCTCCAAAAATATCTTCCATCTAATTACTCTTTTGCCCCTCCTTAATCACTATAATTCCCATAATGACTTATAATTCATTTTGGGCTAAATTACTATTTAGTCCTTCTTTCTTCCACACAATTATTAACAAATCTTTAAATTTTCTTAATCTTCCTATTTTAACTACATATTCTAATTCTCAATTCAACCTTAACACTGTTCCAATTCTGGTTCAGAAACGCAGATGTTACATTCTACATAAAGCTTGGAAAGCCCTTGATTTCTTGGAAATCAAAGAAGCAAACAATAGTGGCTCGTTCATTTGCTGAAGCAGAGTATAGAAGTATGGTAGTTACTACAGCAGAAGTAGTGTGGTTAAAGGGTTTAATGGCAGAACTTAATGTGGATAAAGGGCAGCCTGCTAAACTCTTTTGTCACAGCAAGGCAGCGTTGCAGATAGCAGCAAATCCTGTGTTCCATGAGAGGACTAAACATATTAAGATCGACTGTCATTTCATTAGAGAAAAGATCCAAGAAGGCTTGATTGAAACTCAATATGTGTCTACTGCAGAACAGTTAGCAAATGTTATGACAAAGGGATTAAGAGTGCAGCAGCATGGATATCTTGTATCCAAGTTGGGGGTTAAAGATGTTTTTCACCGACCAACTTGAAGGTGAGTGTTGAGAACTGATATTTTAGAGTTCAGTTAATTAATTAGTTAGTTGGGTAGTTAGTCAGTTAGCTGATAGTTAATTTGTATATAAACTCATTCACTTTGTAAATTTAATTAATGTGAATGAATGAATAAATTCATTAAAATTCTTTTTCTCTCAATCTTAACAAATCACTAGATTCGAAATATAAGATGTACACATCTAAAATAACTATTATTTTAATTGTTGTTTGAAAATAACGTGGAACAAAACAAAGTTTTTTTTAATACTTTTGATATTATTTTATGTATTTTAGTAACATATGAATTAATTTTAAAAATATTTTATCAAACTTTGATATTTTTTCTTAAATTTACAACAATTCTAATAGCATCAATTACTACAAGCATTAAACTTAATAATTAATCCAACAACAAGATCAATTAAACTAATTAACTAAATTAAATCTAAAACAAAATGGAACTAAATTTGATAACTTAAAAAAGATATTTTTAATTAATTTTTGGATAAACTATAAAAATAGTCACTTTTATTTGTCTCAGATTATATTTTAGTCATTTATGTTTGAAATGTTATGTTTTAATCACTTACGTTATCGCTTTGTTACGAAATTGTCACTCTACCGTTAACTTTCGTCACCTCCCTAACGAAAGTCCTATATGGTACTCCAAATGAGTTTTAATTAAATGCTAACTTGGGTGTTTAGCTATTAGAATGAAAATAAGTTTTTAATTAAATAAATTTAATTTTGACTGCCATGTAAAACATCAAAGCTGACATTTAAAACTCATTTGGATTATCACGTAAGACTTTCGTTAAGAAAATAATGGTTGAGTGATCACTTCATAACAAAATGATAAAGTAAATGATTAAAACGTAACATTTTAAATATAAACAACTAAAAAATAATATGAAATAAATAAAAATAATTATTTTTATAATTTACTCACAGATTTTTATATAGTTTTGTTAATAGTTTGGTAACATTCAAAATGATTGTGATTAAGACAAATATAATTTAGAATAGTTAGGTTCAAATATAAATTTTATAATATTCATATACTAGTAATAATGTCATAAATGCTGACGTAAGCCGTGACATCATCTTTTGTGAGAGAAGCTTTTGCCAACAAATTCAAGTTTTAACTCCACTCAAACGTTTACTTTGTAGACTCCAGACCATCGGCTGCTTCGTCTCAAAATATAATATTTACTTGTGTATTTTAAGCTATATTTTACCATTTATTCACCCAAAACATTTTAGTATATTTAAATAAATCCTAAATTGCAGCATTCAAATAGACGTTACTTAAAATAATATTTTATATTCAAAGCAAGATATATTATTATAAGATATTTTTGTTTTTTTAATATTTTGATGTAATTATATGATAGTATCTGTTCATAATTTTTTAATTCTTTGACAAGGCACACATATCTTACACACACAAGTACTCAAACTCGGGTCACCTAAGATGAACATCATCCTCTTTTCTTCATTGGAGTCACTCATTAAGTTTAGGTGTTTTAGTCTTTTTTGTATTTAGATATAAAATCAATAAAAATAAAATTATAGTGTAAATTATACTCGTGACAATATATTTTAAATATTTAACTCTACAATTTTAATAAAAAATTATTTAATTTTATATAAACTTTTAATGAAGGGAATAGTGATTAAAACATCAATCGAAAATTGATATTAAATATTAATAACTCACAATAAAATAATTAATTGATTAAGATGGTGTCACGAATTAATCGAACTCTAATCTAATTGAAAGATGACTACAATAATGTTTCTATTTATAAAATAATAAATATTATTATGAGACTATTTTTATTTTTTTATTTTATAATATATCTATAAAAATAATTTAAATCTAAAATAAATTCACAAATGATAAGATTTGAATCTAAGATACTAACATCTTTAGAACCTCTATTTTAACAGAAATCTGGATTGATTTTTACATAAATTTTTCCATGAAGTGTATTTTCACAATATTTTTTGGCTTATGCCATGATTTAACCTCAAAATTACATTTTTTTATTTTGATATTTAAATTTTTTTTTTTCCATTTCTAACTAAAATATTATTTCATTATAATTTTTGGTCCAAAAAATTAATAGTTAAAATAAAAAAGATAACGCACGAAACTAATGAAAACATGTCGCATAGTGTTCATAACAAACGATGACGTGACATCCATTAAAAAATGCAATATATAAACATTATGAAATATAAACAACTCAAATATCTATAAATTCAAAAAATAAAAATTCAAATTAATATATCAAATAAAAAAAAGGTATTATATTTTAAAAAACAAATTTTTTATAGTGTATGAAATGTATAAATAAAAATTGTAAAAGCATTATATAAATTATAAAAATTAATTAAAAGAATATATAAAAATTTTATATAATTATATAAATAATTTATGAAATGTTATATAAAATTAAAAAAACAATTCTAAAAGGGTAAAGGAAAAATTCTAAAATTTTTTAAAAATATATATAAAAGTACTGTCAAGAAAACTCTAAAAGTTAAACACATGGCATATTTTTATTGGTTGACAATATTACTTTTTTAAAGTTTAATATATAATTTGGTATACAGTTTTTTTTAATGTGATATCTGTGTTACTTTTTTGTTTAATTTGATACATATATTTGATAAATGTTATATATTTTGGTATTCAAAGATAATGACATTAATTTTTTAATGTTTAATTTGGGCTTTAATTAAAGCTAATTGCTAATATTAACTTTAAGGTATCAAATCATATCTATTGAATTGTACGTGACAAATTAAATACAAATTTAAACAAATTTATAATGAACACTAAATCTATTCTATTGACAAAATCATGAAAATTTCAAATCTATTAATATTATCAATTAACTTTCATTAAATCAATTCTAAAACTTGAATTAAACACTAAATAATTTACATTGTTATTTTCAAGTACCAAAATATATAAATTTTATCAAATATAAGTATCAAGTTAGATAAAAATAATATAAGCACACACTAAAAATTTTATCAAACTTGAATACTAAATGATAATTGAATTTTTTTTTTAAACACTATTAACTTTTTTATACTAAAAATTACAGTGGATGAATAGCTTATGTGCAAAAATAGGATAGAGAAGTTAAAAATCAAGATAAAAAGAAATATAATTTGAAAGTCAAATTGTGACATAATTCACATGAGTGCTGTAATTTACTTTAATCTAAAGTTTTTTATCGAACCCGTGTTACGGTTTAAGTGGATATTAATTTAGTTGAAAAAAATTAATTATTTTTTATTAAATGATTAGTTGGTACTATTTCTTTTCATATTTTTATATATTAATCTTTAAATAAAAATTAAATTAATATATTTAAGGATTAAATATCTGTTGAAACAAATATTTGTGTGCTCAATCAATAATCATCATTAAATAAATATAAAAAATTTATATTTTACTCTGAATGTGAAATCCTTTAATTAATTCTCAGCCCTATCCCCTATGGACTGGCAGGGAGGCTGCCTATTATTTACTCTCTCTTTTTTGGTGAAAATTACTTATTTATTCTTTATAATTAGTTATATTTATAATCAAGAAAGAAAAGATTACTATATTAATATCTAATATTCAATATTTATTTTATTAAATTTGTTTTAAAATGAACTAGGAAAGTAAACGCTGTTGCATGTACGTGAGTTTTTTTTTTTTTTTTTGTCATTTAAAAAAGGTATTAGGCTTACAATGTTCAATGGAGGAGACCTAAATTATGATAAAGAATAATTTCATTTTTGCAAGTAAATAATGTGATATGGGGGGCGGTTCGGTTTAATTAATTAATTAAATAAATTTATATTTTGTTGTGGATGGAGTTGAGTGACGGCCAAGGCCCAATAGGGTGTGAAAGGTGATTAGACTTTTGCACCCAGCTTTGGTTTTAACTTTCAACGGTTTCGGCAGTTAGTGCTTCAGTCATGCACCAGATTTAATTTAATTTTCCTCAAATTTTAAATAAATCATCCGAGATGGTTCTCTTATCTAGAATTTCCAAGTCGCACGAGGGCTAATTCTTTGCTTGGAAAAGAAAAAACCCATTGCTGACTGACATTCCCCCAGGGGAGTTTTCATACCAACCTACTTACCTCTCACTATGCCATTGGTTATCAAATCAAATCAATTAATTATGACTTATTAAATTTAAATAATTAATTTATAAACTTATGATATTTCAAATTAGTGTTTAATTAACGAATTTAATAGTTTAATAAGTTGATATTTTAATTTAAAAAAAATATTTTCATTGAATAAAATATGATTAATAATTTTTTTTTCATGTGAAATTTAATCATTTTATTGGGATAACATTTTAATCAAAATCATTTTTATTTGATAAACTATAATTAATAGACTTGTTTTTTTTATGAAATAGCTATAATTTTACTTAATATTTTTGACAATATATTGTTATAGAAAACTAAATTAATAAAAATATATTTTATAACTATGAATATTGTCGTTATATGTGAAAAATTGTTATAGAGAGTTGGAAAAAAGCACAAAAAATCGATTTCACTTAAAAGTTGATTATTATAACGGATGATTGTTATAGAGAAAACTGGTTGGAGCTTCATTTGTTAAAACTTTGGTTCGCTTTGATTATTCTGTGTTTTGGTCTGGTTCGATTAATACCATCTTGTATTGGTCTATAGCACTAGGTATTAATAATGTAAATCGACCTTATTTTTGAAGGTTAGTTTAAATCAAGTTTTAACTTTTATTAAATTTACATATAATTCAAGAATACGAATAATCATATATCAAAGTACATCATTAATTATCTTGACTTTATTATTTTTAACATTGTATAAAACACATCACTGATTTAGTCCTAGTTTTGCTTCTATATATTTTGGTATAAATATTACCATATTTTCTACTAAAAGAAAAGGAAAAATTTTCTATTGAAGTTAGGTTGAATGCTCAAACAAGGAAAATTAAAGAAGAAAATTGAGCAATTGAAATGGTATTGGTTTTTGTTTTTCAGACCAGATACTGTTGGGTGATTCATTTACATCACTTCAAATTTTGTGGTGTTTAGTGTTCGATAACCTCTCTATTTGGTAGCAAATTAATGGCGAAAATGTTATACGTCACGTAAGCTAATTCAAATCATCGTCATCATAAAGCTGCTGTCTTAGGAACCAAATATTCTCTTCATTCCACACACTCTCCATCGATTCTCCACCGTCCATCGCCTCAAATTCAACCCCACCCCATGTTCCGGCTATTATATTTCCTGAACCTGACCCCTTTTGCAAGCTATTCGGGTAGTTTGAATTGGTCTGGTCTGAAACGGAAGAGACTTGGGCGCCCTGGGAATCTGATGAACTGCCTGATAAATCGGGCAAGAGACTCGGGTCAATTTGGACTGAACCGATCGTATCTGCGTAGGTGGTGGTGGTGGTGGTGGAGGAGGATTGTTGAGCCGAGTGGGTTCCGGATGAAGCGCAGATTTGTTCGACCAGACGAGGGATCCAAACGTACCGCATGGCGTCCCTGAATTGCTTGCTGTTAACGTCGCATTTAAGCTGTTTCGCCTGTTTCTGGACTCTGGTTCTCCAATAGTTCTTTATCTCATTGTCTGTCCTTCCAGGCAAGTGTTGTGCAATTTTTGACCATCTTCATGATCAAAACCAGACCCAAGTTGGCACAAAAAACACATTCATATATGAAATTTAAGGAATGTTGAAAGCAAAAATGGGGTTTTTAAGTAAAAAAACAAACCTGTTGCCCCATCGAGAATGGAGTTGAAGAATCAATAGCTGTTCTTGGAGACTAATGTTCCCACGTCTCACTTCCGGTCTCAAATAGTTCAGCCATCTTAACCTGCAGCTTTTGCCGGTTCTTTTCAATCCTGGGCCAATTCATTTCGTTTCATTTTCAGTATCACAAAAAAAAAAAAAAAAATCATTTGCAGAATAGATGCATAGAAGGCTTAAAATTCTTGGGTTTTATACCTGATAAGCGAGCAACTGAGTTCCAGCGACCTTCGCCATGGATATTAACATAAGCTTTAAGCGCGAAGTCTTCTTCTTCAGTCCATGGACCTTTCTTTACGTCCATATCTTCTTCAGTTTGTGGGGTTTCAGATATGAAACCAGTCTCGTAAACATCCATATCTGAACTCAAAAAAGAAACAGCCTTTTTTTTTTCTGATGAAGAAACCGAAAAGGATAGAGAGGGATCTGATTTGTGACTTTGGGTTTATTCGAGCAAAGGGGATTCATTTATATAGTGGGAGTTTGGACTGACTACCAAAAAGTAAACAATGATTTTTTTAATTTTTTTTATGAAGGAGAGAAAAGAAGGGCATGTGTGTGTGATAAAAAGTAGAAATTGCAACGACCCATTTGTGAACTTGCTATTTGGGGTTTGACTGTCTGACTTTTCCATGTCTTATGTTTTGGTCTCGCACACGCACAATTGGACAAAAAGTTTGAATATGAACTGTGAAGACCAAACATTATTCTGCGAGGAAAAAAAGGTTGTTTCTTTTTTTCAAAACGAGGACAAGTTGTGTGTTGTTTTATTATTACATAGACCCAATATTTTCAACGTGTTCTGCTGTGGTTGCAACATGTGAAGATGATGAAAATGGTCAATGCTTCGATCAAAATTTTTATTATTTGTGACCCACCATGTAATGCTATTTCTCCTCCTCCTTTGTGTATAAAACTAGAAGTAGATCTTCTTTCTTGTGGGGTTTTGAACTACCATTTCGTCAACAGTTAAAAGAGCATATGGCGCTGATAACATAAAAAATTGACCCATTTTAACATTTTATTTTGTTTAAACTTGTTGAATGTTTTTGTTGTGTGTTCTTTTGGTGAGGGGAATTGGGTATTTATAAGATATAGTTATTGTTCATCAAAATGATATATTGAGTAGGATCCATGCATGTTAACATGTATACTGTTTTAGGCATAACACATGGTCATCGAGCTACTCGCTTGACTTCGGACCCTGTGCCTACGAACACCTAGGAACATGCAAACTTGACTTGCGAGCTCTCCCCATGAGACCTTAACATCTCTACCTTGTGGAGTTTAGGTTTCCCCGCATCTACTCGAGTTGTGGGTTAGTAGTTCGGGATTATATTCCGGTTTTGGATTGGTTACGAGAAATACAATAACGAAACTCATCAACTTTAATATACAGAAGATTCATGCACAATTAGGATGCCATTTGAATTAGGTGGTATTCTGAATGCCCTTCAATCTTTAACCATCATGAATTCAAACTACTTTTCATGCACTCTTATTCTTAACTAGTTATGAATTTCCACTACATGTCAAGTGATGGTTCTCAGTCGTTAACAATTTAGAGGTAATTTTAGAATTTTTTTAAGAGTCAAGGGACCAAATTCTAATTGTGTTGTTAGGTTTTAGATTCAAGAAAAAGAAAAGAGTTTGGTGAGCAGAGGAAAGTCAATTTGATAGCTGTTGCAGATTGTGATTCATTGAAACTGTTTATCAAAGATGACTGAAGAGGAAAAATATTGATGTAATTTTCATTCTTTTTCTACAAATGGTGTGCTGACAGAAATTGTTCTGGTTTAGAATATAGAATTATGTGAAGAAATCCAATTTAGCAATCAATGTAGTGAGGAAGTTTGGTGTGATTAAAACAGATATAATCCCCACAAAATCAATCAGATTTCTCTTTCAACTATATGTATCTGTTACACTGATTCTTGTTGTAAAATTTATTACAATATAGAAGTTACAATAAGTTTAGGAGAATACGTATTTCTAATTCCTTTTCTTTTTCTTTTTTTCATTCTATGATTAAAAACAAAATACATAATGAATTCATTGTTTTTCAGTGCCTAGAAGTTAAAGAAATCTGGGCAATAAAATTTTGATAAAATCTGTTTGCAGCTCAGACAACTTACACCAAGCTAAATGCTGACTGTAGTGTAGATGAAAAACGAGAAGCAATGGTCCTAGAGGCAAACGCCTGAATCTTGTTTTTGGCATCTGAATTTATTATAGAGAGGAAACAAGAAAAGTTTGTAAGATAATAGAAATCATATAAACTGCAGCTGAGAATTGGCTTCACATAAAAGAAGGTTCAGGTTAGATTAAGGTTAAGGGATTAAAGACCCAACCAATCCAAATGAACAAATAAGCCAATAAAACCCAACTTCAACCAAACCCAAGATTTAAGGTGATCTTAGTATCATTTTCTCTGTTTTAGGCTTGCATTTCTATTACTCTTGGTCTCTTGGACTGGCAAAGCTCGGCAGACCCATTCATGCACTCAGGGCTGTAAGACAGCTAGAGATAGCTATAGTTTATACTGGTTTGCATTCAAACAATAGCACAAATGGTTGGATGGCATGTTGTAGGTTATTTCATTAAAAAAAACTTTTGACTAGATAGGCTTCAAGAGCCCCGCAAAATCCACCTAAACCAAGCTAATGACATGGACTGCCATGGTGTGTGATCTAAAACTATCAACCTTTAGCTTGTTTTTCGACACGATTTTATCGTCCTACAAGAATTACTATAAATCTGAAAGAGCGGAATCTCATACCTTTACGACATTTGGTGAATCCGATGATGTTGGCAATGGAAAGGCTCAAACAAACTCCCACAACTAGGAGATAATCAACTTCAAGTCTTACCAATGAAAATATTCCAAAGATGGTCCAAGCAACTGCCTGAATAAGAAAAAGGACAAGAGAAAGTAAGAAACGTTAAAACTTGAAAGCATATCAGAGTGAAAGCATTGCAAATTCATCAGCAAGTCACTTCCAATCCATTGTCACAATAATTACTTACATTAAGATACAATGTCCACCAAAATAACCAAGAATCCTTTTGGTTAATACGAGCTAAGGACTGCATAGAGGGAGGGGTGTAAAAAACAATGTCAAACAATGGAATTTGCAAATGAAGAGATAGGGGTAACCAAAATGAAAAGGACATACCTCGTGGTCAAGGCACTCAAATCTCCATATGCTCTCACCTTGCTCATTTATTTCATTCCACCACCTAAGCCCCACCAAGATACGGCCGCTAACATTCTTGACCACCCAAAAATCAAGTGCAGCAAGCACGACGGTGATCACAAAGATGATAACAAAACTATCCGCAAACAGCGTTGAAAGCATGTAAAATGCCAAAGCCGAGGCCTGTCCGAAAAGACACTGAAAATCAACCAGGGGGAAATGAAATCATGCAATTCTCAAAAACAGCACAAAATTATCACAGCAATCACCTTGAAGAGGACGTGAAAGAAGCATGTTTTGGGATTGGCGTAGTTTTCTTCTACGGGCTGTCATGTAATGGATGAAAAACATATACACGTAAATAACAAGAAACCCGAATCTAAAATGTTATGATCTGAGAAATTAGATGGCATGAAAGTCTTTTTAAGTTTGGGTTTAGGGAGGGAATTTTACCTGGCTTAGATCCATGAATGAGATGAATATTCAAATGTAAACTGTAACAGTCCTTCTCTTTTGTATGGATTAAAGAGGAATTCAGAGATTTTGACAGAACAAGTTTGTAGGGAAGGGGGGTGGGTCTGTGCTTTGGCTCTTTTCGCTCCTATAAAATTTCCCTCGTTCTCGCACGAAACGTTGTTTATTTTTCAACAAAAATGGACCTTTGGGAGGGCTTGGGGGGTTTGAGACAGTCACTTTGTTCATTGGACCGAGTCGAGTAGCGATTTAGATAGCGTGGCTTTGGTTCTGAATTGGGTCTAACTTTCTGATGCCAGATAAATGCAGGCCTGCCTATGTTCGGTGAGGATGGGGCTTTCACTAATCAGCTCTGCATTAAATTCTACAGAGTTCAGTTCGGGTATAAATCTGAATCATAATCACCATCATAACAGTTTAACTTATAATTAGGGGCTTATTTTTTCTTTCCACAAATAACTTAAATCATTTTGTGGATGAGATCCTGGGTTTAATAATAATAATAGAGGTTAAGTTCAAATTTCAGTATTCGTCATATTGGTATGAGATTCATCCATCCATATTTATTTGGTTGAATTGTCAATTTGAGTCCCATAATTGAATTTAAACGTAATTATTTATCACTATACACGTGATACGACTTAGTGTAATTGGTGCGTTTCAATTACTTGTTCTAATTTTTATGTGAAGTAATTGAGATTGAGTGTGTTTATTTATAACTGTACATGTGCGGCATATTTATTGTGCTTAATTTTGATAAACTCTTAAAATGAGATGCTACTAGTTTTGAGTTTATTATTTGATTTTTGAGCAAGTGCAGAAACAAATTTAAAAATTCAATTAGACTGTCGTAAAAGTTTTGGGCCAGAAACAAATTGAGAAATAAGGATTTTGGAAACTTTCATTTTGGGATTTATTTGTAAAAAAAAAAAACTTCTAATTTCTTATTAGAATAATAGTCAAGTCCCTTCAATTTCTTTTTTCCCTCTATTTTTAGTTAATCTTTATTATACCTCTAATATAAATTTACTATCTAGATTTAGGCCCATTGTCAATTTCGGAAAGAGTTGTGAGGTGTAATTAAAAATTTTCATTTTAATATTTATTGTTTCGTCTCATAAAGTTGTATTGACATCAGTGTCAAAAAGAGCATGTGGATTCAGTGTTGATAGGCGTAAATAGCAATTGAATCTAAGCGATCAGCATGCTTCAGGTCGTTGGTTCAAGTTGGACCCTTCTAGTTCGCAAGACTACCGGAGAGTTAAATTATGGACGTGTTTTGTGATTGTTCGTTCGGTAAGAGTTAATTGTCGGGCGTTTTTGTAATTAATTTACTCACGAAAAGGTTAGTGGTTTGAGACGTCTTCGATCACTGAACTGACTTGTCGGTTGATGGATAAGACTTGTTATCAATGACCGGTTCAAAATCGGAGTAAAAATCTAGCCTAAAACTAGAATTTATCACATCGATTTATTCAATTCAATTCAATTTAATTTTGTTTTTTTGTTTTTGTTTATTTTAATTTCAATTATATCTATTAATTTTACTTTTATCAAATTTAAATTCCCCTTTATATTTTTTAACAGATCGTCACATGTTGTGGGTACAATGGTTGCTTAGCTCGCAACATGATTAAATGGAAACAACAATTTTAGATATCCCAGTGTTTTTGGGGTCGACCTTTCTTCCTATACTGCTATTTATTTACGGTTTAGGTATAAAAATATTATATTTTGATGGATTCGACATCTGTAAGAGAGAATTGATATAGTTACAGGGGTATTTACAATCAATTACTCTATGATTTTCCAATTACACTCATAAATGATTTAAGTTTAATAAATTATTTTTAGACAATAACGATAGTATTTTAATTTTAGGATTATTATTTTTAAATATGTTACTTTTTGGTAAATTTTAAAATATGTTATTTTACTAATTTAGTTTGAGTAATCTAAAATTTTTATCAACGAGAGATACTTTCCCGTATATTTTGATCTACTAAATATTTAACTAAATTACATAGTATTTATTATAAATTATTTATACTAATATTAATTAAACTAAATAATATTTTTTATTCATTATTTATATCAGTCATTCAATATGATTGTACTTATACCCTTCAAAAAGAGTTATTTATACTTGTCATGGACCAATTGATGATAACAAGAATTATATGTTTAACGTTAGAGACGGAATAACCTAATAAATATGGAATATTATAGTAATTAGAAAAAAAGCATAGGATGCTTATTTTTCTTATTACTTTATTAGTAATGTATTGTTTTTGGATTAACGTATTACAGTTGATAATTTAATTTTAGGTTTTATTGATTGCTTATATTTTTTTTTTATAATTTGATGAGTGAAAATTCAAAAAAAAAAAGCACGTGTCAAATTATCTAATGAAGTAATAAGAAGATATCGTTATCATAAACACCAAAATTTAACCTATTAAGTACCAATTAGTTAGTTTTATCTAGTACAGATCAAGAAAATAAATTATAATTACTGCTAAAAAAACTAAGGAAATTATAAAAATTTTGTTTAACTAAAACAATGAAAATCTGTAAGTTTCTCAATCAATTTTAAGATTTTTGAACTTTAACTTCACTTATTTCGATTAATCAATTTTTTCTTGTTTAACTGTTCAACCTATGTAATTACTAACCCAAGATTTAATAACATGACTAGACCTTTCCGGTACCTAGCTAAGTTAATCCTCCTTCCTCACTAGTTATAATTCTATGCTAGGCAAGTTGGACGATGTCACTGCGGAACCTATTGGGTTGATTAGAGACCAAATATATTCCTATCATAGCCGCAAATTAACGTGCTCATTAGAGCTACTAAAGTTAATCGTAATGTATTTAGTCGAGATCTTAACCTTATTTTTCTCTTCCAAGATAAATTAAAATTATCAAATTAATGCAACTTGGAAATAAGGAAAGCATGTTACATAAGCACAAGACTAAATAAATAATTAACACAAATCAAAACAATTGAAGATAAAATAATTAATTAACTAAGAAATATGATCTATTATCGTTTCAAGAAAATATAATTTAGTTCATAATGATTTGAGAAAACCACACAAGAAGAGATCAAAACTAACTTGCATTGATAAGAAGTAGAAAGAAATAATCTAGAGAAAAAAATAATTATCAAACTAATATTGAGTGCTTCAAATCTTTTTTTCTTCTTGTCTTTGGAAGCTTGAAGTTCCCTTTCGTGTGTGAGAATTGTTCTTTAGCCTCTAATTTGATTTATTCCTATTTTCCTCCTTTCTTTTTTCTCCTTAAATCATGTCACTTCTCATTTTTAGGGTTTTAATTGCACCATTCTATCAATGCAAAAACTACAGGGGAGCGGATTGCTTACTGTTAATTTCTAAATTAAAAAGTATGCTCCACTCCACTGGATTAAATCCGATGGAGCGGAAGACTTCTCTTCACTACCTTTTACTCTAGGCTCCTAATCTTCTATTCTTCATCCGAAACCTATAAAATAAAAAGGAAAATAAGAAGTAAACCCGAACTAATTCTAAAAATGATAAAAATCAAACAAAATTCAAATAAAACACAATTAATCCGAAAAACTATCAAATGCACGAAGAACTAATCTAAATACTAAAATTAACTCTTAAAATGCTATAAAAATTATACTAAAACAACTCTAAATATAAGAGTTGTCATAATCATTAATATTCTTGTTTAGAATTGATAAGTGTCAAAAGTAACATATTTTAGCATCATTCTTAATGCGTTTTTGGATGAGTAGTCGATTTAAAATAATGAATTTTATGTTCATAATCTTTTAAATTCATGTATCTATACTCATAAAAGCATTTGGGAACGAAAGAAGCGAAAAACAAGTGAAAACCGTACAAAAAGAGCAGATTTTAGGAGCCACACGGGCTAGACACATGACCATGGACTAAATCAAAGACAAAAAAGAAAATTTGGAGCAAAAACGTGAATGTGGAAGAGTTAGGAAGAGATTTATTGGACATAAGATTTTATTTAAATTTAAACTCTATTTTTTAGGATTAATATTTAAGATTATTATTATTATTGTTTATATTTAATTTTAATTTATTTTTTAGGTTTTATAATTTAGAGTTTAATTTGGATCCAATTAGGGAATTATTGTTTAGATTTAATTCTAATTATCTTTTTAGAATTTAATTTGGATCCAACTAGAAATTTCCATGTATTATAAATAGGGGATGGAGTGATATAAATGAGACACTTCCAATTTTTTGTAAAATCCTCCACTCTCAAAACTCAAGTCGTCAGATGTTATTGAAGAAAACAACTGAAGAAACACCATAGAAACCGTATTTGAAAGCAGATGTCCACGAAGATTGAAGACCTATTTCTAATTACTTTTGGTTTTACTATGAGTCTTTCTTTATCTTGCGGTTATACTGTCTTTGAGATGTTTTCCTTCGTTAGCATGAACTAAATTCCTAAATACCTAGGGGAGATGAATCCTATGATAAATTCTATCATTTGATTTTACGTAATAAATACTTAGATTTTGTTTTTAATTATGTGTGCTTAATTCTTGATTTAATATTCCTGAGATATTAATTCCTGTTTGATGTGCTTAAATTAGAGGAAGAATAGACTCTGTTTAAGAGTAGATCTAGCATAATTGAATGGAGTTGCATGTAATCTTAGAAATATGACGACATAAATCTATTGGATTAGAGTCAAATCTAATAGGAAAATCCATAGATCGAATTAATGCGAAAATAGGGGTTTTAATTAGAAAGAAATTTCAATTAATCAACCGAGAGTCAGTTGCTTTTATGCTTGAATAGATGTATTAGTACTTAGTAAATAAATTGCTTAATTCAGAATAATAATAGCAGATGAAATCTAGGTGGAGTCTTTCCTGGGTATTGTTTGCTTCTTGGCATTTAAACACTTGTTATTTCTTGTTTTATTCTTTGTCGCACTTTTAGTTTATTAATTTAGTTAAATTTAGTTTAAAACAATAACTCTATTCGATCGGTTAGATAATAGGATACAACTATTACTAGTACTTTTAGTCCTTATGAGAGCGATATATGTGCTCACCGTAACTATACTATTAATTGATTGGTGCACTTGTCTTGGTCATATTTTTAGTTAGTTTCGACTGCATCAAGTTTTTTTGCAGTTTTTAAATTTTTTTTTTCATTTTTTTAAAAAAACATGAAAGTAAAATAAATAAATAAAAATAAAAACACTTGAGTTGCCTCTCGAGAAGCGCTTGTTTAAAGTCTAAGCTTGACTTTCCTGTTTAAGCTCATGACTGAGGCGGGTCTTGAAGCCGAAGCTCCTTTATCATATTATTAAAATCACCACCAAGATAAGGTTTAAATCGATGACCGTTACCTTGAATGTGCCGTATTTAGGATGTGTTACCTCTATTGTACCGTAGGGAAAAATGATTTTTACCACAAATGGGCCTGACCATCTTGATTTTAGCTTTCCAAGAAACAGTTTAAGTCTCGAGTTGAATAGAAAAACTCGATCTCCAACTGCGAATTGCTTAGGTTGTTTTAACCGAGAATCATGAGGTCGCTTTGTCGCCTCTTTGTATAATCTCGAGCTCTCATAAGCTTTAGCACGCTATTCATCAAGCTCATTCAGTTGTAGCATCCTCTTTTCACTTGCAAGTTTAAGATCAGAGTTTAGGAATTTAATTTGCCCAAAATGCTTTGTGTTCAAGTTCAAGTGGTAAGTGACAACTTTTCCCATAAACAAACCTATAAGGAGATGTTTTTATGAGAGTTTTAGTTAGCCATATTCTTGTTTAGAATTTAAAATTATATAATTTTATAATTACAATTAATACTACCAAACATAACATAAAAAATTATTCTGATAATTATATTTTTTTTCCAATTACTTTGTTGTGTCAAAACATACTTATAAAAAGTTAAGAATGAAGGAATTACGCTGAGTAATTAGCCTTAATGGCTTTCAAGCTTGTTTTTATTTCTTTTTTAATTATATAATTGTGTCATTATAATTACACCTAATGCTTCATGAATATAATAATTGAAATTGACATATTCTAATTGTAGCAATTGATCTAATTAAAGTTAACTATTTTTAGGAGTAATTCGATTCGATTGAAAAAATATTGAATTTCAAATTAATTGAATTGAGTTATTCAATTTTTTTAAGTTAATTCGAATAAGTAATTCGAGTTTAAGTCGAGTTGAATTTTACAATTCGAATAACTCAAATAATATATTGGTGTAAATACTTCTTTGATCCTTACCAATTTGAAAATGGACAAATTGATCTCTCTTAATAAAAATTACAAAAAAAAATTCAAAATAATTTTCAAAAAATTTAAAATAGTTTTCAAGAAATTCTAAAATAATAATTTTTGAGATGTAAATAAATAAATTAACTATTTAATTTTATCAAATATCTTATTTTTTTCTCTCATAAAATCGAGTTAGAATGATAAAAAGAGACTTATCAACTCGAAACTTTTTAACTCGATTTAACCGAATACTAATCCCTAAGTATTTTTTACTCAGATTCACCTAGCAATTGAGATTGAGTGTATTTATTTATAATTACACATGTGTGGCATGTTTGAGTAACCAATGACAGAACGAAGTGGGGCATGACCCCCTTAAAATGATAATTTTTTAATTTAGGTCCTTTATAAATTATAAAATTTTAAATTAATAATGATAAAATTACACTTTAGCCCCAAAAATAATAAAAATTTGATTTAACCCTTTAAAAATTATAAAGATATAGACTATTAAAATAATGAAATTATATTTTTATTATTGTAAAAATATATAACTTAATTCTGGTCCCAAAAAAAAAAACTAGACTCCGCCATCGTGAGTAACCATTGTAATTAGTAGATCTCACAAAATTAAGTGTAATTGGAGCACACTAATTATATTATCAAATTCTTAAGGGTAGATTGGTATGGTGAGTGGTATGTGCCCAATTGACATATCTATTGTGCTTAATTTTGATAAATTCTTCAATGAGAGGCTACTAATTTTAGGTTTATTTATTTTTATTTTTGATTAGGTACAAAAGTAAATTTAAAAATTCAATTGGACTGTAAAAGTTTTGGGCCAAAATCAAGTTGATGAATAAAAATCTATTTTGAAAACTTTTTTTTAAGATTTATTTGTAAAAAGAATACTTCTAATTTTTCGTTAGAATAATAATTTGATTTTTTTATTTTTTTAAGATAACTCTTTAATATTAATTAAAGAATTCAAATATTATTAAAAAGTTATATATATGCGTGGGAGGGGTGCGCCCCCTGTACTTGGAATTTCCATTTGAATTAAAGTTTCAATTCCTTTCACTATCTTTTTCATTTATTTCTTTTCTGTTCTTTATTCTTGTCTGCGTAATATTGCGTCAAGCCCCTTTCAATTTCTTTTTTTTTTCCTTTTATTTTTAATTAATATTTATTATACCTCTAATATAAATTTACTATCTAGATTTAGATCGATAATCAATCTGATAGTCAATAAAGGAAAGAGTCGTGAGATCCAAAATCGCATTTAAAAACTTTCATTTCAGTATTTATTATTTCATCACACAAAGTTGTATTGATACTAAGTCAAAAAGAGCTTGTTGATTCAGTGTTGATACATATACAGTTGGAAGTACCGAATAGATTGTTTGTCATATTCGGTTTACCGAAAAACACATTGACGTGTCAATTAAGTAGTTATTTGGACCTGTCAAGAGAAATAGCAATCGAATTTAAACGATCCGTGCGGTTGAGGTCGTTAGTTGAAGTTGGGTCCTTCTAGTTCATAAGACTACCGGATAGCTAAATTGTGGATACATGTTTCGTGGTTTTTCGCTTGGTAATGGTTAGTTGTTAGGCATTCTCGCAATTAATTTACACAAGGAAAGGTTAGTGGTCTGAGGCGTCCTCGATCACTAAATTGACTTATCGGTTGAAGGAGAAGACTTGTTATCAAAGATTGATTCGAAATCTGAGTAAAAATCGAGCCTAAAACTAGAATTTCATCACAAAAGTTTATTCAATTTAATTTTGTTTTTTTTTTGTTTATATTATTATTATTTCGATTTCAATTATATCTATTATTTTTACTTTTATCAGATTTAAATCCCCGTTTTTATGTTTTGAACAGATTGTCACATGTCGTGAGCACGATAGTTGCCTAGCTTGCAACCTGGTTAAATCGAAACGACAATTTTAGATATTCCACTGTCTGCGGGGTCGATCCTACTCTCTATACTTCTATTTATTTACTATTTAGGTATAATAATATTATTTTTGGTGAATTTGACATCCATTAATGAGAATTGATATAATCACATAGGTATTTACAACCAATTACTCTATGATTTTCCAAGCACACTCGTAAACGATTTAAGTTTAATAAAAAAATTTAGACAATAACAATAGTATTTTAATTTTAGGATAATTTTTATTTTTAAAATATGTTATTTTACTAATTTGGTTCGAGTAATCTAAATTTTTATTAACGAGAAAGACTTTTCCATATAATTTGGGAACTCTAACTTCACCTAGTTCAGTTAATTAAATTTTTTTTGTTTAATTGTTCAACTTATGTAATTATTAATCTAAGATTTAATAATATTAACTAGACCCTTCTCTCCCTCACTAGTTATATTTTTATGCTAGGCAAGTTGGACAATGTCACCATGAAACCTATTGGGTTGATTAGGGATCAGATATATTCCTATCCTAGCCGCAAATTAACTTGCTCATCAGTGCTACTAAAGTTAATCGTAATCTATTTAGTCAAGATCTTAACCTCTTTTTTCTCTTCCAAGACAAATCAATATTATCAAATTAATGCAACCTGGTAATTAGGAAAGCATATTACATTAGCACAAGACTAAATAAATAATTAACACAAATCAAAACAATTGAAGATAGAATAATTAATTAACTAAGAAACATGATCTATCAACGTTTCAAGAAAATATAATTTAGTGGAGCGAACTGCTTGCTATCAATTTCTAATTTAAAAAGCTCGCTCCACTCCACAAGATTAAATCTGGTGGAATGAGAGACTTCTCTTCACTACTTTTTAATCTAGGCTCCCAATCTTCTACTCTTCATCCAAAACCTACAATATAGAAAGGAAAATAAGAAGTAAACCCGGACTAACTCTAAAAATGATAAAATTCAAACAAAATTCAAATAAAACACAATTAATCCGAAAAACTATCAAATGCACCAAGAATAAGTATTTCGAGTTTCGAGTTCGAGTCGAGTTGACTTTTACAATTCGAATAACTTAAATAACTTATTGGTGTAAATAACTTTTTGCCCCTTACCAATTTTGAAAATGAGCAAATTGGTCTCTCTCAACAAAAATTACAAAAAAAAAAAAAAAAATCAAAACAATTATCAAAAAATTTAAAATGATTTTTAGAATTCAAAATATTTACAAAAATTCTAAAAAAAATAAAAAATTTAAAGAATATATAAAAAGTTAAAAATTCTAAAATAATAATTATTGGACGTAATTAAGTAAATTCACTATTTGAGCTTATCATATTAAAATATTTTATTTTATTTTTTATTATTTTGCTTTGAATTTTTTTCAAATATATAAGATGCTTTAACATCGAATTAGTTATATTATTGTATTAAGATTTTAATTTGACATGTTTAATTTTTCATTGAACTCGAACAATTTCACGCGATTCGACTCCACTCGAATTCCATTTTACTTGACTCTATTAAGAAAATAATTCAAATCGAGTTAGGATGATAAAATGAAATTTAGAACTCAAAATTTTTTCACTCGATTCGATCAAATACTAAACTGTAACTATTTTAGTCCAAAAAGAGGGGAATTGAATGAAAAGAAGACAGGGATTATATTGAGTGGATGTTAGAGTATGTGAAGTTAAGAAATAAAATAGTGACAACAAAACAGAGAGTAGTACATGAAATTCCTTAATATCTGCGGTGGTGAAATGACATGGTAGAGAGTGGGTTTAGGTTCTTATGTTTTGGGGCATCTGATGTTCTTGCTTTTTTTTGCAGCGAAATGGCGGTGGCAGCACACAAACTTCCTTCCAGATGAGACACACGACCCATATAAGGAAATCCAAAATGCTTAAAAATATAATCTTTTGTGAGATTTTATTCTCTTTGACCCAACTATGTGGAGAAGAATCTTACACAAAAAAGCTTCAGATTTGGACTCATCGTCGAAACACATGCAGCATCTTTCTTAAACATAGAACAAGCTTTACACAAAGTTCTTCCTTTTACAAGGTTTCAATTACCACATACTTTTTTTTTTTCTTTTTTATAAGGAGATGGTATAAAAGTTTTTGAGGTATTCAGCCTATTCTAACATTTTGTTTCAACAAATTTATTATTATTATTTCTGTTGACATGATTTTTTTATTACTAACAAAGGAAAAATTGGATGTATTTACGACTTCTTTATTATTAAATGGATAAATTCAATTCATGTACTATTAAAAAAAAAAAAATAAGGACAAATTGTAACAAAGTTAATCTTTATTGTTTTTAAAAATGACATGAAAATTATTTGTTCATTTATAGTTCAACTCCAAAAAAAATATTTCATAAAAAAAAAATGGTTAAATAAGCCAAATATGCCATTTTAAAAAAAAAAATTAGGTTTTTATGCCGGTTTTAAAAATATTTAGGGAAATAAGCCACTTTTATGGAAGGTTCGTCCAACTGGGCGAGCTTTCTAGAATTTAGGGATTTTTTAGGGTTTAGTTGTTTTAGGGTCCGATTATTATTATAAGTTTCCAAAGCCTAGTGCGTTTTATGGGGCAATTACTTTTCAGCCAATGTTGCTACTGTCTTAATTCGATGGTGTTGTACGACTTGTTAACTAATTTCTGGTTCTGTTTTGTATCCAGGTGTTTCATGGTCATGGTGGTTCTAAGGTTTTTAGGGTTTGATTAATATTAGGGTTAAGGGTTAGTGTTAGTGTTTAGGGTCATGTATTAGGGTTTTTCGATCGGAATGATGGATGTTTTTAGGTGGTTTAGGGTTTTATAAAATATTTCTTTTTACATTGCAAAAAAAATTATAAAGACAAAAGTATTGTACAAATAAAAAAATCATTTTATTTATTTATAAAATATTTATTTTTACATAGAACAATTTATAAAAAAATACATCAATCGGGTCATCCAGGAGAAAGTGTGCCGTAACGCGGTGGATGACGGTTGTGTAGAGGATTTTTGCGTAGCACGGGCTGTACAACCGCAAGATAATTTGGAGGTGGAATTGGAGGTGCATCTGAAGGTGCATTCGGAGGTGTATCCGAAAGTACGGGTTTATAGACTTCCTCCTCCTCCTCATTATCAACTAAATACGACCCTATCATGGCCCCCTAATCAGCGTCATCATCTTCCTTGTCCGTTGATTGTTGTGTCGTCCTCACTTGCCATCGTGTATCCGCCACTCCCACATCCGACCGTTGTGATAATGATCCACCAATGTAAAACAGTGAGGCGCGCGGTGTTTGGCCTAGTATAGGGCTGTAACCTTGAGGTACCCCAACCCCCGGGTACGTCGGAAAGGTACTAGGCATCGACATCATCATCGACTGTTGGGTTGGCATCTGTGTCAGTACCGTTGTCTATGATGGTGCATACGTTAGCGTCTGTCTCGACATTGAAATTTGCATGGGGGTGTAGTGTAGTATGCGGGGGACGTCGGTTGCACAAAATATGTACCTGCATGAATTGAAGAATCGGCCACGTGCGGCGGTACTCCATAGTAAGGTGGTGATTATGAAAAAAAAAACATGGGGCTAGGTAATTAAACAAGAATAAGTGGAAGAAGCAGACCCAGATATGCTGTGGACACGAACGACGCATCTTCTACCGGAGGAGATGACGAACTCGTCGTGCGACCACGTCCCTTCCTATGTTGTTGTAATAGTCGACATTGCCTCTTTTGTCAAAGTTGTCGACTCCTCTACTTCGGTGTTAGGATATATGACTCGCTGATAGATCTAAACCATGGCATGTACTCATCAGTTGTCGCCGTGTTCGCTAAGTAAAATTCATTACGTGGTGATAAGAAATGCATTCTACGATCTCACGCATCAATGTACTCCTGGTACCGCACCAATCAGTCAATCTTCTCTTTCCTCTGCATGTCAACATTGTGCAATCTTGTAGGTCTTACGGTGGTAGCGAAATTCGTTGCTTCTACTTGAACTACCGCAACACCCAGTTCGATTCATGCAGTTCCACCGCTGCGTATACTACCAATGGCACCTTCGTGTCACACATCAGCGAATCGGCCAACACTTCTAATAGTATGCAAGATATGACATCAGTGTCGATGTACGACATCCACTCAAACTGAAAAGCAAATTTATAAATATCGTTATGTATGAATTCTTTTAACCAACCATAAAGTAATCAATATAAGTTCGAAAGAATAAGTAACTAACCTCGTGTTCCGAGCGTTGATCTAACTCATCGGGCACTCTCACGTAGCTTGGACCATGGTTCCACTTGTACAAGCTATGTGATAGTCGAAGTGTATATTTAAAAATTACTGTACAGACTGCGTGTTTGATAAGAAACTATGTTTACCTTGTCACCAATGGAAAAATGTATAGGTCACTCACCTTGGGACGTAGAAACGATAATCGCCACTAGGCCCATAACTGCAGCAGTAGCAGGTAACCACCAATCGATGTAGCACTCAATTACGTGACTCGATAGATCTCTCGGTATAATGTCTCCAGTACGATAGATCACCAACTAAATCTACTGCTCTTGTTAAAGTCCACCAAATGTAGAAGCCACCTTACGTGCACCAAATTACGAGATTTATTGGGAATTAAAATGCCCCCGACTAACCTTAGAATGTACGCTCGGGCGTATTGTTGTATGATCTCCTCCGTAGGATCTTTAGTGAGTTCGTCAAAATTTACCTTTAACTAGTTCATTGATATCCAACCACCTTCGAATAGGTCTGGTACCTTCCCCAACAGTGTCTCGTAGAGGGTCACGTTACTAGAAACGATCGATGCTCTCGTGACGGCTGACTCGTCCACCAGCAGACTGAGCTGTAGCGTTACATCCTCGAGTGTGATTGTACACTCGTCGCATGGAAGGTGGAAAGTGTGTGTTCCGGGCCTCCATCTCTCCACCAACACGTTGATTAGTTAGAAATCAAGTTTGCAGCCCTCGAACATACGAGACGCATGTAAGAATCCAATCGCTTTCAAGTAGCTACGAATTTTAGGGATCGAAGGCTTTCCCATATTATGAATGAAGCCCTCTACAACACGATCATCGGCCTATTTGCAAAAAAAATATTAAAATTAATAAAATTAAATTTAACAATATACGCATTAACGAAATTTAAATTTTCGTATTACCATTGATAATTGGACAGCAGAAATATGATTGTCGTCCAATCGAATTAGAGAAGCGGTCATTTTTGAAAAATTGAGTTAAAAAAAATCTAGATATTTAATAAATATATTATTTTTAAATGAAAATATCGAAAACAATTAAAACGAGAAAGTTTAGAGGCTTTAGAAGATTTGAGAGAATTTGAGAAAGTTGAGAGACGGTTTTGAGTGAAAAAAATGAAAAATGGGGGGTATTTATATGGTTTAGGAGTTTTTTACAGTTGGGGCAATGGTTCAAAAAGCGGCTGGATTTTACCATTGTTGGAAAGCTCGTCCAATTGGACGCGTTTTTCATATAAGTGATCGATTTCCCTAAATATTTTTAAAACAGACGTAAAAACATATTTTTTTAAAAAATTGACATATTTGGCTTATTTAGCCGTATAGTTTATGTTATTTGAATTTAATAATTTTTTTGAAACAAAACAGTTGCGGTTTGTGTCATAACTTTGTTGATTTTGCGGACGTGTGTTGTTAATCTTTAAAAATAGATCATTTGAAGCATCATATTATTTCAACTTTGGATTGATTTGGATTAAGTAAATTGAATGTTTTAAATTAAAAAGATTGGATTGAATGATTCGAAAACTTACCTTGGATCTAAATTATACAATATTTTATTAGTATATTCTTAATGTAGTTTTTTAGGCTACTTTGGTGAGGGTTATGATCGTAATCGGTTCGTATGTTAGCAAGTCCAAAAGTCATTTTATACTCGAGACCTGCATAGGTTAAGGTATAAAGAGTTTTAGCATTTAATCTATCGATTAAGAATTTGCTTTTGAAAGTTCATTTTCTAAGTAAAATAAGCGAATCTCTCGACTTTACAAATTAAGTTAATGCTTTTAAGAGTGCATTTTTGTAAGTAAAGTCTTTAGATTTTACAAATTAAATTTAGAGAAAAATCAAAGTCTCGAGTGTAAATATGAGATTACTACACCAATGAATGAAAGAACTTAAATCATTGTTTGTACGAAGTTAAAGATAATAAAATATTATTTTTGGACAATACTCAGCAGACATGTAAAAATTGAATTACTATCCAATTGTTTTTGTATTTTGTTGTTTCCTTGTATGCTTAGTAATTATAATTATTCCTTATGATAGAATTCAAATTATTTTGTTATTATTTTGTGCCCGCATGTATACATGTATACAATATTTATTTATTTATTTATATAATTAATGTAAGGTAATATTATTTAAATTGTTGAACATGATTGACGTATATAACTATTGTGATAATTAAAAAAAAATATACTAATAGAAAACTTTAAAGCATAAAAACCTAAATGATAACTTTTTTGAAAATTTAGTCACTAATTGAATGAATATACACAAAATTTGAAGGTTAATACATCGTTAAGTCTTAATTTTATATTATTAAAATATTTATAAAAAGTGTAAATCAAAATTGAATAATTTAAATAATTATGGAGTTGTAATTTAGTATGTATACAGAATGTAATTAATTTCAATTTTAATAAATTGAAGGAATGAATTTTATTTTACTGTTTGAGATTAGTTTAACATATAAAACTTGATACGTCACACGTAAACTAATTCATATCATCCTTGTCATCATAAAGCTGCTGTCTTAGGAACCAAATATTCTCTTCGCTCCACACACTCTCCATCCACTCTCCACTGTCCGTCGCCTGAATTCCAACCCCATCCTCTATATTCCATGTGCCGCCTAAATTTTCCGACCATAAACCCGACCCCTTCTGTAAGCTATTCGGGTAGTTTGAATTGCTTGGTGGGTTGTAACAATCTGTGAGGTCTGAAACGGAGGAGAGTTGGGCGTCCTGGGAGTCTGATGAAGTGCCTGATAACTCGGGCAGGAGACTCGGGTCAACTTGTAGCGACTTGATTGTATTTTCATTGGTGGTGGAGGGTTCAGCCGAGGGGGATCCGGATGACGCACAGATCCGTTCAATCAGACGAGGAATCCAAACGCAACGCATGGTGTCCCTGAATTGTTGGCTGTTAACGTCGCATTTAAGCTGTTTTGCCTGTTTTTGGACCCTGGTTCTCCAATAGTTCTTTATCTCATTGTCTGTCCTCCCGGGTAATTGTTGTGCAATTTTTGACCATCTTCACCATAAAAACCAGACCCCAGTTAGCTAAAACAATCCACAAAATTTATGGAATGATGGAAGCAAAAATGGGATTCAAAGTAAAATAAACCTGTTGCCCCATCGAGAATGGAGTTGAAGAATCAAAAGCTGCTCTTGGAGACTTATGTTCCCACGTCTCACTTCCGGTCTCAAGTAGTTCAGCCATCTTAATCTGCAGCTTTTTCCACTTCTTTTCAATCCTATATCATTTGAGTATATCACAAAAATCATATATGCAAACAGATGCTTAAAAACTTGGAAAAATATTGGGTTTCTTTCTATGGATTACCTGATAAGCGAGCAACTAAGTTCCAGCTACCATCGCCATGAACTTTGACATAAGCTTTGAGCATGCAGTCTTCTTCTTCAGTCCATGGACCTTTCCTTACATCCATATCTTCTTTACTTTGTGGAGTCATTTCAGATATGAAACCGCTCTCATAAACATCCATTTGTGTGCTAAAAATTGGTTCCTTTCTGTGGGGAAGAACTGAGGCTAAACAATCTAACCTTAGTACACGATATTAAGAATAGAGGGGATTTATATAGAGAAAAATGCATCTTTCTTTTTCTTTTTTAACATTATAAATTAAAAAGACGAAAAACTAGAACGCGCAAGACTCATTTGTGGGTTCATTTTTATTTGACTTGAGTTTGACTGTTTGACTTTTCTTACACGCACAATTGGGCAAAAAAACAGAACATTTTAATACTAAGGGTGGAGGAGAGATGTTTTGTTGAGGATAATGACGGCTTGGCTTTGTTTATTATGAGTGGGGGCAGTGTTTTCCATGTGTTCGTGCTGCTGTTTACTACATGTGAGGATTATGAAATTAGATAGTGGATCGGTCAATTTGACCTTAATCCAAATTTAGATCAGATGAATTTACACTCACATTCAATCCAATTTATTTAATTATAAAACATTAACAATTTGATTTAAATCCAAACCTCTTCCATTCGAAGTTTCAAACGTAAATGGAAAGGTTCCGAATTTAATTAAAAAAAAAATTAATTCTATTTGAATTCTCTTTCATTTCTTAAACACTTTTCACGGGTTAAGTATTACTCCCAACTCACTTTGAATCAAATTTTATTTACCCTTAATCTAGAAATAACTTTACAATCACTTCGAGGGGAGTTGGAAATTTTGTAAGCCGGTGTAAGAGTCGAGAAGCAACAATTAAAAAGTGAGATTTATGTAGGTAAAAGATTATTTAGACACGGTAAGGAGAGGTGAATTCAGGAGGGTTGGTAGGGGTTTGGCTCCCCCTAAAATAAATTTTTTTTCATTTAGTCCTTTGAATTTTTTTTTTTTTAAATTTTAAATTAACAAATGTAAAATTACACTTTGGTCCCTCCTAAAATGATAAAATTTTGATTTAATCTTTTAAAAATTGTATTTTTACTATCGTAAAAATTACAATTTAACTTCGGTCCCCCCTATAAAAAAATTTTGATTTCGCTCCTGACTATAACTTGATACAAGGATAAGGAAATATCCACTCTCTGTGGTCAATTTAACACCAAAAGAAGGCTAACATAGCGAAGCTAGAAGGAATTGAAATAAGAGAAATTTGTGAAAACTTTCTAGTAACAATGTGGATCATAAAAACTAGGCATAGTACAAGGTTTAGTTGAAATACGGGCCGTTGAACTTTTCCATCATTCCTTTGGAACTACTTTGTCGGATTCTTAGGAGTTTTTATCTACTGAATCCATCAATGGAGGATTTGCGATGTGCTAGAATTGCTGTCACTACTGAAAAAGGTATACAAGGAGTTGTAGATGTTAGAGTTGTCAATGCCATGGTGGCTGTTGTTGTGGACTCTCGAAGATGCTTTTGTCAATGATAACTAACTCCTTTTATTGTTACGATGTTAGGACTTTTTATTACAAACATTCGATATTCACTCATTAATCATATAAAAATCAATTTTTTTTTCATGTTACATTTTAATCACGTAATTTATCTCAATATCTTGTTCCACATATCAAATTTCTACGTATTTCACTTCTATTATTTCATCCACATATTTTTTCAAGTTTAACAACTTAATCCTTATCATCATAAAAATTCCATATTTTTTCACAATACTTTATGTATATTTCATCATCTCGAAACACATTCATTAAACTTTCATTATAATTCCCTTAAATTGTTTCACACTTAAACTTTTGTATAATTTTCAATTTAGTCCCTATTGCCTTTTTTTTTACCATATAAGCACTTCAATCAAACGATTCATTATAAAATCTTTTTTCACATAACAAGTTTTCATGAATATCACTTCTCTTGTTTCAATTATAAATTCCACAAAGTTTACAATTCAATCCTTAACATCATGAAGACTCATTATTTACTATAATTTCATATTAACATCATTTTGTAATCAATTCACATCCTTCATTTAAACTCTTTACATAAATCTCAAATATATATCTGTCTCGGTGAAAACAACTTTTATGAAATATTTTCAGAAAATCTGTCAAACAATAAAAAATATTTTACACAAATTCACATAAACACATGAAAATATTAATTTTTCCAGAAAAACAAATCATTCTCAGTTAAATAAACGGAACCGTATCTTCCCTTTCAGTCAAAGTTATAAACACAAATGAAAAAGAAAGCTTGATGATCAAGTCATTGTTTTATATAGTTGCGTGGGTAAAATGAAGAGAATTTTTATTATTAAGGTGAAAGTTAGAGTGTGCCAATGATGAACCATAGAATCAAAAGCATTATTTGTTTACTAATTTAGACTCACGATTGCTTTTTAGCCTTGAAAAACTACACAAACTTCAATCTTATCCAAACTCCATAATTCTAAGTCTTAAGTTTAAAACTCTTAATGTCTAAACAGGGATTATTCCAACTGATTTACTCTTTCCTCATAAAAGTTTATTTTATCAATGATATGGTAGTCTTTAACTTGAATAAAAAAATATTTTATAGAAATTCAAATTGCTACAACACCCAATCAATAGGCAAAAATCTATTAAGAGAATAGAATATGAATAAAGGTTTGTTTTTTTTTTTTTTTTTTTTTAATATTTTCAATATTTTTTTTTCACCCAGTAGTCACGTGATTAATGGGATGATGATGTGACAATTTTTTAATTGGTATAATAATAAATTTAACCCTCAACATTATACTTCCTACCAATTTTGACATTGGTCTATATAAAAATTTAGAAAATACAGACATAAAAGGAGGGTTTTGATGGCTATCTGGAAGGGTGATAAACTAATATTAATGAAACTAAAAAGCATGAGCATCAATTTAGCTGACCCTATCTTTGAATAAGCCACCACTCTCAAAAACTTCCCAAACAACAGTTCTTTAAAGCACGGTGATGGGGTGAAAATAAAATAAAGTAAAATAAAATACTTTTTAAATATGATTCAAAATTAAACAAACTATTGTTTTTCTTTTAAATTTATATCTTTTCATGATAAAAAAAATATAAATAAGCACTAGATCAGATTTTCAATCGAATAAAAAATAATTATGATTTTATTCTAACATGTTTTTATAGTAATTGATTTAAATATATATTATCATGTTCTTGATTAGCCGACTGTGATGTCAGTTTTAATGTTGGTCGTCAACCGCCGGTATTCTTTTCTTTTAATTTTTTATATTCAGAAGTTCTTATATTTTTTTGTATTTTGGTTTTCTTCTAATTTTTATCTGCCTTTGTGGCACGCTTTTCCTCTGTCTTGTGGTACGTTTCTGTCTTATGGCACATTTTCGTCTACATTTGTGGTAGATTTGTATTTGTGGATAGTTTTCTCATAACTCTCAGCTCTGATTTGCAGTTATTGATGGTTTTACAATAGTTTGATCCCCTTTTGTGGTTCGTTTGTTGATGCAGTCAGATCTGTTTTGCAAGGCAGCCTACTAGATTGTTGGATTCTCTCATCACTCCTACTTTGATCCTTAAGTGTGTAGGTGGATAGAGACAAGGAGTTTGTTTCTTGTTTCTTTTCTCCAGTGTTTCATTTCATCCTTGTCGTTGCAGTCTACTGGACGCATTTTGCTGATCTGACGTTTCATTTTCTATTTTTTTTAATTTCTCTTTGTTTTGTTATTTTTCTATTACATTTTAATTTCGTTTGGGATGCTGATCATGTGTTAGATTTTAATTCATAGGATCAAAACGATGTCATTTTGTACTCTTTTTCCAAAAAAATGGAGACAACTTTCGTCCTTGATAACAATTTCTCCTTTTAAAAAAATCTCAAATATCATGGTCTTAATCGAGAAATCGTGATAGTTGTTAATATGCTAAGTAAAATAGAGTATGAATGGAAGTGATAGCAAAAGCGGGCACTTCTAATGACATGCCATAAAACACGATAAAAACAAGGGACAGTAAATTGTTTACGCAATTCGGTTTCCATATGTTTGAGTAGCCTAGTTCAATGAGAAAAACTTACTATCTTTAATCCTAGTACAAGTGATTCAATTTCTACTACACTCCAGTATAGTAACCCCAATTTTGTAATATTTAATCCGATCCAATCCTCAAATGTTTTGGTTTTGGTTTGTAATATCCAATCCGATCCAATTCTCAAGATGTGTTTTTTCAAATGGATTGATCTTCATTAATGAGCTTAAATAAATCTGCAATATTAATGTCAAAACCCATAGATTCTGTTTCAAAAATTCCAACTTCGTATATGATATCAATGATGAGTACTTGCCTCAACACTAATTGAAGTAGAAGAAACTCAAAAGTAAACACTGAAGACTTTGTACAAATATGAAGTTTACCCATCAATGTATCAATTCGTTTTTATTTACTACATAGGGGGAATAACCTACAAAATGTTGAGATTAGTATACTATTGAGCGGGTATTCAACAAGGTTGAATATTACTATTTTAGTAAGAAAAATCACCCTAATTATTTGATAAACTATGCTAATTTAAGTTAAAATTAGATAAGAAAATATCTGAATGACAATGAACTGCCTAATAGATGTCTTAAGTTGTTGGTTTAGCATTCTTAATGATAGGAAAATCCCAATATATTAGACTATGTTACTTTAACAATGGAATTGTAATAGTGTGAACAAATATTTTTGTTAGTGTTAAAAAAGATAACAATTCTTGAATACAAATGCTATATGATGAAGAAATATTATTTGTACGTTCATGTGGGTGGCCACTTTGTGTGTGACCCACATATTAGATATGTAGGAGGTGAAAAGATAAGGATAAAAAGTAAACTATTGTGCAAATCTTTTAAAAATGAGTTTTGTGGACTGAAATAAATGTGAATGAGTCAAATGATTCCTGAAAAGGGATTGAAGATTAGTTAAACAAGTAGATGATGTTAATTGAATGTGACATTAGATGACATGTTAATAAAGGTAAATAAGTGTGTGTGTGTGTGATTGATGAATGATATTGAATTGGTATATAGTTCAAAGATTCGTAATAGATAAATAAATGAAGTCGATCTTGTATATGGAAATGTTGGATAAGTTGCTCTAGCATGGTTATAAGTATGCTTTCATGTATTGAAAAATGAAGAGGATGGTTGACGTTTTAGAACATGACTTGGTTGGATAATGAGTACATATATGTGCATGTACTTGTGTTAAAGCATATTACCAATGTTTATGTTATATTATCTTGGATCATAAATGTATCACTGAGCGCTATCGCTCAGCGTATGATTTATTTATTTTGTGCTAGGTGCTGATATCCTTGAAGTTCCAAAAAAGTGAAGTCAACATCCAAATAGCAGCAATCAACTCAACTTAAGCTTGTATAACTTTTTTGTTAAATTAATGGCATGTACCTAGAAAATACTGGGTCTAATGTTAGATATAGTCTAAATTCATGTATATAAGTTGTGATTATATGAAATTGCTTTTAATCATGCATATAAATGATGTTAATGGTTTGGTAGCTGTGTTTTTGGCAAGTTTGAGTATATGGAATGGTTGATTTGGGTTCTTAGAGCCAAATAATGTCAAACATGCTAGGTGGTAATAATTTGAAATAGGGATTTAGTGGTATGTTTGCAATGTCGCGACATTAGGCCCCCTCATTGCAACATCGATTCCGTTTTATTTTGAAAATCTTAAATTTGGTCCTTAGATTGGGAAACTTGGCTACTATTTTTAATGTTGTGACACTAAGCCTTGGAAATTGCGACACCACCAGATATGTTTTGAAAACTTTACAGTTTAGTCCTTGTTTGATCTTGGGATGCTATTGAGCTTTCGTAAGCTCGTATTTGACCCGAAAATGATTATTTAATGTGTTTAACACATGTTTTACGTGTAATTGAATGTTAAGTGTTGGTATTTAAATATGGTTGATCGTTGTTTCTCCTAAAACGAATGTGACATCTTATATCTTGGACTTGGCAATCGGGTTGGGTATGAGGTGTTACAGAAACTATTTAAAATATAAGATTAAAAAGGCCACTAAAATTTTCCAAAAAAATTAAAGCACCTACACTTTTTTGCATTCAATTGAACCCTTAGACGTTAAAATTACAATCAATTAAGTCCTTTGACTGTTAAAGTTAACAATAAACCGTTACAGAGTAACAACAACCATTTTCTGTGTTTATGCCACATGTCGTGTCAGGATTGTGCCACGTGGTGAAAATGGGTATTTTATATTTAAAATCATAAAAAAATCATAAAATTATTTAAAATCATAAAAAAATCACGGAATTTCATAGAAGTCCTAAAAAATAAATTTATCAAAAAATTTTAAAATATAAAAAAGTATTAAAAATATAGAAAAGTGCAAAAAAATATAAAAATATATAGAAAATTTTAAAAATGTTATTACAAAATATTCAAAAATAATATAAAATTAAAAATAAAGATTATATAGAATTACAAAAAAATATATTTACAAATTTACATATAATCTCAATTGTCACTTGTCTTCTCAACGTATTTTCCCATCTTAGTTTACATCTCAAAACACTTCCTTATTATCAACAATGGGTAAGAGGTGTGCAAGCTTCGGATAGGTCTACGGTGTACAAGCACAACAGATAGTTTTCGGGATCAAATAAATATTTATAATTTTTAATAGGTGCTGTAATGTTAACCATGGGTGTGCAAATGAAAAAAAAAAAAGGTTAGCTTTTATATTTTTCATATATTTTAAATTTATTTGATAATTTTAAGCTTCTAATAACATTTTATAACATTTCTAATTTTTATTACTTTTTTATAATTTTCTATATTTTAGAAAATCATAATTATTACAATTTATATATATTGTAATTTATATCTTTATAATATATCATTTATATAATTTTTTTATTTTAGTAAATTTTAATTTTTAATTTTTTCAGAATATACAATTTTTTTAATTATAATAATTTTTATAAATTTCTATATATATTTTTATATTTTTTGCACTTTAGTATTTTTTATATTTTTTTTATGATTTTATAATTTATTTAAATATAAAATACTAGTTTTTGCCATGTGACTTAATTTTGATATATCACGTGGTGAAACCCCCCAAAAAAGTTTGTTACCTTGTAATGGTTGATTGTAAACCATATCGGTCAAATGGGTTTAGTTGATTGTCATTTTGATGTTTAAGGATTCAATTGATTGTAAAAACTTTTAGAGGCTTAATTGTTTTTAGAAAAGTTGAAGAGCAGAAGAGACCTTTTAGCTAATTTTTATGATTATCTATAATTTTTATAAACTTTTATTACTTTTAATGATTTTTATTATAAAATATCAATTTTCGTCTCATGGTACAATCCTAACATGTCAAGTAACGAAACCACCCAAAAAAAGAGTTGTCGTTACTTTTGTAATGGTTGACCCTTAACTTTAAGAGTTAAAGGACTTAATTAATTGTATTTTTAACATTTAAAGACTCAATTGAGTGCAAAAAAGAAAGTATAAATAGTTAATAATTTTTTTTTTTTGAAGGTTAGACCGTTCTTAAAACAATTATTGATAAAATACTACTATTTTAATATGCTTAATATTAATGTCAGTTACTAAAAAAAAGCAGATTTCCATTGGTTGGACAAATAAAAACAAATGTGATTAATTAAAAGATCATTTTGTAATTTTTTATAGTTGAATGAAAAAACACTCGATTAGTTAAATGATAATTTTGTGATTTTTATAATTGGATGACCAAAACAGAAACTTAAACATAACTAAGTGACCTAGAATGTAATTTACCCATAACTAAAAACATGTTTTTATTGAATAGCCAAACTAGAAAATTTATACTTGGTTTTTTTTTTTTTAAATAATCTTCATATTTTCCAGAAAATGAAAAATAAAACATATTCATGAAAACAATTTATTTTAAACAAAGATCCTTAAATTGATGCTCTTTTCCACTTATAGCTCGTTCGATGCATTAGTATATACTTGCGCCATACATTAATCTATATTCTTACGCAACAATTTATTTATGCCATTGGCACCTTTTGTTGTGCTAATCACTTTTTACCATCAAACAAAGAAAACGGTCCAATTATTGCACATTGCTAAAACAAAGAAAACGGTCCAATTATTGCACATTGCTAAAACGGTCCAATTATATATAATATATATTTTACATTAAAAAAGTATTTAAACTGGCTAGCCATCAATTCCCGATAGGAAATAATGGTCCCAAACTTGTCAATTATTCTTAAACTATAAGTAACAAATGGCAGTGTTTGCAACAAACGTCAAAAACCATAAAAAATAACACATAAAACGGGGGCAGACATTCATAAAATCCAAAAGGGTTGTAAGACTGCCAACTCAGTCATGTCACACCTATGCCTGCAATTTGTGTTACATATATCAGCAATAGAAGATAGGAGAAAGTGAAGAAGCCTAAAAGGGCAGAATGTGAAACTTCAGGTTTAACTATATAATTAGAGTTATCTGCATCAGCTTACCTTGTTTGCAATGTTGTTTGAGAGCCAGTCCAGCCCCTCGTACAGTCCTTCACCGGAAGTAGCGCATGTGCTCTGGATATACCTGCAACGTGTATTATATAGAAGGTGAAATACAGATGTCAGGTACATGAATGGCGGAGGAGATATTTCTTCATCTTACCAATGGCGCTGGCGGAGTGAATGAAGGCCGAGCTTGTCAGTAATCTCAGCAGCATTCATAGCATTTGGAAGATCTTGCTTGTTTGCGAATACTAGCAGCACAGCATCCCTCAGCTCATCCTGGCAATGCACATAAGATAAAATATTGTTAGATTTCACCACAAAATTGTGTCCATAGTACAACTGCAACCATTTCAGAACATGCTCATTGGAAACAGTGAGCCAGTATAAAGGAAACTTAATTGACCTCATTCAACATCCTGTGCAACTCATCTCTAGCTTCAACCACACGATCACGATCGTTGCTATCAACCACAAAAATAAGTCCTTGGGTGTTTTGGAAGTAGTGTCTCCACAATGGTCGGATCTATATAGAAAATCAAAGCAAATAAACAAGTTGAATAGTTGAGACAAGCAAAAACCATAAAATCTTTTTCTGTATTCTAAAAGATGCAACAAGATCAAAGATATACTCAAAACATAAGATCCAACTTTGACCAATAACCATCAAATCTTGCATATACCTAATGGACACCAGGCACTTGTTCTCTCTTTCCATGGAACTAAATGTTCAGGCTGAGTTACATGGCCTCATAGTATTAGATACATATGTGTCCAACATGGGCATGCTCAAATTTAAAAAGAAGTAAGTTTTTACATATGTTTGAAGGATCATATCATTTTGGAATATGTGTCGCTTAGAGGAGCTGGGAATAAGCACTTAAGGAAAAAATCTGATAACATAGCATCCCGGATATCAAGATGCTTAATATCTTACAGAATATATGAAACTACAACAATCCCAACCATAACCTTTCTCGTTTCACATGAAAGAGCTAAGAATTTACCGGAAGAGCATAATAAAAGACACCCTCAATATTCATTCCATGCAACCTTACAGTTAATGATAACAATGTTCGAATAGAAACTAAATCTAGTTACCTTGTCCTGGCCACCAACATCCCAAACAGTAAAGCTGATGTTCTTGTATTCAACGGTCTCAACATTGAAACCTACAACATTACAACATATCATAATTCTCCATATCCTCCTTGAAACAAAACTTATTTGAATAACAAACACTAAACTTTTTTAGTTAAAAAGCGACTTACCGATGGTGGGAATGGTAGTGACAATCTCTCCCAACTTAAGCTTGTAAAGGATGGTAGTTTTACCAGCAGCATCAAGCCCAACCATGAGTATACGCATCTCCTTCTTGGCGAATAGCCGGCTAAATAGCTTTGTGAAAGACAGCCCCATTTTTCACGTCTGTAAACCAACAAAACACCAAAATCCACCGCATATCAGTTTCCAGAACCATCAATTTAATTTGAAAGAAAAATAAATAGCATTTATTCAAGATCAAAGAAGAACCAAATCCAATGGTAAAAATTCAAAACAAAAGCACAACATCGTTGGTTCGAATTGAATCCAGATCAACGCAGCCTAAATCCAATCAATTACGACATAAATTCAAATCGAAAAATCCAGATCGGAACTAATTAACGAACTCACGAGGCTTCCAAGACACAGATCAGAAAAAACTACGCAAGGAATTTAAAAATTCAATAGATTGAACACAATTTATAAAACAAGATTGAAGTCAAAATTTAAAAGGAAAAAGGCAGATCGAGAGAGAGATAAGCTAAATTAGAGTAAAATAAAGTTAGAAATAAAAATCTTTATTGGTTCTGAGAGGAGGGAGAGGCTTACCTCAGAGAAACGCGGGCTATAATTAAGCGGAATCGAACGAAGGAGAGAAGCCAAGATCTACTCTTCTCTCTCTCTCTCTCTCTCTCTCTCTCTCTCTTTCTTTTTAAAAATCAAAGGAACTGTCCTCCAGTGTTTCAAACAGACCTTTGGGTATTCATAGATCCAAAATCAAAATATGATTGCTAGTTTCACGGAATTCTTTTCGGTCTAATTTAATTAAACACCCTCAACCTCTAATCTAAATTTTAAATTGATCTCAAACTTCAAATCGTTTTGATTGATCCCTCGTAGTAAAAGAATAAGGTTATTTTATCAACCCGTCATTAGCTTGGACTTTAAATGCCATTGTAATAAGGTTATTTTATCAAATCCAAGTTGTCTATGTAATAAGTTTTTACATGTTTACAATTTGATATATATTTTAAATATGCTTCAAAGTAGAACCAATTTGATATTTAATGCTCATACTTTATAAACTTAACTAGATCATTTTAAAATTTGAAGACCAATTTGAATTTGTGTATTAACCTGATGGTTAGTGTGTTCACCGTTTTAGGTGTGATCTGTGTTTAAGTCGTACTAATCGTGTTATTGTTTAGGGTTTTTCCTCTTATTGTAATTCACAAAAAAAAAAAATTTAAAGATCGATTTAAAATATTAAATATAATTGAAGTCCTTTAGATGAAATTAATCCTATATTTTCAAAAAGTTCTAACTGTTAGCGTCGACAATGTTTCTTTTTATTGAAAAGAGAAAAAGCATAAATTACATGTGGTTATGGATTAAAAATACGATCTCTCTAGTGAATAAATATAAAATTAGAATGTCGAAAGATATAAGCATTTTGATTATAGAAATTAAAATAAATAAAATATAAATTATGTTAAATTGTTGTGTTTTTATGTATTTGTGTGAAATTGATATTATTTATTGTACATAATTAAGGACGACATCGGATTATCTTAAAATAAATGGAAAGACAAAGTTCGTATATATATATATATATATATGTATGTATGATTGCTGCAATTAGCTTGATTAAGGTAATGAAATTACTTGCTTAAGGTAAGGAAGGCAGTTATGTATTTTCAGAATCTGTTTTGATCATCTCTCTCTTTCTCTCTCGAATTTCTTTTCTTCTTTTCCCTTCTCCGGTGATTTTTTCTGTTCAAAATTTCTCCTACCAGAACTCTTAACATCCGGGACAGGCGCCACTGTAGAACCGACGAACATAATCAGGAGTTTACTTTTGCAACCGTAGAAATGAGAAAAAGGCAAGCAGTTTACTTTTTGCAATGGCAGCCATGTTTTTGTTGTATTTGAAGATCAAGAAGATTGGCTTTTGGGCACGGTTGGGCAGAACCTCGCGCTTAACTTTACATCATATAGAGTTTTATATAAACGGGCTGCTAACCTATATCAAGAAAAAAGAAGCCCAAAAGGAGAGAGTGTTGGAGCTGATGAGGAACCCATGTTTTAAATCAAGTGGATGGCTAGATATCTCCAATTCTAGACTACCAAATAAACTAGACGGCCCAAGATTTAGTCCCTGCTTTTCCACGAAATTCAGGTTTTGTCTATGACTAACAGTGATAGGACCAAGAAAATTGTGCTATTTGGTTACCTTCAAGTTGAAACCTTTGCGGTTCAAAGCTTCAATACTCGGCATTGCTTCAAAATCATGTAAATGCTAGTGCGCTTGATAAGCATGGCTGCCTTCTTCAACCTTTCAAGCATGCTACAAAAACATTTGATGCATTGATACCACTTTTGTCTTATGTATGGTGTTGGTCAACTGTTTTTGCTTCACAGGTTTTCAGAGTCCATTAAGGTTGAGAGTGGGCTAAATACATATTAGTTTGTTCTATTCTTTCCATGTGAAGTGTAATGTACACTAAATCACATGGGAACTGTTGGATGGATACCATTTCTTTATTAAACAATTTCCATTTGCAAATTCATTTGACTTTCTTAACTCATGGATCGATTTACACAACCCAGACAGGAAGTCAATGCCTGCAATGTAGTCTTTTTATAGTGAATCTACCATCTGCTCTCAATATCAGAAACCCCCCCCCCCCCCTTTAAGAAATGGATAATGGAGGGTTCTCTAAGGATTTGATATTGCTTCTTTGGATTTGGGTTTTCCTTGCTATGATTGATGTTTCAAAGTGCAGCCTTGGTAGACCACTTATTATCAATTTCGGCGATTCAAATTCGGATACCGGAGGAGTACTAGCCTGCACCGGACTTCCCATTGGCCTTCCTCACGGCATCACTTTTTTCCATAGAGGCACTGGACGATTAGGGGATGGACGTCTCATTATTGACTTCTTCTGTAAGTCCAATTTCTCCTCAACCATTCTTAATACCTCATTTCCTTCAAAGAAATTGATTTGGTAGGCGATGGAAGTTAGGAGACAATAAGCTATATATTGCATGCATTAATTTGAGCCTTTTGATAATCCAAGTTTGTGGCTCTCTATGTTGGTAGGTGAACACTTGAACTTGAGTTATTTGAGCCCATATCTGGACTCATTGGCTCCAAACTTCACTAGTGGAGTGAACTTTGCTGTAACTGGTGCAATGACGCTGCCACAGTTTGTGCCCTTTGTTCTTGATGTTCAAGTTCGCCAATTCATTCGCTTTAAAAACAGATCAATTGAACTCCAAACAACAGGTAACGTGCCATTGAAAACTGCTTTTAAAAGATACTTAGTGGCCGGAGTCTTGGTTTGGCTACAAAAGGTCTAGTGGCCTCAAAACACATGTTTGTTGCTTTATATATATACTCAGGTACAGGAAGTTTCATAGATGAAAAGGGGTTCCGCAGCGCAGTATACATGATCGACATTGGACAAAATGATCTGTTAATGGCACTGTATGCATCAAACTTGACATATGAACCAGTAGCCAAACAGATCCCTTCTTTTCTTGCAGAAATCAAATTAGCTATTCAAGTGAGTCCACCTCATTTCATCATACTAAATTCAGGTTATTGTCGGATTCATGGTTTCGATTCTTCCTACAAACAAAATCATCTTGGTAATTTGTTTTGCACCTACAGAACATATACTCATATGGTGGCAGAAAATTTTGGATACACAACACCGGTCCGTTAGGATGCGCGCCGAAGGAGCTCGCGTTACATCCTCATAACAAGACCGATCTTGACAGAATCGGATGCTTCCGCGTCCACAACGATCTCGCGAAAGCATTCAATCAAGGATTACGTAACATCTGTAAAGAAATGAGAACTATTCTAAAAGATGCAACCATTGTGTATGTTGATGTATACTCCATAAAGTACAAACTCTTCGCCAAATATAAAAAATATGGTAAAGAACATATCTTTTTCTCCGTACATGCTTTCATCTTTTTCTTTTGGTATTTCATATTAAATACTGATGATGTATGTAGGCTTTGAGGACCCATTCATGGCCTGTTGTGGCTATGGGGGTCCTCCAAATAATTACAGCCAAAAAGCAACATGCGGCCAGCCTGGTTCCACCGTCTGCAGCAATGTGTCACGGTCTATAGTCTGGGATGGAGTTCATTACACTGAAGCTTCGAACCATGTGGTGGCGACCACTATATTATCAGGCCGTTATTCTACTCCACAAATGAAGCTCGAAAGCTATTGGGAGCCTTGATTAATATTTAATACTCTGTTCCAGTCCTGTTTAAGAACAAATAATTGGGTTCAAAGTCAAAGCACATTGACTGATTTGTATGATTGGAATGTGCAGTGGGATGAGCTCATCTCAAGCATGCTGACTGATCTTGTAAAAGATATATGAGACTGCTGTAGTGGAAGATGGACATTAATTTAGTTCTCTACTAAACGACGATCATAATGATGAAAAAGTAGCAATGATTATATTGATGCCACTAATCACATTGATTTAACAGAGAGCAATTAATGTTGAATTTCTTCAAAATCAATCACATATTTGTTTTCATTATTTATCCTTATTCAAATTTATTTCTTCCAAATCTTCTGCAAGGCATATATGTGTCAAGCAATCGAAGTTTTGTAGAATAATCGAATGCGTCAAGTCAAAATTATCATGGTGAAAATGATGACATTATATATGTGTCATAATTATTTTTTAATTAATTTTAATTAATTATTAGGTGATAATATCAAATAATTATTTTATCTCAAATTAATTAAATTAGCAAGAGATAAATAATATATAAAATACTTTAAATTCTTGTAGAACAATCAAATGGAACAATTAAATTTTATAAGAATTCTCTTCTATTCAAGTAATTTGTGTTATAAGAAGGGATCACCTAAGTCATCCCACAGAGACATTCACAAGCTTAAGAAGCCTAGAAAATCTTTGCAAAATTCTTTGAAGAAGTCCAAGAACTTGAAGAATTTTTTACGAACACCATAGCTATTTTGAAAAAAAAGTCACCTTTCGATCCAATTCAACCTTGAAGGGAAAGACAAACACAAGCTTAAGAAGCCTAGAAAATCTTTGCAAAATTCTTTGAAGAAGTCCAAGAACTTGAAGAATTTTTTACGAACACCATAGCTATTTTGAAAAAAAAGTCACCTTTCGATCCAATTCAACCTTGAAGGGAAAGACAAAAGTTGTTTTTGAAGAAAGTCGCCTTTCAATCTAAATCAATTAAAGAAAGGAGGTTCAAACTCGTTTCAAGAGACAGTCAGCACGACACTTGAAGCAACCCACAATCATTCAAGATCAAGTCAGACGACCCTAGGATCAAAGTAAAATTGGAGAGAAGAATCAAAGGAGTTTTCTTTGTAAAGAAATCCAAATATTATAACTTTCTTTTCCAAAGTTATCAATAAATTTGACTCTGAATTTTCAAGTCAACTTTTAACTCGAAATTTGCATGTACAAATTTCTGGCACATCCGATGGGACGATCTTTGCTTTTCATCTATTCTATAAAAAAATTAAATTTCAAAGTTACGATGACCACAAAGAATATCATCATCAACAAGCTCGCTCAAGATAATACTACATCCTGTTCAACTTCATCATCAACCACCAATGTCCTTGCTTATCCTTATGGCACTAGGCAGAAGATGAAAGCTCTTTTAGAGTTATTTGGACAAACTTCTCCAATGCTTAGTGACAATCCACTCCATGATGTTTTTTCACCAACTCATTATTGTTGACAATCCACAAACTTCTCCAGCTCCATCTTAAACACTTTCCTAGTGTTTTACACTTTGACTTACTATGTGCTTCGCAAAGACACAAGAGCCCTTTTAGAGTTCTGAAACGAGTAAGCCTATTTGTGTGAATCAAGGGGATCTCGATTGAGGTCATAGTGGGGGCAAGTAAGAGCAATACGCTCTTGCGAACAAGATGTACCGAGGAGTGAAATGGTTTGAGTTAGGCGAGGATAGAAGTTGAGGAAACTGTTTCGAGGGACGGAACTACTTGATAGAGAAACTAGTTGGGAATCAGTTGAGGCACTAAGACAATTCCGAGATCGTCAAACTAGTGCCATTTCGAGGGCGTCACAAGAATGGGTAGGAGAGAATGTCACGGGTCGCGGATCAAAGCATATGACTCATGCACAAAGAGCATCTCATGGAGGTCAATTGATTAAATGGAGTTCATTCAACCCACTTAGGTTGGCCCGATTTGTGGAACATGTGGAGAAACCCATCTATTTGAAGCCTTGGTGGCCCAATGAAACACTTAAGAAAATTAGGGTTGCCATGGTAAATATCGAAACTAACCTTAAAAGATTTGTAATCTTATAATATTTGATTTTGTAATATTAAAGAATTGTGTAAATCCTTTTAGAATCTCAATTGTAGATATGTTTTAATCTCAACCGTTGATGCAAAGTAAACTATATTATTGGATCTTGAGAGCTCAACTAAATAGAAGCCTTCCCCTCATTTGTAATCACCTTATTCAAAGTATTGAATATATTTGAAAGCATTTACTCAAACATCTTGTGAGCATTGCTTTATTGTGGCTTTTTCTATTCTCTTGTTGCTTCTTTGTCTTTGAGTTGCTTCCACTTTATTTTTGTTCATTTGAGAATTTTTATTGTGAATTATCACTTTGCGAAAGTAAGGTTGACTTAAACGGATTTAAAGCAAGGAAATCACTTAAGGCTGCACGGATTGCGAGTCTAAAATTCTAGCCCCCGTGACATTAGAGTTAGCACTTTATACTGTTCAATTAAGAACCATTTTACAAGTGCATTTTGTAAGTAAAAGACAAGTAAGACTAAAAGTATAGAGACTAAAAATGATCAAAATTTAAGAAAAAAGTTATCACTTTAATGGCTATTGTTTGAGTCAAGATTAAAATTTCAAACATTGAAAAGTTCGAAGATTAAACATGATAAAAATAGAGAAGAGAGACTAAATCCAAAACTTATACCTAATACGAGACTAATAGTAAAATTTAACCTAAAAATAATAAATAAAAATACAAAAAACTAAAATTAATCAAATTCAAATCCACAACTTTAATAATAACTTTTTGGTGATGAAGAAACTATAAAAACAAAGTACAAAGACTTAGCCTAAATCCTCAAACGGAAATATTACAAAAAATTTCAAACCATAAAATCTCTCATGCATCAATTTAACCAAATGATCAACTACTTGATTATTCTCTTTAAAAATATATAAAATACCCCAAAAAACAAACTGCGATAGCAAATAAAGAATCTTTCTAAACAAAGCAGATTAATAATAAAATTTAACATGAATAGAATATACTAATTTGAGAGGTTTTTAGTCAATTAAACAATAGAAATTATTATAGTAGCGGGATTAATGGTGCAACCACTTGTTAAATTGATGGCTCGATAGAGGAAATGATCGATCAAACTTTTATTGACAGGTGGTTGCGTCTTTGCCTTCCTTTTATCAATTATGAGCAACCAAATAAAGTATTTAGACAAAATCGTTCCTTGGCATTTGCAACTCCCCTTGCATAAAAAGTGGGTCGAAATTTTTTAAAGTGGCTTTTATTTTTTACATAATCGAAGGCTTGTATAAAGCACTTTAAATATTTTCTCACTTCAGATTGCCCAAAACCATTCTTTTATATCTCTGCAATCTTCAAGTTGTCTTTCTCCATTTCCAATGCTGAGATGTAATTAGAGATGGATGAGCTATATCATTTTTCTTTTTAAATTATAAAAAAAAAAATCTTAATAATAATATAATTAATACGATTTAAATTTAGATTGTATTTAAAATAATGAGCATCCAAACTATCAAATCAACATCGGGATTTCGACTATTATTTCCTTCTTTACTGCTATTTTGATTCGAACTTCCACCTTGTTGTCTTTGGTGTGATCAAAACATTAATTAGAGAATGCAATCAAAAAATAATTAATAAAAACATTATTTAGAGGTGCAGAATCAAAAGCAAAATCACAATCAATAATAACCTTTACCATCATGCCAGGCGTAATAAATCAATTATTTTAATATAATAATATTTTATTTGCTTATAAAAAGGAAGTCTAATCATTTTTCCGTGCGCATGTAAACCTCCCTCGGCTGTTTTCTACTTTTCTTGATTTTTTTTTTAGTGGAAAAGTAAATACAATTTAAACATAAATCATTAAAATAAATTTTTTGGATCTTTGGTTAGTCGTAAATTAATTTTTCTATCTCATTTCGTTTTAATAATTTTATCTGTGAGTTTATTATCCTTTTGAAAAATATATTGAAGATTTCAACGTCTTAAAAGTTTCAATAGTTTATAAATTTTTTCTGATCAAAATAAAATTGGAACCCTCGAATTATCCATCATGAATGATATTAACGACTTCAAAAATGTTAGTTTAAATTGAAACTCTCTCAAAATCTCGATTCAAAATATCTCAAAATTTAACATTCAACACTAATAAATTACACAAATATCTATTGAAACCAATAATTCACCCATTCCGATCACGCGCTAGTCCTCCAACTGCAGCAAACACATCCTTTAGTTGTTTTCTACTTTTCTTGATTTTGAATATGCTTAAGTGAGCTTCTTTTATTTTATTTTTCCTTCTCAACATGAAATCAAATTGTATGAAAGAGCCTTTAAAGTATTGCATTTGAAATGGGAAAGAGAGAATCAAATGAGTGCTCACTTATATAAAAGGGGAGGAATGTTTGGAAAACGACCAAATTGCATAAGAGGAAAACAAATTATATAAAAGAAAGTTCGTTTGGGAGTAATTTTAATTAATTAATTATTTCAGGGACCACCCCAATCGATTAAAAACTATATATGATAATTTTTTATATTATAAATTTTAAAGATGTTTGTCAATTCATCATCGATCAGGGACGAAACTAAAAAATTATTTTAGAAAGTTAAAACTGAATTATGAATTTTAAAAGGGGTCAAAATACAATTTTATTATTGTATTAATTTATTATGTCCTAATTTTTAAATAAATTGAACTGAAATTTTATTATTTTGGGAGGGGTCAAATTGCAAATTATTATATTAATTTATAGATAAAAATGAAAATTTATTAATTTAGGTCTTGTGCTGTGCCTGCTCCCTAACATCGTCCTTGGTAATGACAAATCACATCAAATCGAGAGTATTCAAAACCAAACAACTTCAATCCAAATGTTTTAGAGCTGCCCGTAATTTGGAGTAATTGTTGTTTACACCAATAAAGGTTTTCATACCGTCCAATTAAACCATTTTAAAGCTACCATTATCCGATTGAAAAAAGAAAAATGAAAAATGAAAAATTAAAGCTACGATTAAACAATTAAACATTATACAGGAATTGGCCGAATCTTTCCAATTTTTTCTGCATGATTAGTATTTGGTGGTGCAGAATCTGAATATCATATAATATTAAACTTAATGTTAATGACATGATTATGCTGAGGGAAAGCTTCTTCTTCTTTTTTTTTTTTTTTTCTGTTTTCCATTTTATTAAAGAGAGAGTTGTTGGTAGAGATACTTATAAGTTGGACTTCATTATATAATCATTTTAAAATATTATATTATATTAGTTGGAGATTCAGATTTGGAATATTCTTTTTTTTTTTTCAAATTATAATTCTATATACATAACTATGAATCAGGTAGCTACTGTGGTAAGTGATAACTCTCTTTTGCAATAATGTATATTTTTATGGCTGTATATGTTTTATATTGAATAAATTTTAAGAATATGCTGATTTTTTAAAAAAAAATGGGGTTTTAGACCGATTTTTGTGATATTTAAGGAAATAGGTTGATTTTAGAGAAAAACAGAAAACGTGTCCATCAGAACACGCTTTCTTGCCAAGTCAGATGAAAATGTGTCCTGCTAAACGCGTTTTCAATCAACGGTAAAAAGTTCAACAGACAAATTATTTCCAACGGCTAAAAACAGCTAGTTTATTTACTATATAAACCCAAATCATTTTCTTCCTTTTACATTCAAATAGCATTCTCCTAATTCTCTCAATTGTCTCAATTCATCCACTCCAATTTTCATTCAACTTCTCTCAAAATCTGGTTGTTTTAATTTTATATTTCGTAATATTTTTGTTTTTTATTTATTTTTATGATGACAATGTCGCATATTCATTTCGATGTCAAATATATTTCCGACGTTCAATTGCAAATTATATAAACATATATAATAAATATATTTTATATAGTAAATAGAAAAATATACACATTTATAATGAAATTTCAACCTAAGACGTGATTATCATCATTTTAACCAAAATATTGTTTATTTTTATATAATTTTATTTTTACCTAGAAGAAAATTTTGTATAGATAATAAAAGGCTAATTTATCAGTGTATGTTATTTTTTGAGAGAGAAAAAAAACACGTTTTACAGGCGTGTTTTCCCTAATCTGGCAGAGAAAGTGTGCTTTGTAGGACACAGTTTCTTCTCTTTCATAAAAACGCGTCTTACATGGCGCATTTTCTCTACCTGATCAGTGAAAACGCGTTTAGTAGGATGCGTTTTCACTTTGCTAAAAATTATTATTTTTCCTTGCGATATGAGATTAAAAGTTTGTAGATTTATCTTTTCTCATGTTTGCGATAGAAATTGTTATAGTTTAAGATATGTTTGAATTTACGGCGGTGTCGTAGAACTGGGTGACCTACAAATTTCATTTGGCATGTGAGCATGGAGCCATCAGCCAAGAAGTTGGGTCGTGTTGCAACTCAATGTCCCAATTGACGGTGATTATACGATCTTCGGTTGAAGTGTAACTAGGACTTCAATTTTACAAAGGTTATCCTGTCAAGGGATGGAGCATACATGGGGCCGTAGTTGGCGGTGGTTATGCAAGCACAACAACGAGTTTCTCATCATCAGGGGAGGATGCTATACACCACTGAAACAAAACTACAAGGAAGAAAAACGTAGTGGCTTTTTAGTATAATCAAGAAATTCATTTTCCTCCCTCACACTTTTGTTTCGATGGTATATAGCATCCTTCTTTGATGATGAAAAAATATCACTGTCGTGCTCGCATAATCACTGTCAATTAGGGCTAAACTTATGCTTCGTCCCTTGGCAGAATAATCTTTATAAACTTGAAGCCTTAGTTACACTTCAACCTGAGACGATATAATCACCGCCAACTTGGACCTCGAGTTGTAATTCGATCTCAACTTCTCGGGTGATGGCTCACACAATAGGTCAAATTTGTAGGTCACTCAGCTCCATGATATCACCGTGAACCCAAACATAACTTAAAACTAAGACTATGTCTCTCTCAAAACGAGAGAAGTAAATCTTTAAACCCGAAAATTTCAACACGCAAGAGAAAAAAATCAATTTAGAGATGTGAGTGAGTAGGTTTAGTGTTAGTGCATTTATATAGGGAATAGGGTAGGGTAAAAGGGGAAAATATTTTTACCTCGGGTTGTAGGGTTTTAGATACAGTAGTAATTAAGCAAGGTTAGGGGTTGAAACCCTTAGAGAAAAAATGCCCCCTACAAAAGGCGTTTTCGATTTAAATGGAAGTGAAAATGCTTTCAGTAGAAGGTGTTTTCTCTTTTCATGTCTCATTGCATGTCTGACATGTCAATGGAAACACCTCCTGCAGGGAGAGTTTTCTCTCTGAGGTTTCACACCCGATATTCTTGGGATAAAATTCATGATTCCTAAAAAACACACTTGTGGGGAGCATTTCCACCCCACAAATTTCATGCCCATTTGTGTAAGAGCTTTATAGAAATAGCGTAATACAGACATTTGGTTTTCCATATCGAAATTTAAAGCATATTGTTGAATGATACTTGGCATTACGAGTAATCAGCGTTGTTGTGCAAGCTTGAATTTCATTCCTATGTTGTTGTTGAAGTAAAGGTAATTCGTTAAATTAAGTGTAGGTTTATGGTTTTGGATGATGAGAACTGTATTTTTTTACTATTTCCTCAGTTTTAAACATGTGGAACATGCTACTTTGTCGAAGATGGGAAAACGAGTCAGAGCTATTATCCATTACAACGGTCAAATCTGTGAGATCGAAATTGGCTCCATTTTTGTATCAACGCAATCCGAAGAATTGACATTCAACCGTGGCCTAATGTTGAAATAGCTTTGAACAAGGATTAGGTGCAAAGTGAGGATCCGAAGAAGAATTTCGAGCCTCAAATATAGATATCTCTCGTCATATAATCCCGTTAGAAATGCCATATTTGATATGAGGAGGGATAAAAATCTGGAGTAGGTGATCGAATCTCATTGCTCCAGTGGGAATGATGTACTAAATTTATATGCTGACTCCGTCGATGAGGACAAAGGTGGCCCGAGCTTGATGGAACTGTGTCCGCCAAATTCCACTCTAGATCAAGAAACTGAAAGTCTCACCTCATAATTGTGCAGTGGATTAACATCATTACTGTAGAGCTAGTCAGATGTCCTCGAGCTCCGTCAATATATCATTGTGTCTCGCAGGGTTATTCCACCTATTCAAAAAATATTTTATTTCAAAATTACAAAAATGAAAATTTTGATACGGTAACAATGTTATCAAATGAATTTAACCATGTTACAAGTAAAAATTTGTAAGGGACTTGCACTCAGGGGTGTAGAAATGGTAGTTGATACCATGCCCACGATTGAAGAAGGAGCATGCAACTACCTATTTTAGCTTTTTTCGGTATTGTCACTTGAAAAAATTTTCGGTACAATGTCATTAGCACCTCTGATCCCCAACTGAGTCGTCTTGCTTCTCTCAAGTCGGCTAGTAGTAGTAGCCACCTCAAGTGAACTAGATTTTGAGATTTATCTAGCATTAACAAACCCCGATCAACCTCAAAATGAATGCACATGCAAATTGTTCCTTTTTAATGTTGCTCGTTAAAGCCTTTATAGTTTGAAAGTTGTCCTCCAACCATCTCTATAACAACCCTTTTTTCAGTGGTGTCAGAAACAGTGGTTTTGAGATCACAAACCTGACGAGAAAATTCTTATAATGAGTATTTAAATTATATGAGTCAATAATAATTTTATATGAAATTTTGAATTGGTGAATTTTAATTATTGAATTAAAAGTTAATATAAGTGGTTTGGTTCAAAAGTCAAGTGGTTTTAGAAAATGAGCTATCAAGACCTCATTTATGAAATTTAGGATCGTAAATATTTTTTAAATATTTATAGAGTCTTATTATATGTGAATTGAAGTTTGGTCAAGTAATTTTGATGATTTATCTCTTAATTAAGGAAAAAGGAGTAAATTGTAAAAGAGGTAAAAGTTAATTGCTATAGATTAAAAAAATAGCAAAGGGACCAAAATGGTAATTAAACCATGGTAAAAAAGTTCAACCTGTGGTGACATGATTACCATCCACTAACGTTTGGGTTATTTATTCATTTAGTCGTATTAAGTTTAAGGTTAAATTGTAAACAAATTGTTTAATTGAAATTTAATATAATTGAAGGACCAATTGTGTAATTGGACCCTCCTTAAATGACCTAATAATAGAAATGATATGAAATTCTTTAGATTTTTGGTAAATTTCAATTAAATCCTAATTAAATAAGGATTTACTAATTAGTCTATTTTTCTCTATGATCGGGAATGGTGGTCTTGAGGCCACAACTTTGATGTGTTGGACCATAAATATTAATTACTTAATATTTATGAGGTCATTAGTATCGTATTAAAATTTGGTTATGAAATTTTATTGTTTAGATAGTTAATTAAGTAAAAAAGACTAAATCGTAAAAGTTGTAAAATGTGGATATCATTGATTAAATGGGTTAATTAGTAAAAGAATGGTCTAGCAAAGTCCTTAAAGGTTAATTACACATTTAGGGAGTTTAGTGGATGGTTTTAACATGTATTAAGCTAAATTGGTAAGTGAAAACAAAGGGTAAAGTTGTAATTTCATTAATAAGTTATATATAATTAAAATAAAGATGAAAGTTATATCATCTTCTTCCTCATGTCATAACTGAACCCTAAAATCTTGGGGAGAAACATTCGACCATCTTGAATCCTTCAATAGGTAAGTGTGATTTCGTCCGTTTTTAGTGATTTTTAGGTTTTTGAGTCCGTATTAGCTTAACCTAGCTAAACCAAGGACTAATTTGTGATTTTTTCAAATGTTATAAATTTTTCCAATGATGAATAAGCTTTTTCTTGAAATTTTATGGAAGATTTATAAGCTTAGTTGTTAGATTTGATTATTTTGTAAAGTAGTTTTTGATGATTTTAATGTTTAAGGACTAAAATGTTAAAGTGATAAATTTTCAATGATTTAAGGTGAAATAATAGCATGTAAGGGCTGTAGAAAAGAACTTAAGCATTTTGCTAAGCTAAAATTGAAATAAAATGGTTAATTTGCATGTTTAAGGCTTAGGGATTAAATTGAATAAAATTGAAATATTAGAGGTAATTTTATAAAAATGTCAAAAAGGACTCAATTGCATAATCAATTGCATAAAATAAGTTTATTTTACTATTGGAATTAGTTAATTGAATGAAATTATTATCTTAGATCAAGAATAGGTTGAAAATTGAAGCGAGGAGAAAATTATGGATAGTCCCTGTATTATATATTGTTGTAATTTGATCAGGTAAGTTCGTACAATACAATAATTAATTTAGTTTATGTTTGTAAATTATTGAAATAATTTAAGTATGTTGTATTTAAATTTGTTTGCTTAGTAAATATTAAATTGAGGAATTGAATTAAATTGAAATGAAATTGTATTGAGGAGCATGATTGAAAGTGACGAAATGATATAGTTGAAATCAAGTGACAACGAAACGCTTAAATGATTGTGTTGTGTTAATTATTATTCATGTTACAAATGAATTAATTTGGTTGATATATGACAAATAGTAAATTGAACTAAATGACATTGTTAGTTAATTTGATATTATGTCTGATAAATAAGGATTATATGGATATTTGCTCGAAATGGTATAATATGATGAAAATTAATTGAAATGGATATGGTATGTGACACATATGAATTTCGTGAATAATTGGGACATAAAGGACATGTCATTATAGGCTATACAGTTTCGGGGGCTAGTCTTAGATGTCTTACTGACGGGTAGTCCCTGTACTTGAATAGTTACTACAAATTAATCCTGTAAGTTCGTTTTGATAAATTTCATATTTGAATTGCTAATTAATGTTTAAATTGTAAGGTTCTCGAATTATTTGATAAATGAAGACTTGGTGAATTCTTAATGGAAGACTTATGTCTCGGTTAGAGCATAAGATTGTTTATAAATGGAAAGACTTATGTCTCGGTTAGAGCATTAGATTGTTTATAAATGGAAGACTTATGTCTCGGTTAGAGCATTAGATTGTTTATAAATGAAAGACTTATGTCTCGGTTAGAGCATAAGATTGTTTATAAATGGAAGACTTATGTCTCGACTAGAGCATAATATTATTTGTAAATGGAAGAACTTTTGACTCGAACAGAGCATAAGGTTAATTCAGCTCGAAAGGATCGATATTTCGTAAACGAGGCTCGAATGAATTATGTCATTGCAAGACTTAAAGATGTGATAAAATATAATGTTTGTGAACTTCCTAAGCTTAGAAAGCTTACTTGTGATTTATTGTTGTTTTGTAGATTTAGTTTTGCTGCTTGAAGATTGGATTACCTCGAAGAAAATCACATTATCTCGGGAGCTCGTTCGGTAGTATTTACATCACCTAGTTATATGACATGTACTATGATGTTGTCATCTTTTATAGTATTCAATTTTGAATGAATTGTAAAATGATAATGATTTGGTTGAATGTTGAACTTAGGTTTTTGTAAGTTTTGTTAATGTATCAAGTATGCATATATGTATAAGATATAATATCTTGTGAAACCATGAATATTTGATATATTTGCTTTATTTCCATGAGAAATTGTATGTTGATTTGGAAATATGCATACTTGTTTCGATAAAACTCATGCATGTATCGGTAGAAGTATAGAGCATTTGAATTTTAGTTACTGACTTACATTGTTTCGGTATAAGTCTCTGAAGTATCGGTAATCTAAACACTTGTATCGATAGAAGTTGCAGGGTAAATCTTCCTAGCTCTCTAGAACTCATTGTATTGATAGAAGTGTATATTGTATCAGTAGTAACCAAACATGTATCGGTAAAACCTTCACAACTACCGGTAGGAAACTACAACTATTTTTTAATTGCTTACTGACTTGACTTCTACCGATACCTGTCCAACAGGTACCGGTAGAAGTCCCTTAGATTTTGTAAAATGATAATTTTACCCTTATTCATTTATATTGTTATTAAAAGCTTATAACTTGTCACGTATACGTTTTTAGAAATATTCAAAATGATGGTATATGAGGGTTTGCAACGGTAAATGATCGAAAAGATCCCGAGACCTTAATTGACCACGGTGTCAAATTTTGAGTGTTACAATCTCATCTCGATTCGATTACCTCTAAATTTGTTCGGCACCTTCCGTAGTAGTTGCTTGCATGTTGCACCTTAATCAACACTAACAGCTGGCCCTGTAACGACATCCCTATCGATCGGTAGATCAAGTTGTAAATTGACGTTCTCAAGAGTAATTTAAATTCGCCACGGGGAAGATGGAAAGTGTATGTCTCCGGTCTCCATATCTTGACCAAAACACTAATGAGCAGGGATCCAATTTAGTCCCCCCAAGCATGCAAGTCGTGTATAAAAAGTCTTCATCTCGCAAGTGTCCATGAATGACCTCTGGTGCACCTTCGCTCAAGTTGTTTAGGTTAGTCTCCAAAATATGATCTTTAGGTTAAGTATATAAAGATAAAAATTTAATAATCTGAATAGAATAATAATTAACTATTTAAGATTAAATACTTTAATAATTGTTAACATCATAATAATTAACTGATTAAAATTAAATAATTAAATAATATTTTCTTACCATTTGTAATTAAACATTAGAAATGTGCTTGTAATCTAAATGAATAAGTTGATTTACCATTGAAGAATGAATAAAATAAAATCAAAGGATTTAGACAATTTTTTAAAAATTTGGAATTGGGAATTTAAAATAAAAATTGATAATTGACAATTAAGAATAACAAATCGAGAACAATAAATTGAGAATCAAATTGTGAGAATTGAGTTGAAAAGAATGAGGGTTAGAGGGCTTTATATAAGGGAACATATTGTTGTTGGAGTCACATAGCCGTTGAAATTTTTGCCCGTTAGGAAATGTGACTTTTGGGCAAAAAACGCTTCCTATTGAGCGCATTTTCATTGATCTAGCAGAAAAAACGCGTCACATATAATGCATTTTTATGAAAGAGAAGAAAACGTGTCTTACAAGGCACGTTTTTTCTGCTAGATCAATGAAAACACACCATGTAAGATGGTTTTCTTTTCTCTTTCCAAAAACATCGCAAATCAGTAAATTTTCAAAAAAAAAAAGTATAATTTTTCAATTTTTTTCAACATATAATGATAAATTAGGCGATAATAAAATTGGATTGTTGCTATATTGATTGGGCCCTCTTTAAAAGAAGATGCCTTTAGGTTAATAATATAAATCCTTAAGGATCCAATTATAAAATAGAGAAGCATGCTGCAATACAGGTAGTAATCGGCATCTTTATGGTTCAAAGATGAATTGATTAAATAATGGAGAGAACAAAATGGTCTACTTTTGACTCGCAACCTCAAAAGAAGCAATGAAAGGTCCTCTTGAGAAATAAACCAAATAAAAATTACATATTATAGTCCAATATGAAAGTGAAAGAGAAAGTGCAACACTTTCTTTTTCTTTTTCTTTTTTTAATAATAATAATAATAAATAAGGCCCTTTTTGGATTAAAATAATTGGTGTTGCACACTTGCACCGCTTTCAACACGTATATTTCGCTTTTTTATTATTATTATTTTTTTTGGTACGTGAAAGGAAATTATAAAACATCATTTAAATAATAATGGCGACCTTTCATTTTCGCTTGACCCCTGAGCTTCGGTTAATACAAAAATTCTCCCGGAATCTTTTTACTTTTTAACCCCTCTACTCTTTTTAATTAAAAATGGTTTTTCAGTTTTCTAATCATAGATATACTTTCCATTTGCTCTTCTTTATTAATTAATATTTCGTTTATTTATTTAGTATACTAACACAAACAAAAATTATTGCATAGATATTTAAGTAATTTATTATAACATACCTAAATAATAATTATTACAAATTTAAATTTGAAATTAAGAAAATGAGTAAAACTCTCATAAAAGGTGTAATAACTTTTTTGGCCATCCAACTTATCAAAAATAGTTATTTAGCTCTTCATTTAATTTTTCGCATTTTTTTTGCCTTTAAACTCGTGTTGTTTGTCAAGTCACCCCAAAATGAAAGAAAAAGTTAACTTTTGTTAACTTTACTGACGTGTTATACACGTGAATGTCACATCAATAATTAATTAATTTTTAAAATTTTAAAATACAAAAATACTTTTTTTTTAAATTAAAAATTATTAAAAGCAAGAAAATATTTTTTAAATTTTAAAAAAATTAGTTAATTGCCAACATAAATACATTTTATTAAAAATTAGATTAAATTGTAAGTAAAATAAAATTTAAACACGTAAATACATCGTATTAAAGATACTAAATGCATATATTAATAAAGCACACATAATAAAATTAAAATATAAATATTATATTAAAATAAAGTTTTGATTGAGTGGTAAAATTAATATATTATTGATGTGAATAGAATGAGTTCATATCCAATCACATGCGAATTTTTTTATTGGTTTTTCATATTATAAAAAAATAAAAAATCCTAAAATAATATGATTATTTAATTACGGAATATATTTTCATAATTTCTCCAATCGAGTTGGTTTCAGATTGACTCGTGACCCCAACTCAATTAAGTACCTAAATAATAGTATAGATTAATTGCGTTTAACTTTTTTTAGTTAATTAATTTTAATTCTTTAAAAATGATTTTAAAGTTATTTATATAAATTAATAAATAGTCGTGAATTATATCTATAATCTATAAGTATATATTAAAAGAGTATCCATGGTGACACCTGTCCACGGAGAGAAATGCCTTAAGCATTTGGCAGAAATAAGTAATGGATAATTCTAGATTCAATTCCTCACATATTTTTTTTATATGATTAAGTCCCAATTTGAAGCATTTAGAATGTTGAATTTGGTCCATGCCTGTAATTTATTTATTTATAACTAGCTCGATGGTGCTTTCTTTTTTTCTTCTTTGAAATTTTAAAATGGCTAATTTCAATTTGAGTCCTTATGTTATACTAAAATTTGAAATTTATTTATTTTTTACTTTAATTTCTAACCTACTTTGGTATCTATATTTATATAATGTTATTGATTAGTCTAAATAATTGATAACATCATCTTTTCAATTAAAAAAATTACGTGGTTATATATAGTTTGAAAGCGAACTTTTAAATTCGAAGAGTAGAAAGATTAAATTCTTAAAAATAAAAGTAAAGGATTAAATTCTAAACATATAAAATGTGAAAGGACTTAGAGTATATTTTAGTTTTCAAAATTGTACTAATATTATCGTTCATATGGATCCTGATCCAAATACATTTTCTTTTCGATGTTGTTATAATTACCAACAGTAAATCATTGGTTAGAATACTAAAGTCTCACATTCAAGAGTTGATTTTACTTTATGGAAAATATTAGTTTAATGGTGTATGAATCTGAATTCTTAAATTGAAATATATATTTTACGTTTTCATCATGTAATATTTATTCAGAATAAAGTTCTAATTAATAGATGGAGAAACTTTTATATTAGTATAATATTATTATTTAGAAAAAAGTTAAAAGATAAGAAATCTTAGGGGGGAAAAAGTCATCTATGTGATTTGTGTTGATCCCTGTGACAAATCTCACATGGCCTAATGGAAGTCGTTTATTCAGCAGAAGTAGCCGATAAGCATGCTGGCTGCTTATGGTCTTCCCCATTGTTGGAAGAATTCAAATTGGGCTATTATATTTCAATATCATAAAAATCCAAGAACTGAAACAAAAATCAACACCTAAAATAAATGCCGAAAATAAAGAGTTAATGAATAAAGCACCTAACACTTGCCCAGTAAAAAAAATATTACCGTCTAAAATCCGTCAATAATAACTACTGAATGAGGGTTTCCAAAGCAGGGGAATAAGCCAACGAAATCAGAAAATTACTAGGCCTTTCCACTTCCCCTCATTACAGCAAACTACACCGAAACAAGCTCCAAAGGTCGCCTCCGCAAAATGTGGCACACCGGCAATCAGGTATGTACTCCCTCCATACTTCAATATTTATGTATTTTCTATTTTCTATTTTCTATTTTCTAGTCGCAGCATCTATTAAATCTTCCACAAATAGATTATGCATGCTAAAATTACAATTTAATCATAATACTATCAGTTGAAATTTTAAAAATTAAAACATATTTATATTTATTAAAAATCACTTTTTTCAAAAAATATATACCAACAATCACAATCAAAATATATTAAAATCGATCATTATGTTTATAAAATATATTGAATAACATCGGTGGGGCTTAAAGCTAAGTAGATCTGACTATGCGTCGAGCCGACATGGGCCTTGTCAAAATTTCGACCCGAAAAATGGACATAAATTTTTGCTCAAGTCTAACCTAGATAAAAATGTTAAAATTCGAGTCGGCTTGCTTGAATCAATTTTTTATATATATTTTTTAAAAGTATAATAATAAAAAATACTAAAAACATTTAAATAAATGTTTCTCAACAAATTGAAAATAAATTTAAAAAAACTAAGATAGGTGTAACTTAACGAGTAAATGTCACTAAAATAGTAAATTAACAATAAAATAAGAGTTATACAATATCTAAATAATAACAATAAAATAGTAGTAACATAATAGTGAAATGGTAGCAAAACAGTGAGAAAAAAAAATAGCAATTTTTTTTGTCTTTTTGCTAATTTGGGTCCGATTAAGCTCGGGCAAAAAAACCCCTACCCGAGGTTCGACCTGTTTTTTAAACGGGCCTTATTTTTTTGTCTAAATATATTTTTCGAGTTTATATTTTTATCCAAACTGTTTCATTTTTTGGATGAGCCGAGTGATCCGATCCATAAACAAGTCTAATAGAGAGTGAGTATTTGGTTTTTTTAATTAAATCAATTTTCATACATAACCGACTAAATTTGGTTTTAACCAATCTAATTAAATCAATTCAACATCAGCCAGTTAAGTTAATTAACCGACTTTTTAAATTTACATTATATATTACTAGATTTTGAGAATATTAAAATAATTTATAAAAAAAGTAATAATTGAATTATGAGTGAATGGTGAAGTTTTTAGTGGTTAAACATTCTTTGAAGTGTGGGTTTAGTTTTTAGACATTGCATTTTGAAAGAATAAAAACGTTACTTGCAAATAAATTGAGTAGTGATTTTTTTAATATATTGATGTGATTACATGATTATATCTATTCAAATTTTTTTAATCTTTTGATAATGCGCATCCACCTACATAAGTGTTCGAACCCGGGACTCCTAGGATGAACAACATCATCTTTTTCATTAGAGCCACTCGTTGGATTCAAATTGAGCAATGTTTAGAACAGTGCAATTTGCTTTAGATACTGATAATTAACAATGAATAATAATATGATTGTGTAGTTAGATTTTTATTGGGATCTTGTTCAGAGAGATAATTCACTATTTTAACACTTAGAACAAGTGATCACAAGCTCTAACACACGTCAAATCAAAACCCTCACTTTTGCGCCTAAGATCTATATCATTCTTCTCAACTTTTCCCTGAAAATTTAGAACAAAAACCAAGTAGCACACTTAATTTTACACTTACTGCACTCACAAGAAATGTTCCCCAACGAAAGAAGTCAGTTTCCTTGATTAGATCCAAATCGGTCTTCAAGATATGTTACTATAAACGATTTGGATATCATAGATGCACTTGCATATGTTCAAAGTATCAAGAAAGATCAAAATCCAAATGTTTTGTTATCAAAATTTGAGGTCAAGATGATTCGCAACACAGATTTAATAAAGCCTTTTATGCTAAAATAAATAAATTGGAGCATGAGTTGGATTAAGCGACAACTCAATCATTTTAATGGAATTCAAAATGAATTGAAGTAAAGAAGCGAATTAGCATAAAGGGCAAATCCCATAATAGTAGAGCAAAGTGTGAAGGGTGAAATCTGAGAAACTGTTACGAGATGAGGTGATAGAAGCAGGAAGTTGCCAAGTAGTTTGAAACATTAAATTGACTTCAAGCTCTGCTCAAAATATATGTTATTGGGTTGTTTCCTACAGGTAAGCAAGCCCCCCATTTTCTCTTCAATATTTAATATTTGCGTATGCTTTTGACTTCCCATTTTTACACATCAAATTAGTTGTTCACAGCACATGGACGACACCATTTGTAATAACATCTATGGCTACGTAAATATTATTCAATTTATGGGGTTATAAGTTCCTATTTATATTTGGGTTTTGACCAACTGAAACCAAGTTGATGTATTGAAATTAGAATTTTAGTTAAAACCTAAAAAAATTATCCAGGGGGATTAGGAAGGTAATATAAATTTGGAGCTCAGAGTGTTGACACCAAACAGTTCATGGCCCAGCTGAGACCAACACTGTGAATAATGGGATGAGATCCAATCAGATACAAAAAGAAAAAAGGCACAGCAATGGACGACCTTGGTTTAACAGAGGATTAACATCTTGTCAAGAGAATTGACAATGAAATTCACTCTGGGTTTGTCATGATTAGATTCACGTATGTTTCTGTCGTGTCTTTTCCCCTTTATTTGAAAAGAAAAAAGAAGAGAAAAATACAATTATATATGTATATTACATAGTCCTAATTATTGGCTAGTTAAAAAATCGACATGTGAATCCACCAGCACAGTTGTCTTCACCAAAATCTTACGTCCACTTTTCCAGCTGCTTATATATTTGGATCCTTCCTTCCCTCCTTCTACGCCCCATACATTGCATCTAAGAACCCATTTGCAACCCCTAACGGTGCCTTCTCTTCCATAAACACAATACCCAAAACAATTTTCAGTCTTCTCAAACATACTACAATTATGTAAATTTTGTGCCTTGTACTCTGATCCATCATCTTTAACTTTCTTTGTTTATTTTCCTGGAAAAAGAATTGTTGTACAACATGAGCATCTTCTATCTTCGCTAAACCTTTTTATCTTTACTTGAAACTCTCAAAGTCATGTAATTTATATGATCACAGGTTCAAAACTCTCGTTGGTTTCCAATAGCTGATATTCTTGATCATTTTCAGTCTTTTTTTTCTTTTATCTCACTTTGAAGATTATTGAAGGAAGAGGGAACTAAAGCCAGTTGTTTAGAGTTTAGATAAAAACTAACCATGGAGGAGACCTTTGTGCCTTTACAAGGCATCAAAAATGACCTCAGAGGCAGATTGATGTGTTACAAGCAAGACTGGACTGGTGGCTTTAAAGCAGGCTTCAGGTATGTACATATACATATATAATCTTTGCTATATGCTTGTATATTGAGGCTGACGACGACTCGACTGTGTTGTTTTATTATAGGATTCTGGCTCCCACCACTTACATTTTCTTCGCTTCTGCCATTCCCGTCATTTCATTTGGTGAACAGCTCGAGAGAAATACCGGTATTTTAAATGCTTAATCGTATGTGCATTCGGTCGGTTCGGTCGTCTATTTATCTTCCCTTTTCAATTATCTGCAGATGGAGTGCTCACAGCAGTTCAAACCTTAGCATCTACAGCACTTTGTGGGATCATACACTCGATAATCGGAGGTCAACCTTTGCTGATACTAGGAGTTGCTGAGCCAACTGTGATTATGTATACATTCATGTTCAACTTTGTTAAAGACGTACCGGATTTGGGTCGGGACCTATTTCTAGCTTGGTCTGGATGGTGAGCTGTTAACTCTAATTTTCTTTTGATCAATAATTAGCCATACCATATTAATATTCCCTAAAGATTCTTCAATCATATATATTTGCTGCTATATTTGACAAAAGTTGCCTGTCCTTTCTTTTTGTGTTAAATTGTTTGTAGGGTATGTGTGTGGACTGCAGCCTTGCTGTTCTTACTGTCGATCTTGGGAGCATGTTCCATTATCAACAGGTTTACCCGTGTGGCAGGCGAATTGTTCGGTCTGCTTATAGCTATGCTGTTTATGCAGCAAGCTATCAAAGTAAGATCAATAATTTATCATCTCATGTTTATTTTCTACTATAAATCACTCCAATTTTAAGTTGTTTGTTCTGATAAATTTCATCTACAGGGCATTGTGGAAGAGTTCCGAATTTTGAAACACGAAAATCCCAAACTCACAGAGTTTACACCTTCATGGAGGTTTGCCAATGGGATGTTTGCTTTGGTTTTGTCATTTGGCCTTCTTTTTTCGGCATTAAGAAGCCGAAAAGCAAGGTCTTGGCGCTACGGGACAGGTTGGCTTAGAAGCTTTATAGCAGACTATGGTGTGCCATTTATGGTACTTGCGTGGACAGCAGCTTCTTACATACCATCTGCAAGTGTTCCGAAAGGAGTCCCACGTCGTCTCTTCAGCCCGAATCCCTGGTCCCCTGGTGCTTATGAAAATTGGACAGTTATCAAGGCATGTTTAACCAAGTACCATTGCCGATCAACACTGCACACACATATAATCTGTCTTCTTATTGGACAAATAAACTGACACAGAGCTTGAAAAAAATGACAGGACATGCTAAATGTCCCAGTTGTGTATATCATTGGAGCCTTCATTCCAGCCACAATGATTGCAGTGCTTTATTACTTTGACCATAGCGTAGCATCTCAGCTTGCTCAGCAGAAAGAGTTTAATTTGAGAAAACCATCTTGTTACCATTATGACTTACTTCTTTTGGGATTCTTGGTATGCACTGGTTCTGCCTGATCTCTTTCCTTAATCTAAAATTTGCCCTTGGAACACTTTTTTGATTTTCTTGTTTCTTGATGGCAGACATTGTTATGTGGTCTTATCGGCATCCCTCCGGCAAACGGGGTCATTCCGCAATCTCCGATGCATACCAAGAGCTTGGCTACTCTCAAAAATCAAGTATAATTCCTTGTTTAAACCCTCTGAACCTTTTTGTCCAGTCTTCAATTCATTTATGATCAGCAGAGACTGACTCGTGGTTATGGTGCAGCTGCTTCGTAATCGACTGGTTGCAACAGCACGCAAATGTATACGAAAGAATGCTAGCTTGGGACAATTGTATGGAAATATGCAAGAAGCCTATCAGCAAATGCAGACCCCTTTAGTTTACCAGGAGCCTTCAGCTAGAGTAAGACTGTATCTATGACCATATAAACCATGTAGCTGCTTCCTGGCATAATCAAAGCATATGCATGATTAACTAATGCAATCACTATATTTATGATTCTGAGTTCACTGATAGTAAACTGTCTTAAGCAGGGACTACATGAACTAAAAGAATCAACCGTTCAAGCTGCTACGTGTACAGGCAACATTGATGCCCCTATTGACGAGACTTTGTTTGATATCGAGAAAGAGATTGATGATCTATTGCCTGTTGAAGTAAAAGAACAGCGTCTCAGCAACTTGCTTCAAGCCACCATGGTAGGAGGATGTGTTGCAGCAATGCCTATCCTTAAAATGATCCCGACTTCAGTCCTCTGGGGCTACTTCGCATTCATGGCTATCGAAAGCTTACCGGGTAACCAATTTTGGGAAAGGATCTTGTTGCTCTTCACTGCACCAAGCAGAAGATACAAGTAAGATATTCCAAAACAGACGTTTTATACTTGTATAATTTAAAAGTATCCATTGTCCCATCTTATGTTTTCCTGCAGGGTCCTTGAGCAGCAACATGCAACCTTTGTGGAAACTGTTCCATTCAAGACTATTGCTATGTTCACCATTTTCCAAACGGCATATCTGCTCGTATGTTTCGGTCTAACCTGGATTCCGATCGCCGGGGTTATGTTTCCTTTGATGATCATGCTTTTAGTACCAGTAAGACAATACGTACTGCCCAAGTTTTTCAAAGGGGCGCATCTTTATGACTTGGATGCCGCAGAGTATGAAGAGGCACCCGCTTTGCCATATAATCTTGCCACAGTAAGATACTCGTCTCCTCTCCTACAACCAAAAAAACCTTTCCCCCATTTTCCATTGCTTATTATTAATCATTTGAACTTTGGCTTACAGGAGACAGAGCTGGGACAAGGAGCAGCCTATGCAGGGGACAGTGAGATATTAGATGAAGTTATTACAAGAAGCCGGGGTGAATTCAGGCATACATGCAGTCCTAAAATCACAAGCTCCACTGCTACGCCAGCAAATGGCCCGAGAAGCCATCAAAGCCCGCGGCTCTCATGTAATAGCCCTCGTCTGAGTGAGCTGAAAGGAGAGAGAAGCCCTCGGGCAAGTGGAAATGGATCATACAGTCCAAGGACTGGGGAGCAGAAACCATCTAATCTGGGGAAAAGTCCTCTTAACCGAGGATCGAATTAGTGGGGATATTTGTCGAATATTCTGATAAATTCTGTCGGTATAATGTATTGTTTAAAATGGTTTTTCATTTCCCAGTCTTTTGTTTTGAGTGTGTTAATTGGCGTGGCTTAGCAGAACTGTAAAATGTTCCCTCTTCCTTCTTATATCCCATTTTCATATGTAACAACAGATTCCATTTGCTTTTCTTGCCAGAAATATATAATACTTAAAAACATATTTTTTGCTTCAAAATGTTAGCCTTTATTCCTTTTGTCTTTGTCAAATTCTGGTTTTTGTCCCTCTATTATACTCAAATTTGGGTTTAAACTCTATATTTTTTTATACAATGTCTACTTCTACCTATAATTTCATAACCCAAGAGGTCAAGTCAGGAATTTTTTATTGGGGTCAGGATGATACATAACTTGTGGGCAGGGGGAGCAAACATATTTTTTTTTTATGCTAAAAGAATTAAATTCATTACTAAATTGAAGGAAAAAAAGCATTTAAACATGCCTAAACTCACGTCCTCCTGATTGTTGCAGTAGCAACGATGCCACTAATGAAGCTCAATCGGCATTTAGTCCCTATACTTTAATTTAACATACTTGAGTCATTTTATTGTTATAATGTCTTTTGTTATTCCAAATAGTTAATGTCGCTAATTGTTAAAATTAAAATGTTGGTGTGAGTTTTTGGAGGATAAAGGAACATTTAGTCATTGAACTTGACAACTTTTCTTAACTTAGCCTTTGAACTTATTTTTAGTCCACATTAGTCCCAGAAATTTGACGACTTTTCTCAATTTTGGTCCAAATGATATTTGAGCGAAATGTCAACACCTAAAAAGTTAGAATTTTTTTTTTTAAAGTTTAAGCAATGACATAGCACAATTTCAAAGGGTCACATGATCACAAGGACTGAAACTCGAAAAAGTTGCTATGTTCTAAAATTTATGTGGATAAAAAAAATTCAAGTACCAAGTTGAGAAGAATTGTCAAATTCAGGGGCTAAACACGCCTTATACTTTTTTTTTAAACCCTCGCGACACGAAAAGAAAAAATTCACTGAATATACGAACCCCTTATAATATCCACAAAGGGCTTGTTTTTGGTAAGAGATGGACATTACTATATGTAAATTCAGGCAAATGGTACACATTGGTATTCCAATGCATCTCCCCTTTTGAGTCAGAACAAATATATATTTTCGAACCCTCACTTTCAAATCAAATTTAGAATTGTATGTTTCCACGTGAATCTCAGCAATCACTTGTTCTGATTTTACATATTGATCGTTTTGAAGTAAAAGAAAATTTTTTGGTGGAATAGTTACCTTACGTGTAATATCTTTGCTCTCGATAATTACATACAAGTCCATATAACATAAAAAAAAAAATGACTATAACATGTGCGTTGGGATGAACCAAATCCTCGTCGAATTTGATTTTTCCATCAAAAGGGAAGTCGGTATTTTAAATGAAATAGTTAACATAGAATTAACTATTTGGGCTGAGAAATAATTATAGTAAAAGGACCAACTTATGCTAAACTAAAGTATATGGATTCATTTTAAATTTCAAACATAGTAGAGGGACTAAAACCACAATCTGACCCAAAATCAAAAGGTTGTAAATCACATAAACAATTGTGGAATTTGTGAATATGATATTCCTTAGAGTTAAATTCACAAAGGACCAGATGATGAAAGCATCCCTAAACACCAATTCATTTAGATCAGAGCATATGGGATAACGTCACCACCATCACCATGCATGTACAGTGAATTTTCTGAGTTTTTTCACTACCTTTTTAAATGCATGTTGGAACATGCTCACCACCAGAAGCTGGCTACCCTGTTACTGTATGTAAAAAGCTTGTTCGAGAGAGTGCTTTGCAACTGAGAACCCTCTTGTCATTGCCACTAAAATAATAGAAAAAAACAACGGAAAAGGTCCATTTTCCAGCACAATTATGAAAGCTTGAAAAAGAACAAAAAACAAAAACAGAAGACAGCATTTGGGATGAAAAGAAGGGAGCTTTTGATAATAGTTTTTTGAAAGAAGAAAAAAGGAAAAAGCAATGGCCGGAATTTGTTTCCCCTTGCAAATATTTCAAGTAAACTGCAAGATATGGGAGGACCCTACATTCTCAATTGCTGGAAGGGAAAATGTGGGATGGTGTCTTGTTGTTTTCAATAGCTTTGACTTTGATGGGAAATGAGAATGAATGAATGAATGAATGAATGATACATCATGTTTTTTTCATTATCACTTTAAGCTGCTGATGATGATTTCAATATCTTTGTCTTTTGAGTATAGTTCAACTTTTCCAAAAAGGAAAAAAAAAACACCCTGATAAACATGAACAAAAATGGTCTAATTCGTAATTTTATCCCTCAGCTTTATAAAAACTGATAGATACGAATCATTGAACTGCTGATTTCTAGGTCAATAATTTAACATTGATGGTTAACAATGTTACTTAATTTGGCTAATATTTTAGTTTTCGTAAAACATAAGGATTAAATTATGACAAATTAAAGTGGGACTAATTTCTCAAATTTCATAAAGTAGAGGGATGAAATTCATAATTAAATCAAGAAAAACCAGAACCTCGGTATCTGAGTTGAGATTGGACGCATCAGTTGACCAGTGATTCACGTATGGCCAATGATGAAAAAAAAAAAAACATGTGGTGGGTAAGAAAGGAAGAAAAGTTACCAATTGCCACTAAAAACAACATGGATTTGACATCAAATCAGTTTCACTGTCCAAATCACTGGAGCCTCATACGAGCCACTTGGATTCAATCATGAACATCGTTGTGGGTGGGCTACTCAAACTCTTCTTCTTTGGGTAGGTTAGGGGTCAGTCATGGAGATGGTGGGGCATTGGTGATAAACATTTGGAGCTGACATGAAAGTATCCAAAATTCCAATTCCCCATCAAGGAATGTTTCATTCAGACAAATTGAGTTCTACTCATTTGTGTTCTCTGGTTTAAATCAATGAGAGATATAAATTATAATGGAAGTATTTGGATTGTATTACTTAATTCTTTTTATTCGTCAATTTAAACTTTAAATGTCATTTTAAATTTGATGTTGAATATATGTAGATTAAATTATAAACATTTCAATTAAAAATTGATGTGTTAAAATATTAGAACCTTGAAAAGCAAATAAGAGTAATGAAGAGATAAATTCAGTAATAATAGAAAAATGAAAATGCTTCTTTTTCTCCTAAAAGTTGGAGAGAAAGACAAAAGTTATCAAAATTAATTGGCTTTATTAGATTCATAGAATATGCAATTTTAATAAATGCTTGGGTTGGTGAAATAAAATCAACCAAATGGGAATCACATATTGCTTTGGTTTAAAGTAATCTTATAATTAAATAAAATAATATTTTGTAAAGAAAAGAAAAGATTGTGACCTCATAACTTTTTTTATCCACCTTCTTGTTCTTATGATGGTGTTTGACACTTTTTATTTTTGTAAGCCCTGAAATCATTTTTATTTTTTTATTTTAAAATGGTAATGAATGGTGTAGGATTTTTTAATATTAATTAAATAATATTTATGGTAAAAAATTATTTTAAAACTCCATCTTTATTTATTATTCTCAACATATTTTTGTAGAATTATTATATATAATTTAAGATACAAGAAACTCTGAAAAAAAAATTAAAAGATTAAGGGTTAAATATGTTATAAATTTTTATATTTTTCATAGTTTTGAAATTTAATCTTTGTATTTTTATTTTAAAATTTTCGTCTCTCTAACTTTTAGATTTCAAGATTGATGTCTAACTGTTAGCACTGTCAAAATTATTTTGTGAAATTTAATCCTTATACACATTTATAATGTTTCTTCAAAATTTATATTTTCTTTTTGTTTGAACAATTTCATTATAAGTTCTGATCATATCTACATTTCTGACACAATGTCTAGATCCCTTCTCAACCCATAAATAGAAGAATAATGCACTTCAACGCACTCGAACTCATGACCTCTTACATTGACAATAATATCCATATCAATCGATTCAAATTCTATATTTATAAACATAAGTAATATGAATATATTGGTAAACAACATTAAAAACTTTCCATTTTCTTCTTCGTTAGGGAAATGGCAATTGGGCCGTTATTAAAAATGTGTCGACCCATATTAGAAATGAATTGGGTCTTCAAAATTCTCTGTGAAGGGCCCATTATTGGTTTTAATTATTTTGTTGTGGACCAAATGAAAAGAAACCAATTTATTTTGGCAAGGGTGAAGCCAATTTTTTTTCTAGAATGACCAAATGTTAAATTATAAATATATGAAAAACCAAAATACAAGTTTATATAAACTACAGGTGTTTTCATCCATTTTATCATATGAGTATAATCTCATTCGGGTTAGGGTAGTATTTAGGTAAAACCTTTTCTAACAATTTTAATTCTAGAATCTGAATTTGATTCAAATATTTATAGGAAAAATCATAATTTTACCAACAAGTGGTTGGATGCAACGTGAATGCATATTGCATTCTCAAGAGAAAGACTTAAGTTTGAACCTTGGATATGACATTGTTGGGAGGGGCAACCAAGCATCCTAAACATAAACAGTAAAACGAACATGAAAAACAGCAAAAAAATCATAATTTTAAAAAGTATAAATTAATATAATGATAAAAATATATTGTAACCCTCAAAATTTTAAAATTTATTTTGATTTCTCATAAAAATTATTTTACTTTTGCCCCTTGCAACCGGTGTTGGTTGCTCACCTACATTTCACATTTTACTTGGTTGCTTCAATTTTTTTCTTTTTTCTTTTTTTAATTCAACAATTTAGACATGTTTTTCTTCGACACCTAAAAGAAATGTTTTCTTCGGCAAGACCCGAGAAAATTGTTTTACTGTAATCTGTTTCTAGTTTTAATATAGTAAATTATACCTATTCTTATTAAATTATTAGTATGTTTGTGTTTTAATCATTTAACTTTAAAAAGTTACAAAATGGTCATTGAATTATTCGAAAGTTTTTATTTTAGTCATTGCACTGTTAAGTTTTTTTTTTAAAGTTCGACTAGCAAGTTTCAAGTGATGATTCGACGATCGGTTCGGTGAATCAGTACCCATCGATGAGTGAAGAATATACATTAAATTCAAGTCGATCTGACAGTCAGTGTCGAAGATCAAAGAATAAAGTTGTTTTGATTTTAGTTCTCAAATTCATGACATTTAAAGTTATTTCATGAAAAAATTGAACTATAGAGGAAAAAGGGAAGAGAACTTTCAATTGGTGCAAGCAATGCGAACATAGAAGGTCACACAATAGCAATTTTAACATCACAATGATTTAAATGAAAACTTTCAAATAGTTCAACGGTTATTTTATAACTTTTTGAAGTTTAATGACCCAAATAAAAGCTTACTAAATAGTTCAACAGTCATTTTATAACTTTCAAATAGCTCAGCAATCATTTTCACAAATTTTCATTTTCATTTAATTTTTTTTAATTTTCAACAACACATGTTTCCTTTAATGCTTTTCGATTTCTAAAAAAAATAAAAATGATTTTTTTTTCATTATAATTGGGGGTTGGAGTAGGAGTGAGCGTTCGAATATTATTTTATCATCTTAATTCAATTTGAAATTTTCTCGAATCGAATCAAGTGAGATGGAATTGGAATATATTTATTTGAGTTAAATTAAAAAAAAAATACTTTGATTGGGATTTTAATTGGGAGGTTTAAATGAACTAATAATAATAATAATAATAATAATGGAGGGTTTAATTTAAGGATTTTTTAAGAAGAAACATGAATTTGGGGGGTTTGAATGGATGGATGGTTTTGTTTGGGGGAAATTGAAAAAATGGTGGGTTGACTGGTTGGGGGCAAATGGGCTTTGGGAGGGGGCAATGAGATTTGGGCTTTGAGGAAAAGTGGAGTAAAAGGGTTTCCGTTGGTATAATATAAATTTAAAATTTAAAATAATATAGATTAATATTTGGATTATTCGAATTATTCGAGTTATTAAAATTTAAAAATTTAACTCGATTTGAACTCGAAATTCAAAAAAAAATTGAGTTGATTGAATTAACTCGATTTGAACAATTCAAAATTTATTTTTTTTATTTTTTCAAGTCAAATCGAATTTTGCTACTTCTAGTGAGAATGTTAAGGATTGCCACAACACAAATTCTCTTGCCATTAAGCTAAGAGGTTGTTGACAAAAAATGACCCTATTTCCTCAAAGCAAACGAAACTTTGCTCTTCGTTAAAAAAGGTTTAGGGATTTAAAAGTTGTTCTTTATACTTTAATTTTGAGACATTGCATCCCTATACTTTTTTATTTAAAAATTTTGGTCCCTCCGTTTAATTTTGTCATTAAAGTTAATAATGTCAAAAGTAAAATAATTTTTTTAACCCTCACATTTACAGTTCTTTTTTGTCAATTTGGTTCTTACCCTTTAAAAGTCAAAAATAAAAAAATAAAAAAGATATTTTACAAATATTTTTAAAATATAAAAAATTTAAAAATTCAATGTCATCTAAATCAGACTGAACTAGTTGAATCAATAACTAACTGGGGTATTAATCCAGTGAGAGGTAAAAAATTGATTGGCCCGCGAAGTAGTATAAACCAGTTTAATCAGACTAAAAAGCCAGTTGAACTATTAGATGAACCAGTTGAACCGGTCATTTTGAAAACCAATTGGTCAAACTAGTTTGAAATTGATTCAACTGCCGGTTCAACAGATTTTTAACTCAATTCAACCAATTCGTATTAGTTCGTGGGTAAATCGGATTTTTTACCTTTCATTGGATCGATACCCCAATGATTCTTGGTCTGATCTAGTTTAGATAACATTTGTTTTTGAAAAATTTTATATTTTTAAAATCTTTTATATTTTTATTTTTTAAATTGTAAAGAGTTTTATTGTTTCATAATTTTATTTTTATTTTTTAAAATTTTTTATGTTTTTTATTTAAAATATGAAAAAAATTATTTTTAAAATTTCTTATGTACTTTTAAAGGATGAGGATCAAGTTGCTAAATAATGTGAATGTTGAGGTCTAAAAAAATTATTTTACTTTCTATTAATTTTAGCGGCAAAATTAAATAAAAGAATTAAAATTTTTAAATAAAAAATACAAAGATTCAATACATCAAAATTAAAATATGAAAACTAAAATTTGAATTTCATAAGATTACAAATACTTAAAAAAAAGAACAGAACTTTGCTTTTAAGAAAAAACACGAGAACCCAACAAGTAGCTTTAGTGGAAAAGAGGATGATGTTCATCTTAGGAGATTCAAGTTCGAGCACCTATGTATGTAAGGTGTGTATGCGTTGTCAAAGAACTAAAAAAATATAAATAAATACTACTATATAATCACACCAATTTCGATTTAGCTAATATTTGTTCTAATCCAACCATGACTAATTAGCGAGGTGATGACGACATAGCTTTTGCCATGCTCGAAATTAATCACGCCAAAAATATGTGTTTTTAAATAGGAGAATGGTATTTTTTTTTTTATAGAAAAAGATAGCATTAAACAATTACAATATATAAACTATAATTAAGAGGAGCTACATTCGTGGTGATCTTTCTTCAATAAGTTTATAATCGAAGTCGATGAGACTTTAAATAAACGGACCAAAAAATTACTTGTATCATATTAAATAATAGATTTAATCATGTTAAGTTACGTTTTCCACATTAAATTTTAAAAAGTTATGATATTATAATATATTTATTTGTTACATTTTAATTATGAATTATTAACTATCTTTAATTGTTGACATCATATTTTAGATAAAAAAATTTAGGTTAAATTCATAAATAATCCCTATATTGTTTCTTGTTGAGTAATTTAATTCTTTTATTTTCTTTGGTTTAAATCCATATATTTGGCCCTTGAATTTGATACCTTCTCTCAAATTTGTAATTGTAGTTTAATAAATTTTAAAAACATGTTAAAATAAAAAAAATTCTAATAATATTTAAAAATCCAAAATAATATAAATATATAAAACTAAAAAGAAATCAAACTCCAAAACATCTAATCGGAGAAGAAGGTAATGAAGAATGCTCATATCTATCTATTTTTTTATATACTGCCTTTATTCTAACAATATCTTAGAAACAACTTTTTCATTGGAAGACATATCGCTTGAATGGAAGCAAATTCTTCGATATTTTCCTATGGAAATTGCATGAAAACATGACGAATCTTCTTGTTCTAGGCCTTGAGGACAATCCTTTTGATCAAACTTGGTGGTTCTTTGATCAGATTTTAAAGCTAAAGTATGGCGAATTTCAGCATCGAGGGGAAGATTTCACCTGCCATTGGAGAACTCACTGAAACTTTCAAGTTCATTTCTTCTCAAATGGTTAACTTTTTTTATTAGTTTTTTAGGGGAAAATGGAATTAAATACTCTTAGTTTTTTTTTTCTCATGTAGTGAAGTTTTTTGTCGTGGTTTTTTGACTTCCTCTTTTGAGAATCTTTCTACGCTCTATAATTAATTCAAATTAAGTTTATCGTTGGATGAACTGCATTGTTGATATTGACTCCAAAAAAGAAACGATAGGTACAGCTACTCTGTGAACAGCCAACCATCGCACTGTAAAAATTGGATAGGTTCAATCTATGGTCATTGGGTCCTCCTAAAAAGATCTACTAAATTAATCAAGTTGTTCCAAAGAATCAAAACGACCAATTATTAATGGAATTCATTGTCGGCTCTCTGTAAAATACTCGTTTGGACGAGGGCTTTCAAACACATCATAAGTTAAACTTGTGCTGAAGAATAACCAACCCGCGATGAATAGGGAAGGTATAGTAATACTATGAATGACCCAGTATCGAATATTGGTAATAATATCAGCAAAAGAACGTTCACCTGTGCTTTCAGACATGTCGAGCTTTGCATATTCTTGTGTGTTGATCTTCTCTACTTTTAGTTTTATTTTCTCGTTGTATATATGGGTCCTAATTCTAAAAAAAATTCAATAAGTTTAACCTCAACTTTACACCTTATGTCAGTTTAATCTTTGACTCGTAAAGATTCAAAATAAAAAACTATTTAAAAGTTTATTTTTCGATAAAAATACATAAAATTTTTATAAAAATATTATAAAAATACATAAAAATATATGCAAAATTTTCTCTTTTTCTAAAATAAAATCTATTTATTAAAATAATAATTTTGTAGATAAAATATTTTTTTAAAAAAAACCCACAAACAATTCTTAAACAAGATTCAAACTTTCCTTTTTTATTAGTTTTATTTTATAATTAATAATTTATTTATTATACTTTTATACTTGCTCCTTAATCCTTGTCAAATTTACGATGTGCTAGGCAACACCATCGCTTACAACCATCGGCACCAACAGCCTTTACTTTGAACTCTTCGATTTTGACATCTTTCGTTGTCATGCCATTGAATTAGGAATTGATTATAGAGCTACTGACATGACTTCCACTTACTAGGTCTCTAAGACCTCATCCTCACATGTATATCCCTCAAGCACAAATTGATTTTTGACAACAACCTAAAGACATTGATTCTTAGTATTTTCGATCTCAGGTTGTAGTTTTTAACCTAACTTGAATATGATAGTCATTAATGTGGAAAAGGGGAAAAGCTAAATCGATGGTGTTTTTCCATTAAATTGCTTTATTTATAAAATTATTATCTTAATAAATAAATTTCATATTAGAAAATGAGAAAAATAAAAATTCATTTATTTATAAATTTTTCTATAATTTTATATGTACTTTTATCGAAAAATGAACAATCAAATATTTTTTTATTTTTAAAGTTTTTTTTAATTTTAAAAATCAAGGTTAAATTGACATAATCTATTATTAAATTTTTAAAATTAGAATCAAATTGATAGAATCTGTAAATATTAGAGGGCTAAATTTATTATTAATTATGCCAATAAAAAAGGACCATATATCTGCTAGAAATTTAACAAATGAATAACTAAAAATTATTAAATTTTGATAACATTAGTGACTAAAATAAAAAAAATTAAACTTGGGTGACAAACAAAAACATGATGATAATTGAATGAATATTTATATAATTTACCCTTATAAAAAACGTTATGATTGTAAACAAAACAAAAAAAAAAAAAGTTAAATTTACATCAATTTCCTTTCTCTTACTAGTTTTAACAATCCAAACAAAATGATATGCATCTATTTAAAGATCTCATTACAGACACAATAAGATATTATGAGATTCTTTTAAATCAATGGAAAAAACGAAACTTTAATTTATTGTTAATCATGTCACGAAATATTTACACTTAAAAAACATAAATTTATTTTTTAACTAATTTTAAAATTAAAAAATCGAGGAATTAATTTTTAGATTCAACATATTCTAAGTCACCAACACAATTTTTTAATTTCTAACTTCACCTAATTAAACGGTTAAAATGTACACTTTTTATCTTTTAACCACTAACGACTAATTAAAAAAGAATGTCAGGAGATGGATGTGAATAGACATTACTACCAAAATACAATGACTACAAATTATTTAGCAAACTATGCACCGGTGTTTCAGTAGAATCTAAACGGAGCCTAAGTGTAGGTAGATTTAAAAGATGCAACAGAAGCAGCTAGGACTTTTACGTTCATACGATTCTGGAAATTAATAAATGCAGAAGAAGAAAAGCTTGAATGCTTGATGATGTGGTCTCAAGTTTTAGAGCGCAACATGCAGTACTCAACTGCTTTATTTGGTGCAAACCAACAGTTGGATCCCTGCCAGGCGCCTCTGCTCCAAGCTACATTCTCGACCTTGTTTCATAAACTTCGATGAAAATAAATCCCTCAAAATCAAAGTGAAAGGGTAAGGTCTAATCCTTGCTTAACTTTAACCCCCTCATCTTTCACATCATAATTACCAGTTTCTTGTTTGGTCTGAGAAGTAGCAGTGAAGCCGCTCGTGGTAGTGGGTTTCTTCAGCTGATCATCATCTGCTTTTTCCATGAAATCTTGATGCTGAAACGACGGCTTCCACACTGCAACCACATGCTTTTCTCCTTCAAGCTTTCGCTTCTTGTTGTTGCTGATGATGAAACGATCGCGTGCCTCACGCATGTTGTTGATGAGAGCGTAGAATTTCTCCATCTTCTCTTCCTCATCATCGTCTTCTTCGTTTTCACCATTATCATTGCAGATCTTCCTCTTCTTGCTTTCAAAGCTACCACTACTACTCTCCATATTGGGTTTTTTTGAAAACATAAAATTGAGGCAAACAATACGAGCTGAGAGAGAGAGAGAGAGAGACAAAGAATAGAGCCTGACGGTGTTTGTGGGTTGCTTCTTCGTAGCTTCTTCAAGAGTGAAATATTTTAACATCATAGAGGAAGTCAAGGTCAAGCTGTCTAATATTTTTTTTCTTTTTTTTTCCTTTTTGCTTTCAGTATTTCTTCGTCTCCCTTCGGCCCTGCGGCTTAATTTCCTACCCACACAAGTTCATGCTTGTTTGAACTCAACCGGATGGTTGGATTGGAGTCAGCATGAGAAAGCGATACATCGGTAGAGTACTTGCGAATCAATAGTTAAATTGTTTAAACCGATTTTTATTTTTAATATTTTTAATTTTATGAAATTTTTAATAATTTATTTATTCAAATCATATAAATTGATTGGATAGATAAATAGGCAACCTGAATCGAATTAATCATTTATTTAATTTTAAAAACTTTGTATTCACAAATTAACTTTTTAAAGTTTTTTTTTTTAATTAACACCTATATGTTTACTTGTCTCATTTCGCTCAAACAGTGTATAACATTACATAAGAACATAAGAAAATACCATGTGTCATGTTTTTATTTGGTGATATTATTTTTTTATAAATTGAGACAAAATTAATTATTTAAATATCACTTTTAATAATAATAAATAGGACCAATCTGATTCGAGATATAGTTCAAATCGGTTTTGGAAAAAAGAACTGTAGCTGCTTTGCATGATTCTAAATTTCTAATTCTTAAACAAACAAATTGAAAAAAAAAAAAAAAAAGCAATTAAAGGTAAGAGAGCAAAATTCCATCAGTTGGGATGGGCTAGATTCATTGATTTTTTTTTAAAATTTTAAATAAAAAATACTATTTTTTTACGTAATATTTCAGTAATTTATATATGATATTTATTTTTATATTATAAAAGCAAAAAAAACTAACACTAATCGTAAAATTTTTAAACTTCATAAATAAAATTAAAAAATTAAATATATTAAATTTTATCACACCCTAAAAAATTAATATTTAAATTATACTGATACAAAAATCAATAAAAAAATTGAATTATAGATAAAATGATAGTGTTTGTAAGTAAACTCTTCTTAAGCTTAGATTTAAATCGCATGTATTGCATTTTTATTTTTAATTTAAACACTTATATAAGATTTTTAAATAATTTCATTAATATTATGGTGCAACTGCTTTACCTAAAAGTTTGGTGCACATTTTTATGGCTGAAGTGTGAAAAAAGTCGGTAGGCGGTACGAGTCAGAAAAGGTCGCCTTGGCAGCAGTCACCACCAAACCAAACGCGAAACACGTGTAAATTGGATCCAAATTCACACTCCTAATATGATCAAAGCCTTACGTATGCCTTGTCCCTTCCCTTCATTTTATGGTTTACTTGAGTTCCATGCAATGCTTTTTAAATTGGATCACTCCTTATATCAGTCACGTCGTTAGTTTATTAAATTTGATCGGCTCAAGTGATAAATGTTAAAATGTTAAAATTTTAATTTAATTAATTGCGTTGTTGATTCAATCGATTTATAGAAAAACACTAGTAGGCTCCGTAATTTACCTCGTAAAAAATTAATATTTTATAATAAAAAAAGCAATATAACTTTGTAATAAATTTGATAAATCTTAATTAATCACACTAACTTCCACTCGCTTAAACGCGGACAAAAGTTGTTAGAATATTTTTTCCTTTTTTATTAGCATTCATACTAATGGATGAAGTCAAGTATTTAATAATAATATAGAAGGGTATGACATCATTAAACTTAAGGGGTATGAAATTGCACAAATATTATTTACTAGATGTAGGTGTAAGTTAATGATTGGTGTACTAGCAAATGATTTGGGTTTATTTCAATACGAGTAGTTTCAGTAGTAAAAAACATATTGTTCATCTTAAAATATTCAAGTTCGAGCATCTGTGTGTGTAAAAATGTGTGCAGATTGTCAAAATATTAAAAAAATATAAATAAATACTACCATGTAATCACTCCAATACATATTAAAAAAATTTCGAGATTAAATTAAGGCAATCCCTTCACCTTAACAAAAGAAGTTTATTAGTAAAAATAGGGAAAAGACAAAAAAAAAAAAAAAAAAGAGAGAAAAAAGAAAAGAAAACCTACTTGTTTTACGGGAGTGATAGAAGGAATTTACTTGTTAGTTGTTAATAATATCTCTTGTGTTCACACTTCAAATTTTAAAAAAAAAAAATTGCCTTTTTCTTTTTAGTATTTATATGTAATTTGTATTGGGTATTGTCATTGTTTAATGTGCAAACATTTGATAATTAAGTAATGGTGTCAGTAAATATACAGATCAAATTGTAATATGATATTTGTGTTATAATGGAATACAGGAAAATATTTCGAAAATCGTATTTAAAGGAGGATAAAATAAATATATTAAAATTTTTTTTACAATAATAAATTTAAATAGTAATAATTAAATCTTATATTACGATAGATCATAAAAGAGATGATGATTAGAAATTAAATAACTAAAATAAATAAACAATAAAATAAACAAACAACTAAACAAATCAAAACAATTAAGAAGATTAACTCGTTTTATGGCTTGTAATTAATTTCAGATTAGAATTTTAAGGCGAATTAGCTATTAATAACAAATTATTACCTTCAGATCTCTAACTAATTAATTAATTGGTTGATACTAGCTTATCTCTTGACCTCACTTACTCAACCAGTATAAATTACGATTTACTCGGTAAAACTTATCTCCCAACCTCGTTTAACCTATGATTACTTCCTAAGATTGTCAAACCCAAGGTTTAAGAACACATAATTTAAACTAACTAATCCTATTGGAAAATCCTAAATCTTCCATTAGTCACATCCCCATCCACTCGTTAATCTCCCCTACGGGATTTAACCACTCATGGTATTCATCATCTCAATCTCAATTGAATTAAACATGTAGATAACATGAATGATCGGAAGAGAGAAGATATTAGAATAATCCTAATTTGATGTCGATTGAAGAACGAAGTAGTGAATCTCTCAATTGGAATAATGAATATCGTCGCTTGCGAAACAGAAATAAATTGAATACTTCAATATTATAAAAGAATTCTTGGATCAAAACAAACTTTGCAATTCCTTTGAGTTTAGCATTCATCAATTTAGCTTAATTGTTAATTTCTTCTCCATTTTTAGGTTTAGGTCATTTACTTTTTTGAGTCTAGTTGATGTGTTTGGTAGTTTAGTTAGTTTTTACTGTAACTTCTTCATTTCCTTTACAATTCAACACTCAAACAAACTTTGTATTTGATTTTACTTCAAATCCTTCAATATATTTAAATTATATTTACTTTTCAATATATGAAATTTTATAGTTTTATATAATATAGTAGGAGGGCTAACTTTCAAATGTACGAAAAGTATAGGGATTTAGAGTATATTTCAACTAGAATAATAACAAACAATAAGTAATAGATAATGTACTACTATTATATATAACTATTATTGTAATATAGGTTATAATACAAGATATAATATTACATGATATTATAATGTTTAATCACTGATACATATATATAAACTATTAATACATTATATACTATATGATATGTTACAACATTATATAATATAGTAAGATGACTAAATTTCAAATGTATAAAAGGTATAAGGGCTTAGAACATATTTCAACCAATATAATAATATTTATAATGTACTACTATTATATATAACTATTATTATAATATAAATTATAATAAAAAATATAGTATAACATGATATTATAATGTTTAATCACTGAAGCATATATATAAACTATTAATATATTATACTCTATTTGATATAATATAGCATATATAATATAGTAAGAGGGCTAATTTTCAAATGTAAGAAAAGTATAAAGATTTAGAGCATATTTTAACCAGTATAATAATTAACAATAATATGTGATAATAATTAATATATTATGTCTACTCTACTATTATAATATGTGATATAGTATTATATAACGAAATAATATATTTTATAAATATTAATATATATTTATAATTATTTTTATATTATAAATTATAATAAAAGATATAACATCAATGGTTATGTGTAATTTAGTATATTAAAATACATGTTTATAATTACAACTAGTAACACAATATTATTAAAAGTTTAATATCTTAATAAATATTTTTTATTAAATTAGATTTTGAATTGGGTTTTAATTTTTACAAATTTTATTTGGGTATTTTAGACTTGAGATTTGGGCTACAATTAATTTATTTTAAGTTTTGACAATAATGTATAAATGATTTGGGTTTGGGCTTAGTATACTATAATTTTTATTTTGAAATAATTATTTTAGAATATGAGTATTAGGTTTATAAATTTAATAATAAAAATAAAAAATTATTCAATTGTCAATCTAATATAATCATGAACAACAAAATATATTTTCATTAATTCATATAATATCATAGAATAATCAATTTTACATCCGATGAGCACTTTACTTATTTTATATACAATAATTTTATTAAATATTTATAATTTATGTTTTTATAAGATAAATTTGAATTACATTGTCTAAAATAAATTATTACATTTGAAATTAAAATATTTATAATTTAAAATTTCAAAATTAATAGAATCCATAAAAGCTCTCCAGCTTGATCCGAGTCTGAATCCGAAAAAATTCGAATTCAAAAAGGACCCGAGTTTGAAAAAATGGGAGCCCGAATCTTGCTTAAAATATTAATCTGCAGCAAGCAGATACGGCTTGTCAAATTCAACAAACATTTTTGTGGTAAACATGATTCCAGACACTCAAACCAGACAGTCAAAACTACCATTCTCCTACCAAAATACGACAGCTAAATCTCCGCCTAAATCACTAAACAAATTTTCTACTTTCCCACAGCTTAATTACACCGATGAAAGTCACTACATACCCTTCTTCCTCGAAGCTTAAACATCCCTTGTCTTTTCTTTTGCAGCAGACACCGGTCCAAAACACCCTCGGTCTGGGGTCTGGACCATGGCGCTAGTAGTCTACTGGTACGATTGCGTTTGTTTCGGCATTGTGGCGGCTGCCTTCATTGGGTCTTTATGGGTTTTATGGAGAAAAGAAGCTGCATCTAGACGCGAGGACGACAGTGTATACCAGAGTCTGCTAGCGGCTCAACAGGACGCCGATGGGTTCGTACATGCCACACCCACCGCTCACGTTGGCTCCAATCAGCTATGGACCAGTTGTTGGAAAGGGGTGCACCCTGGATGGCTAGTGTTGACTCGTTTTGTTTCGTTTGCAGTGTTGGCCGGATTCTTGTCGTGGGACATAGTGGAATGGGATGCTTCCATCTTCGTTTACTACACCGAGTAAGTATACACCTCCAGGATCCATGTTTATCTTATACGTTTTTGTTTCTTTACAGTCCAATTGCATGGGCCAGAAAATCCGGAACAACAAAACTGGGCTTATAACATTCTAAGGTTACAAAGTCAACTTCCATAACTTACAACTACCTATCATTGTTGTCTTTGACCACAAAAAGAACATACAATCTTCCTTGTCTGAGACAGATCTGGGAAAACCCCGATCATTTTTCTCATATTCCCAACTTATTTACCAGTCACAAATCTTCCTCTCCTTAATTCGAAATGTCGGATTCGAACGATGAAGGCTTGGGGTACTGGCTCAGGTGGCAAGTACCAGTGTGTGCATTAATCATCGTTGCCCCATCTGTATTAGCTTCATATATCATCAACAGAGTTAAAACAGACCCATTATTTTTCAATCAGTTTTGGAAGCCACAGTGGAGAAACCTAAATCCCTGTTGGCTTCTATGTTATAGAGCTTTTGCTTTTATATGCATAGCTCGGATACTGTGTGAGGTTATTGCCTCTGAGGGAGGAGCTTTTGCTTTCTATTTCTACACTCAGTAAGATCATCTCCAAACTTGCCTTCTTGTTTTTGCTTTTCCATACTGTAATCTAAGAAGTAGAACACTAAATGATCACATATTTGCTTCTTCTTCTTCTTTTTATTTTTATTTTTTACATTAACGCTTTGGAGACTTTTCCTTCATTCTTATGTTGTACATTTTTTACCAACAAGTTGTTTACTATTTTTCCTTTTTTTTTTTTTTTTTATTCTGAGGATCTAAAATACTAAAATTCCATAGCCTTTAGCTAATCTGGTGATGCAACAAATCTGCAGGTGGACATTTGCATTGGTTATGGTCTATTTTGGGGTATGTAAAGATTAAAATAACATTGAACCCCATTTTTCCTATTATCTTCTTTTCATGTATATGACCTTCTTAAACATTAACATATAATATGCCCAATATGTAGCTGGGGACTGTCATTTCTGCTTATGGGTGTTGGGTGTGCTTAAATACTCCTCTGCCTGAAAATGGTGCAAGGGCTGAGTTTCTGGAAAGTGATGTGGAAGAGCGTAGAACTGAAAGCTCTGTAACTTATAAGGAAAACAATGTGAGGGATAAAATCAAGTTGCAGAGTTACCACGCTCAGGAGGAGTTTCAGCAAAGGGCAGGATTTTGGGGATATCTTATGCAAAGTATATATCAGGTCAGTCTTAAAGGCCTATAATATCAGGTCTGTCTTTCCCTGTTGGCAGCTAATTTACTCACTTTTGCTTCATCTGCAGACTTGTGCCGGAGCTGTCATCCTGACGGACATTGTATTTTGGTGCGTCATCGTCCCGTTTTTATCAAACTCGCACCTTGGCCTTAACACGGTTGGATTGAACTTCATTTATTTCATCTCTTCTTATGGAAATGTATTAAGCAATAGTGGCTACATAATGCTGTAATTCTAGTAAGTAATTCCTGTTTATTTCTTCCTTCACAGTTAATGGGTTGCATGCACACTTTGAATGCTGTGTTCCTTATCCTAGATACCCTTCTTAATAGCCTTGTAAGTATTCCACCGTCCCCAAACTGCTTCCACACTTCACAAGTTATGGAACTAATGGAAATCTTATTGTGTCAGCCATTTCCTTGGTTCCGGATTGCATATTTCGTTCAATGGAGCTGTCTGTATGTTGTTTTCCAATGGGTTCTTCATGCCTGTGGTTTTACATGGTATGTATCGTTCTTTTCCCAATTCTAGCCGTCGGTAAGATTTACCGGTTTCTTCATGCTTCGGGTTCGAGTACTAACATACGCTGCAACTTTCCTAGGTGGCCATATCCTTTCTTGGAGCTTAATACGCCATGGGCTCCTTTATGGTAATGTGACAAGCTAACACAGTTCAATACGTCCTGTCCCTGTTTAGAGTTGATACAAGAATCTGATGAATGCCAAATTGTTTCCATTTGTATAGGTACTTTGCCCTGGCTCTGGTTCATATCCCCTGCTATGGAATGTATGCATTTATTGTAAAAGCAAAAAATTCGATCCTCCCAAGATTGTTCCCTCGTGCTTTTGTGAGATCATACTAGTTTCATTTCTATCTTTGTTTCAAATCAACTGGTTTTGTTTTTGGTAAATTTTGTTTTGGATGTATGCTTTACACGTTTCTTTATTCCTGACTCTTCATCTGGCTTGATATTCAATTTTAGTTTAATTTGTTGATGTGATTATATCAACTTCAAAATTGGAAATAGCAAATATGGTAAGTGTACGGTTGTAAAAATAAGATTAAATTGATTGAATCACTTGTTAAACAGTTTAATTAATAACTTGTGTTGGTGTAGAATTTGATGAGCTAAACTTCAAACACAAAATACATTATAAACAATCAATAGGATAAGGTTGGAATGGGTGTATCGAGCTATCCTTTTTAAGACTGTACCTCCCGGCCTCTATTAATTAATTAATCGATAGATATTCGCTTATCTCCTAACCTTACTTTTTCCATCTAGATAAACTAAGATTTACTCCGCAAACTTACCTCCCGACCTCGTTTAACCTAGATGACTTCCTAGGGTCGTCAATCCAAGGGTTTAGGCACACATAGTTTAAAACTAGTTAATTCTTATGGGAAACTCGCATTCCTCTATTAACTACTCCCACATCCACTCATTATTCTCCTTAGAGACCTAGCCTCTCATGAATCTAGATGTCATAACTCTTAGATTAAATTTAAACATGTAAAAGAGCACAAATAAATTAAAGTAAGAGAAAGGGTAAGAAATTTCTCAATTGATTGAACCGGATGTGCTCGAAGTTGCGTAAGCCCTTGGCAATTAACCGATCTTGAATTTTGCAAAAGAACAATAAAAGAAAATTGTTGAGTACTTCAATAGAAAAGACTTAGGTTCAAACCAAACGTATTCGAAAAGAACAAAGTATGTAAAAACAAAAAATAAAAGAACTAAAACTTAAATCTACTAACTGCGGCTCCTAAAGGCTTGCTTACATATTAGCAATAACCTTTCTTTTTATAATGATGTTTAAAAACCCTAATTAGATCAATTACAGACTCTAATCTCGAAAATTATTGATTACGCAAATGATTTTAGCTTTTTCGATGTTTTTTTTTTTTTTTTTTTTTTTTTACGTTTAGACTTGTGTTGTGGTACAACCAAGGTGTGTTGCGACACGACACTGGTTTCTTGAGCTTGGAGTTTCGGTTTCACATGTTACATCTCGAGAAACTTGTAGTACACTCGAGTGTCGTCCATAAGGCTGTCGGGCTGCTAAATACTCATCCTACATATTCAATTAAACATATTGAAACTACCCAAGGCCCGAAAAACTAACATCAATTCTTACATAAAAACGCTTATTTTGCACGTAATTGAATCTAAACTAGGAAAGTTGAAAATGCGATAATTAAACATAAAATGCCCAGAAAACAAAGTTCCTTATGTGCTGAAATGTACTAAAATTACCATCATGTTTGACGGTAGATAAGTTGAATCTCTATCTACACTTGTTAATTTCTCAAGTTAATTATTATTTAATTAAATTGATGAAATTTATAAAAATAAATAAATCGAAATTCTTATTAAAGTATACAATTGAATTAAAATCCTTAAAATTTTTATTTAAATTGAATATTGATTAAGTTGTGTGGCATGTTTTCGTTTTCCTTAAACAAATTCTACTAGAACAGCCTTTTGGATTTTTGTTTGGTTAGGAAGAGCAGTAATGTGTTTAAATAATAACAAAAAAGAAGAAGAAGATGTTGTTAGTTAAAGAATCTAATTAGAAGATAAAATTAAATTGATAAGGTAGTAGAACACTTTTGTAATTTCCTTAACTTTAGTTTCAACAAAGTAAAACAATTATTACATATGAACCCGCTGCTTTCCCGCTTACTTACATTGGTTACTTCAAACTACAAAAGGAAGAACAAGAAACGCCATTAACAAGCGAAATTCAGTCTTGTTATAACGAAAATCTTCATTTTCTTCTTATTAACCAATAAACTTCTTGAACGATTTGTGTTTCCAAGAACATAATCAAGAAGCGGGAAAATGGACGATAGCTGTGCTGTGTGTGCTGAAACTTTAGAATGGGTTGCCTATGGCGCCTGCGGTCACCGGGACGTGTGCTCCAACTGCGTCGCTCGTCTCCGCTTCATCTGTAACAATCGCCGCTGCTGCATCTGCAAGACTGAGTCCGATGTCATCTTCGTCACGAAGGTTAGAAGAGTTGAATGATCGTAATCGTAGCGTTAGATAACGAAATTAAAGCAAAGTTATGTATATATATTTTCTGGTTTTTCTTTCCAGTCTTTAGGGGATTACACGAGCATGGTGAATGACTTCTCTGTATTGCCATATGATGTAAGAGAAGGGCGGATGGGTTCGTACTGGTACCATGAGGAGACGCAAGCCTTTTTCGATGATGTTGATCACTACAAAATGATCAAGGCAATGTGCAAGCTTTCATGTACTGTTTGTGACAAGAAGGAGGATCTATCCGATGATGGGATGAGGCGACGGGGTAAGTTTAGGAACATTGAAGAGTTGAAAAATCATTTGATTCATAAGCATAGACGGGCTATGTGCAGCCTATGTTTGGCAGGACGGAAGGTAACGTTAATATGACCATTGTTTAGCATTATTTATAGCTGTTTGCATGCACTGAATCATTGATTATCTCACTGCTTTCTCTGGACTGTGTAATTGTAGGTGTTTATATGTGAACAAAAGCTATATACAAGAGCACAGTTGAATCAACATATAAACACAGGTAACTCTGAGGTGGATGGGACCGAGAATGAGAGAGGTGGATTCATGGGGCATCCAAAGTGTGTGTTCTGCAACACCCCATTTTATGGGGAAAATGAGTTATACTCCCACATGTCCATGGATCATTATACATGTCATATATGCCAAAAGTACTGAGTTACTGGTCCTGGTAGCCATTTTTAGGACACGAATTTAAACAAGTGGACTTTGGACTTACTTTTTGCTTGTTCAATGTTCAATGCAGGCGGCATCCAGGACATAATCAATATTACAAGAATTATGATGATCTAGAGGTAAGATGACCTTCCATATTTCTTATGCTTTTATTTATTCTTGAATGGAAGAATGAAAATTGTCTACCGCAGATCCATTTTGGCCGAGATCATTACCTATGTGAGGATGGGGTTTGCCTTGCCAAAAAGTTTACTGTCTTTCGGTCTGTAGCTGACCTAAAGGTGACTTGTTGGGGCATTTAAATGTTTTTTTTATTTTTTGATTATTTGTGTATTTCCTTCCATATATGCTAAGTTCTTGTATTTTCAATTTTATCCTTTCAGAGGCATAATACCAGTGAACATGGAGGTCGCATGTTTCGTGCACGGTGTAATGCTGCTTTACAAGTATGTATCATCCTTCGAAGTAATAGACTCCAGATTAGTTTGATTTTCCTTAATTCATTCTCTGGTAAGCATTCATTTGTAGATGGCTTGTTGACTTCCTTGATGTTTTGTTAATTGGTCGTAAATTTTCAGATACCGACCAGCTCTCAACATCGTCGTAGTAATGAAGATAATCGTTATGGAAGGGGGCGAACGGTTCGAGGTCAACCTTCTGATAATGACTATCAACGTTCAATGGCCATTGAGGCAAGTTTGGGGACAGCCAATATACCCTCAGCATCATCTAGTGTGAAGGTCGTCTCTGCTCATGGGGACACAAATGATGTTCATCCTTTTGAATCATTACCTACAACAGATCCCGAATCCTCTTCAAGATATCGTCAAGCATTGGGGGCAGGCTCTAGTGGTGCACCTTCTCAAGCATCTTCTTTTCCTCCACTCCCCATGGTTCCCAGCACCAGTCGACAAAAATCTAAACAGGGCTCAGAAGATAACACCAAGCAAGTTTATCTACCACGCCAGAAGCACAAGAATAAAAAGTCTTTTAGTGTAGTTCAGGCATGGGCCATGCAAACATCAAGTAGTTCAAGTCAGATTACTAAAGCAACAAATATTGCAGCCGTGGCATCACATGTTACTGGTAAGGGAGTTGCAGAATCGAGCTGTACAAGTTCAAGTCATGCACAGGCTCCGACTCAATCCACAACAGCAGATACATTAACAGAATCTGGTTCTGGAATGAGCTCAGTCAATGTAAGTAGGATTAGCCACACTTCATCAGCTCCAAATCATGCTAATGGTGGATACCCTGAGTCAGAACCATTGGTGTCTGTGTTTCCTCCGGTTTGTGGAGCACAAAGGCACAAGCATTCTTCAAGCAGCCGGGTTCTGAGGATTGTAGAAGAAGTTAATATGACCAACAAATCTTTGGCTGAAAAGATGATGAGAGGCTCTTGAATACGATGAACAAAAATACACTGGCTCTTGAAGAAATATCTAGACAGTAGACATTTGGCTTGGCACACCTTGCTCAAAAGCAGACACCTACAATGCTAGTTTAGAAAGTAATGGCCTGCAACTGAAAGGCAGGGCTGATGGCAGTTCAAGCTGACATTATGTCATTGACAAATAATAATGTCTTTTAGAAAGGGGAAGGGAAGTCACTGTATACTGCAGGCTGTAATTCAAAGGTTAGCCTGGTTGATAGTATTATGAATAGTGTTCCATTAATGGTCTGGTGTTTTTTTAGTGAGTTACAGGGATTCTAGTCGACTCGGGCTTTATTATTTTAGCCATTTGGGATGATTCATTTTTTCCAACATGGTTATTATGGGGGTAAGAAGAATCGTTGTGGAGTGTGTAAATATACTGTAAATACCAGTCGCAGTACCAAAAAAATTTGTTGGGTCGGAATTAAATATATTTTTACGATAATAAAAATATAATAAAATTTTATTATTATTAATTTAAAATTTTATAAATTATAAAGATTTTAAATAAATAAAAAAAAAATCTATTTTAGAGAGTCGGTACGCGTACTTTCCCGTTGGCTCTGCAGCGGGTAAATACATGCTTTCTAAAATTCCTAATTTATCTCTATGACGGTCTGTAATTCTTTCGAGAATGATGGGCACATAGAACACTAATTGCCTTTTATAATTGGTTAATTTGTTTAGCCAGTTGTAACAAAAATATAGGAATTCATTTTGGCTTTATTATTATTATTATTATTATTATTATTATTATTACAAGATAAAAATTTGAAAATTAAAATATGCCCTAAGTGTCTTTATATTTTGTACATTTAGAATTTAGTTTTCTCACTTTTATCTTCAGAATTTTAGTCTTTTTACTTTTTCAAATTAAAAAAATCAGGTTTTCTATTAAAATTATTATTTTAACATTTTAAAATTAAAAGAAATCACTTAGTAGTGATGTAGCAAAAGAATTGAGTTGAAATTGTTTATGTGAATTTTTTTAAAGACATTCATTTGAATTCATCGTGATGAAATAAATATTTTTTAGGAATAGTATTGTTTAAAAAATGACTTTGCATTATAATTGAAATAGTTAACAATATTAATTATTTAAATTAACTAAAGACATCATAAAAGTAGAGGGGTTAAATATGTCAAAAACTAAATTACATTTATTTAATCCAAGTTTCAACATAGTATAGGGGGCAAACTTGCAGTTTGACCATTGTCTTATAATTTCAAAGAAAAGGCAAGGCAAACCCTAAAGAAGTGTAATCTGTAAGACCTTCAGAGAATTCAAATTATAAATAATCACGATAAATTTTAATCGAAAAATTAACAATATTAACCATTTGGACTAACTAATAATATTATAAAAATATAAGGAGAAAATTATGTTAAAAATTAAAATGTGGAGATTATATCTCAAATTTATGCTTGATAGAGAGATTAAAATTAAAATTTAACATTTTATTGTAATGTAAAGAAGAAAAAAAGAATCGCACGTGTCGACAAAGGAAGGACCAAATTAAATGAAATTAATATATAAGGGGTAAATCCCACATATGATTATAGTAAAAGGATAATAATTAAATTTGACCATTTATCTTTAAAGGACAAAAAAGTTAGGACCACAGTAAATGAAATTAATATAAGGATTAAATCCAAAATATAATTATAGTAGAGGGATTAAAACTAAAATTTGACCATTTAAAAGAAAAAAAAAAACAGAGAGAGGAGAAGTGAAAGTAAGGTCCTTTTATATATAGTTTATAGATGTTGTCTTTTATGGCGTAAAATTAGAAAATTATAGACTGACAATCCGCTGATTTATGGGAATATGTTAATTTTTTAAAAATATATTGATCTTTGTTATTTTTAAATAGAGAAAATAAAATGTGTTTTCAGTGTCACCTCAATAAAAATATTTTTTGTAAAATATATTTGTAAGAGAGAGAATAAAAACTCGTACCATCAAATACATTTTCACTTTCAAATAAGTAAAAACATGCTCTTTAAAACGCGTTTTCTGACCAACCATAACAATTCTCTAACGGGCAGAATTCCAACAACTATGGCATACCAACAGCCATATTATTTCCTATATAAACCCCTTCAAACCTCATTCTTTCTAACTTAATTCTCAATTCTCAATTCTCAATTCTCAATTCTAAACTCTAAATTCTCACTGTTTTATTTTTAATTGTCAATTCTCAATTTTTTTTTATTTTAAATTCTAAATTCTCAATTTTTTTTTTTAAATTTTGTCTCAATCCTTCAAATTTATTTTATTTCTTATAATTTGTAAGATGACAAATCAGCTTATTCATTTGAATGATAAACAAATCTCAATCATTCAATTACAAATGGTAAGAAAATATATTAAATTATTTAATTTTAATTAGTTAATTTTTATGCAGTTAAGAAATTTTATTAAATTACTTAATTTTAATTAGTTAATTATTACGTTGTTTAGATTATTAATTTTTTATGTTTATATACTTAGTCCAAAGATCGAATTTTGAAGACGTACATAAACAATTTAAACAAAGGTGCATTGGATGTCATTCATGAGCACTTGTGAGATGCAAGATTTTTATATGTGGCTCGCATGCTCGGGAGAACTAAATTGGATCCCCCCACTTATTAATACTTTGGTCGAAAGATGGAGACTAGAGACACACATTTCATTTTTCATGCGATGAGTGTACAATTACACTCGAGGACATCAATTTACAACTCGATTCACCGGTCGATGGGGATGTCGTTACGAGATCAGTTACTAGTGTCGATTGGAGTGTAACATAAGAGCAACAACTAGGGAAGGTGTCAAACAAGTTTAGGGGTATTCGGATTGAGATGAGATGGTTGGAGGACAACTTGTAAACTATCGATGCTTTTGCGAGTGACGTTAAAAAGAAACAATTCGTGCGCGCATTCATCTTGAGGTTGATCGGGGGTTTACTAGTGCCAGATAAATCTCGCAATCTGGTACATTTAATGTGACTACTACTAGTAGCTGACTTGAAAGAATTGGGACGACTTAGTTGGAATCATTGGTGCTAGCAACATTGTATTGAAAAATGTGTTGAGCAACGATACTGAATAAAGTTAGAATCGGTGATTGCATTCTCTTTATTTAATCGTGGGCATGATATCGACTACCATTTTTACTCCCTCGAATGTGTTAGCTCGAATAATCAAATCGAAATTGTCAAGAGGAAGGGTGAATTGACTTTTAAAAAAAATTATAGAAGCTAGAGAATAAAGATAAAAAAATTTGACATAAAAATTTAGAGTGATTCGACCCAAATTGTCTACTCTATTATCTTAAAATTTATTCATGTGCCAAATGTTTTTTCAGGCTCATTTTATAAATTTATTATTTCTTCAAATACTTGAACTTTCTAGAAAAATTATAATAAAATTTTATCGAAAAAAATACTAATTTATCGAAGGATCTTTCGACTTTTAACGAGTAACACTTCGTAAATTTCTCTTGAAAAATTTGGCCTTCCCTTAAAAATAACAAAGACACAAATGTCCATAGTTGAGCTGACACTGGTTTGTTTCCCTGGGTTAAACTAATGGGGATATATTCATTGTTGGTATTGATTAGACCTATCTAAAGATTGGGTAATCTACCCGACCCAATTGGATTAAGCTTGAATAAAATTTTTTACACTTTGAACCAATTCGAATTCAATTTAAATACTAAAAATTATTTTTTAAAAATTAAATTTAATTATAAAAATGTAATTTTTAATATTTTTTAAATAGTGAATAAATTTTTTGAATAGACGAAGATGACTTGGGAACAGACTTGAAGATGAAAATTTTCTGAAACTAGACCTTGGGTTGAGTTTACCTCAAAAGTTGCCTACGCCTTTTTGTAATTTTCTTTTTATAATATTTACATTATAGGTTTCGATATTTTTTTATATAATATTTAAAATTATTTATAATTTTTTCTTAACTCATAAATAAAAAGATAACGAGCTTCAACTGACTCGAACCCACATTTTTTTATATAAACAATAATATTTATTCTAATAAAACTAAAATTCAATCGATTTTTACATCTCATTCTTAAATTAACATAAATACAATAAATACATTGAATATAGCCCACATCATCAGCCTTCCACGTATATGTTTTTCACTCTTCCCACACTGTCTAATTAATGTTTTATCATTTAAATAGATTTTTAATTATTTAAATAAATTAATAAAATAACATTAATTATATTTTAACAATAATATGTATCGCTATTATTATATAAAATATTTTTTAAACTTAAATTATGAATGTATTTGGAAAGTCGTAAAATCAATTTATTTAATAACATTCATTTTTTATAATAGCAGTTCATTATAACAGTTAAATTTGTTGTAAAAATTAATATTTTTTATTTTTTATTTATTTTCTATAACAACTTTTCATCTGTAATAAAATAATTATGAAATATGAAGTTCACTTTTTATTAAATTAATTCTTTACAACTTGCCTCAAAGTTAGTAAAACCGATTCTATTATTAAGTGAAATATAAATAATAAATTTTAATTAAAAAATATTATTTAAATAAAATGTTTAAATTTTATATAAAAGTATATTAATCATAAATTTTAAATGAAATAATCCTTAATCATAAATTTTATTAAAATTATGATCTAAATCTCACTAATTTATATTATTAATATATTATATTTTCAATTTAAAAATAAAAAATAAAAAATAAGCTAAATGTAAATTATTGTTATACATGTCGTAAAAGCTACCATAAATATAACAATCACTTTTTTTTATAATATTCAAAAAAAAATTATAATATTTATTGTCGAAACGTTTTTGAAACACGTTACGACTTTTAAATTTTTAAATAAAAAATGGAGTCGCCACCAATCATTTTCATCAGTGTGTGATTGGACTACCTTAAAACGCTTAAAATTTGTTTTAACAAAAGTTTTGGTCTTCGAAATCCAGAAAAACGGGTTCAAGAGTCGGTTACGTATGAGAAAGGATTATCATCCTCACGCGCCCAAAATTAGTATCATGTCGATTATTTTAGGGTCTAAATTTTTAAAAGTTTGAAAACTTGAGTGAAACTTAAAATACGATCCTTAAATACATAATTTATTTCATGCAAAAATTTCAAAATAGAATCTGATGAGAAACATGTCCATGCGTTTCGAATTTTTTAGAGAATTGAAGCCATGTACAACATGTTAGGACACAACATTCTCGAGATTTCGAAATTGAAGGACATTGTGAAACATTTGGAAGAGGATATTTGATTATGCAAATTCTACGAAAAATCATACCTAACACGTTAAGGCATAATTATTCAAAGTTTTCACACAAAAAAATGTTGCCTCTATTTTGAAATTTTAAAGTACTCGATTATTTCGAGTCGAAGAGAAAAAAAAACCTAATGAATTAAGGCATGATTTTCTCATCCCTATACAAAAAAACATGACCTCTATTTTTAAAGTCATTTAATTTATAAAGAACCTAATATATATATATATATATATATATATATATATATATATATATATATATATTGAAAAGGTGAATAAAAATGAATGAACAAAATAATAATTTAAATGATAAGATAATATGACATTTAAAATAACAAATATACAATGGAGTAAAAATACCAAACTGAAACAAATTAAATTAAAAAACCAAATAAATAAAATAATATCAAAACAAATAAAAGGAAGGCAATACATTAATCAAATGAACAATCATACATATGCATATTTAATATATAAAGCAAGCAAAATAATATTAAATAATAAATATATAAAAACAATTTTTAATTAAAAATAAAACAGTAATCAAAATCTCAAAAAAAAAAACATTCAAAAGTACAAAAATAAATAAAGAATATAGAATAGGGATTAAAATGAGTTATATTTTTTAAAAGTGTTTTTTCATATTAAACCCTATATCTGGATATGACTTTCCAGATCTTAAAAAAAGAAAGTTTTATTTTTTTTAGATTTTTTATACAAAACCCCAAATCTGAGTTGATTTTTTGATCCGAAAGAATGTAGATTTGATTTTTCTTTGCTTTTTTTTAATTATTTTATGAGTATGCGTATGTTTAAAAAACTGTTACGACGACCGCAGCCTTGCTCACTGTCGAAGCATGCCGTGGCCGTGCATCGACGGCGAAACCTGGGTACGAGTTTTTAACCCCTTTTATTCCTTTTTATTTATTTATTCTTGATATATTTCAATATAGATAAAAAGTAAATAAGCGAAAATAAAATGAATATATATGTGTATATCTAACCTTGAATGAGTTAGCAATTTTATTTTTGAATATTGATTCTGACTTTGTGAATGTATTTTCCGATATAAATCGTGGGTTTTTCGTTGATTGATTTCTTTTTTTTGATTTCATGTGTCCCCAAATACAAATCCGAGTAATGACTTTTATAGCCAAAGAAAATTACAAAATATTATTGTTTGCTCTGTCACTGTTCTTGCTGTTGTTTTTGCTTTCTCTTTTGTAGGTATCATCGGAATGGTAGTCTTCTGCAGTCAACACCATCGCCGGAAGCTGTGCCTTACCATTTCGGTGCAAGGAGCAGACGAGGAGACTTTGGGCAAAGGAGCAGTCTCGGGCAGAGGAACAGTCTCGGGTGCCGAGGAGTCAACGATCAGCAGACGAAGAGTCACGTGGCTGACATGGTGCTGATGTGGCGCTGACGTGGTTAGTGCTGATGTGGCATGCGATGACTGGAGCAATAAACCCCAATCAGATTAGGGTTTCAATATTCTGAGTGAATTTGGACTTGGATGTGTTTGGGTATTTGGGGCCTGATGGTATTGGGTCTGTTTGTAATTATGAACTTTTTAAATTAATTTAAAATTTATTTTATCGGATTTTATTTTTGTTGGACTTTTGGACTTGTTTTAAGTTTGGATATTCAGGATTTGTAATTTGGATATTAAAAATAAAAATGAATTTTTGTTTTGTTTTGTTTTATTTAGATTTATTATTATTTCATTGAATCCGATAAAATTGAGCCTCTCCATTTATAATAACTATATTCAAATTAAATACTATGACGATTAAATTTATTGACATGGGGGAAATAACCCATGTGAAATATGCAGACAAATTAATTAAATACATGGTCTAAGTTTCTACTGCCTTTTCTGTCCTCCTTGTCTCCTTATAAAAAAAACAACAGTCCACTCTTCAATAGTTTCAATTTGGCATAATCTATTGCAGGCAATGATGAATGTGGCCTGAATCGGTCACTCGGCGCTCGGTCATCAGAATCGCCTATTCAACACCTTAAGGAATAGGACTTCAAAGAAATTTCCTCAAATACCCACGTAATCAACAAGCCCTGAACTCAACCACAATAATACAACGACCCAAAATTACAGTTTTGTAACTTAAAAAATATTAGGGGGAATCAAAATAGAAGTAATCCTTCCATAAGAAAAAAAAACTCTCATACAGTTCAATGCAGGCAAGAGCAAATGTCAAAGAAATCAATGGAAGATGATTCAAGAAGGAGATGTATTGCTAGCCCAGCTAGGTTAACCTCTCCTAGGTAGTATTGAATGATCTTAGTTGTTTGTTGTGAATTTCTAGTGAGATTGGGTATTTTGGAACAGATGCATGTAGTTAAAAGTGAGAAAAATCAAGGCAATTTTTGTTTATGGTAATCAAAATTTCAGAAGCAAAAAATGTCAAAAAAGTTTGGGTGAGAATTCTGGAAAGGAGAAAGAGGAATAGAGGTGAAAAAATATATTCGAGGAAATCAAAGTATTTATTGGGTAAGGACACGGTGACTGGCGATGGAAATCACGGTAGTCAGTGGAAGCAAGTATGGCGGAAAGTAGATAATGTGGTGGGTTCTGAGTTTATGTAGATTGAAGGGAGACAATTAACAAAGACAATGGTTGAAGACAACAGAGTTTTTTAATATTTTTACAAAATTAAAAACATAATTTAATTTGTTAAACGTCGTTCGAATTTTTATTTTATTACATATCTATTCCTCTCAACTGAATGCATAAATATTATTATAATAATATTCTTTTCATTCTATTTAATCAAATTACTATTATGTCTATTTAATTTTATTACAATCTTTTTTCATTCTCACATAAACCTTTTCCATTACGATCTTATTTTATTTTAACAAACCAAAAGTGTCATTAACTTTTATCAAAATTATCGGAAACAGAAAAAAAAAAAGTTACTGACGCAATTAGCTTGCTGACGTGGAACAATTGATATAATTGTAAACATGTAGATTTTTCTCTAAATTTATTTTGGTTATCGTAGTTATTTAGTTTAATGGTTATAATAATGTATTATAATTACAACAATTGATATAATTGTAACTTCGAATAAATGAATAAATTATTTTTTTCACTTTTCATTTTCAATCAAATAAAAAAAAATATTTTTTGAACTTAACAGTTCACACCTATAATAATTATTTTTATAATCAATCCTTAAAAGTATTGAAGTAAATAATTAACTACAAAGAGAATAAATCTGGTGACTTTATTTTTTCCAATTCGTATCTACTTTTTCAAATATAGCGTTTGCAACAATTGTAAGAACAAGACTTCAAAGTCGAATTGGTTGAACTTTCAAGCTTTCCGTTGAATTATTGTGATTTAACCTCTTTTAAAAATAATAATAATAATAATTAAAAAATCATCAAAAGAAAATTAAAATTTAGAAAAATATATTTTAAAAGTCAAAGATAAAAGAGAGTCAATCCATAAAGAAAATCCAAAATTATTTTATTAAGAATAAATAAATAAAAAATTAAATTTTGGATTTCATTTATCATTTCAAAACCGTTCTAGTTATTGGGGTCTCCATCAACGAACTTATCCTTCGATTCTAACTTTTTAGGTTCAATTCGACAACGTTGGTGTTTATATATGCAGGTAAAACAAAATTGACTAAGTGGACGTAGCCACAATTGAATGATTTTTATTTATTGACTTCAGTATTAATATAGCGTAAGAAAATATAAATTTAAATACATTAAAACGTATTATTTTTTTATTTAAAAAAATTTAAATAATTTTAAATGTTATAAAAAAATAAAATTTAAAAATCGTGATACTAAACTCAATAAATAAAAAAATTAATAAGCGTCATCTACATTTGAAATTCCACTTTCTAGTAGTGGTTGAATGGAATAAATATGGGCTGCCCCAGCCAACTAGGATTATTTAATTTCTTGGCAAGAAGAAAACAGGGATTGGAAGGCCAAGTTTAACTGACAAGTCATCTCACCAACCGTAGCAACCGTCACGTGGCGGTTATCCTCTCCCAAGCTTTTTGGAAAATCCCGGCTACGCACCAACTGCATCCATTTTCTAACCTTTTTTCTTGGTTCCCACGTAGGAGCCGCACCTAGCTTGGCTCCCAAGTCCCACCTAAACCCACTCCCTTATCCTCCTCGTCTCATGCCTAGCTTCTCTCTCGGCTTCAGCATTGCTCATCTTGGTTGGTGGAAAATATTGATAATGCTTAAATATGATATACTTTTGGATATTAAATATATATATTTTTAGAGTATGATCTTATTAAATTGGGTTATTTATTATTTTTTTATTTTGTAGGGATTCAAGTGGTGATAGGAGATAAATTGAAGACAAAAAGCATGATTTTAGAGGAGAATTTGAAGTTGTGTGAAGATGAAATGCTAAAAAAAGAGTTTATAGGATAAAAAGATTTGGTTTTATTTTATTTTATTTATTAAAATACATTTTATATTAGGATTTAATATTTAAGATATTATTTATTATTTAAATTTGTATTTAATTTATGTTTATCTTTTTGTATTTATCTTTTAGAGTTTAAATTGGATCCAATTAGGGAAATTAAATGTTAAATATAATTATAATTATCTTTTAGAATTTAGATTGGATTCAACTAGGAATATTATGTAGTATAAATAGGGGGTGGAGTGATTGAATTATTCATTTTCATTCATTGAAAAATCCTCCATCTCCCTAAATCTTTAGTTCAATAAAAGTTTTATTTTATTATCTTGTGTTCTTCCCCAAAATCATGAGTAACTAAAAAACCTTTCTAGCCAAAGGTTATCAAATATTCTTTCAAGGTTCATGAGGTTTAGAATCCGCGCTTAATTCTTTTCAACCCGAGTATTCATAAATTCTCTGTAATACAAGATTGACGCTTCCGTCTAAAATCCCTACAAAAGTAATTTTTCATCTTGTGAAAAGACGGCCGTTTTGTGTGTTTTGAGAATGTTGCACAGTCGGTTCGTTAACTTACTGCATTAGAGGTTGCCGAGCCAAAAGAGACAAAATGGCGTGGCATTTGTTGTTGGGAAAATGTGATCTAGTGTAAGACAGTCTCATTGGAGTGATGGTTGGCTAGGATCAGGTTCCACTAAAAACTATATCCAGAGCTGGTGGTCGTAGGCATCCTCTTCCACTATAATTGGCTTATTCGGGCATGAGCAGAACCATCCAAAGTCTATGATTGAATCGAGGAAGAATCAAGATAACCGGAGGCTAGATCTCTAAATATCGATAAAACCCTTCTTCTTTCAACTTGTTTATTTTATGCTATTTATTTTTATTTGGTCTTCCCTATTTTCTATTTCTTTTAATTATATTTTCTTTTATTTTTAATTCTGTTTCTTTTATTTTTCCTTAGATCGCGGAGTTTTTCTTGGGCACGATTTGGCTCATGATCTCGACAGACAAGATTTTTACGACTCTCCAGTCCCTGAGGATTAGACCCTACCTCCCTTTTACTATTATTTACTTTAATTTTTGGAATAGGTTATATATGGTATTCCCAACGACACATCAAGTGTGAACCAATTTTGGTACCTTGCTGAAGAAAGAAGTTGGTTAGTATTAAAAATATAATCTGAAATGTTGCCAAAGGAGTTCTATTTTTGAGGAGTTGAAATTAAATTGTATATTTTTACAATAATAAAAATACAATTTCACTATTTTAATAATCTATTTCTTTATAATTTTTAAAAGATTAAATCAAATTTTTATTATTTTTGAGGGGACTAAAATATAATTTTATCATTACTAATTTAAAATTTTATAAATTAAAAATTACCTAAGTAAAAAAATTTCTATTTTAATGGAGGTAAAGCCCTGCCAACTCTCTGATTCTGCAACTATTTACAACAATGACTTTGAGAAATATTACAAGAAATATCATAAACATTTTTTAAGGGTAATTATCTTATACATTGTCAATGAAAAGAAAAAAAAAAAAACTTTACAAATGAGTTTAGAATATCGCGTCTTTATGGAAAAAAAAATGTATAGAATAATTTTTTAATAGATTAGTCAAAAAAATAATTAATGAGATAGATTTAGCCTCTTTACAACAACCATCTTTTATAATATCTCATTGTAACAATCAAGTTTATTGTAAATACAATATTTTTTTATTTTTTAATTTTATCATTTATATTTTTTCTAACTTTTTACCATTCTAAAATTTTATCCGCTCTTCACTCTCATATTTTTTTCAATTTTTCTTAGCCACAAAGTGTTGTAATAGCTTCTTTATATACTCCGTTAACTGGATAACCATTTATATGATTTTGATAGTTGTTTTATGAGTTTCGATATTTATATTATTCATAAAACTTCTCGATGGGTTAATGGGGTCGTTAATCAAGCATCAAACCAATTGAAAAATGATTATTTTATAAGAGTGTTTTTGCTTCTTTATATTTTTATTAAAATCAATAAAAACTCAAGCATGATGAGACTAAAACCTAGGATATGAAGAATTTTAGGCCATTTCAATCTTATCATATAAATTTAATCTATTAATATTTTATAATGTTGATATATATTTTAAATTCGGATGAATGAATAGCAAAAGTGGAAAGTAGGATAAAATGATTTGAAAGGTAAATACCAAAGTAACTGAACTTCCTTCTTTTGGGGTCTAAATGCAAAGTTGATGATATGTACCAAGTGGAAGGCTTTGTCTGAGACCACAACTTAGTAACCCATCCACTTGAAATTTGGTAACCATCGTCCATTTTTAAGTAAAGAATCCAAATTTAGAGGATCCCACTTGGTATAAACACTACCCCCTAGTACATACCGAGTGTGCAACTAACAAAATTAAAGACGAAGAGATCTTTGCTTTCCACGAGAGTTTTCTGCTTTCTTTTTATCCTTTCGGTTGGTTTACGGTATAGGAATCATATATTAAGTGGTGGTATGTATGGTTCTTCACCATAGCCAGCCGGAGGAACATATCTAGAAGTAGAGGAAATTGACAAAGATGAGTAAAGTGGTTGTTGCAGGGGTTTCCATCATTCTTGTGGTGGGAGTCGCTATCGGCGTTGTTACTACAATTAATCATTCTCGCGATGCTAAGGGTAAATTGTCTCCTGAAATGAAGGTTGCGACTAGCATTTGTTCATCTACTCATTACCCAGATACTTGTCAGAAGACTTTCGAAACTATGAACAGCACTGATCCTAAAGAATTCGTTAAAAAGGCCATCTATGCCGCTGAAGAAGAAGTCAAAAAGTTCCTCAACTTTTCTGACTCCAAGATTGCTGAAGCTAAGGACAATGGGCTCACAAAGATGGCCTTGAATGATTGTAAGGACATGATGCACTGTGCCATTGATTCACTTAAGGCAACATACGCTGACGTAGATGGAAGTGATTTGCGTAACGTTGATGATCGCATAAACGATTTTAGGACCTGGTTGAGCGCTGTTATCTCATACCAACAATCATGCTTGGATGGGTTTGACCACGATAGCAGCTGGAAAGAAACCATGGCAGAGGCTATTGTTGCTGCTAGAGAACACACGGCTAATTCTTTGACAATTGTGACGAAGTTGATCGAAATTCTTACCAAGTTAGGTTCCGAGTTGGTTAGTTCTAACACTCGTAGACTTTTTTCTGTTGAGGAAACAAAATATCCTTCATGGTTTTCGGGTAAAGACCGCAAGCTGATAGCTAAGATTGATAACAGCAATTTGAAACCAAATGCTGTTGTGGCTAAGGATGGTAGTGGCCAATTCAAGACCATTGCTGCAGCTCTAGCTGCCGCTCCCAAGAACTCCATAAACCGACATATAATCTACATCAAGGCCGGAGTATATGAGGAGTACATCACCGTGGACAAACAATACACCAACATCCTTATGTACGGTGATGGTCCAAGAAGAACTATTGTCGCCGGTCGCAAGGGTGTAAAAGATGGCGGTGGGATTACCACCTGGCAAACTGCCACTTTCTGTAAGTTTTTAATAACTCAAACCATTTCTTTTTGCTCCATGAATATGTGATCTGATTAATACTAGGGTTCATAATGTTGACATTATCTCAACGAGTAATATAAGTAACATACAAATGTAAGCTTTTCAGATACTCATAAAACTAATGATCACCTCAGGTAGAGAACAAGTTGGCCCTATAAACCCTCGAATGTGGTAGAGGATGGATGCTAATTGGATTCATAATAAATGTAGGTCAATTGCATACGATAATATCCACCGGTTCTTCATGATGATTTTGTAATATATAGTTCTTTAATCTTAATGGTTCAGCCGCTATTGGAACTGGGTTTATTGCCAAATCCATGGGATTCCAGAACAATGCTGGTCCTGAAAAGCATCAGGCAGTGGCACTTCGAATTCAATCAGATAAGTCAGCCTTTTTCAATTGTAGGATGGACGGTTATCAAGACACCTTGTACAATCACGCAAACCGTCAATTTTTTCGCAATTGTGTCATCTCTGGAACCGTTGACTTTATCTTTGGCGACTCTCCTACTGTAATCCAAAACTCGTTGTTAATTGTGAGGAGGCCAATGGGAGGTCAATCTAACATGGTGACCGCACAGGGTAAGGATATGGTTGATGAGAATACCGGTACTGTGATCCAGAACTGCAGGATTGTCCCTGAGGAAAAGCTCTTCATCGACAGATTTAAGTTCCCGACATACTTGGGCAGGCCATGGAAGCCGTACTCTACAACTATTATCATGGAGTCCACGTTAGGAGACTTCATTAGGCGTGAAGGATGGATGCCCTTTGATACTAAAAATCACGAAGATACCCTCTATTATGCGGAATACAATAATCGTGGTCCTGGTGCTAATCTCGATGCAAGGGTTAATTGGAAAGGTTACCACAAGATCGACAAAGCAACAGCCATGGAATTCACTGTACAAGAATTCCTTCATAGCAAAGAAAATTGGTTGCCTTTGACTGGTATTCCGTTTAATGCTGGATTAAGATATTGAACACATTCAAATGAAAAAAAATCATGGCATGAGATAAGAGTACATGAACCACAACCATAGAAAGAAGCTTATGGTGTTATCTCCATGAAAATATGGTGAAAAACTATAATTTTACACTCTAATTTTACTTTCTTAAATCATAAACAAACAATAAAAGGAAGAGTTGGTTTGTATTTCTTTTTTTCACTATAATTTTAGTGAATCAATAAATTTTGAATCGAATTATTTTTATTATTTGCTCTCTTAAATTGCTGGCAGTTAAAATTTCCATCGCTTATGATTTTGTGTGATTAGGGAAAAAAGGAAGAATATTTTCTTTAAGTCAAATTCTATAGAAAGCCCTTGGTATTTACTTTCGGATTTTAATATTTTTTATAATTTTTTTAACTTTCTAGAATATGTATTTTAAATCTTGGGTCAATTTTTTTAATAATTCCGGTAAATAATTTAACATGATTTATTTTTAAAATATATGATAACACGATATTTATGTGCCCTGACATTTGTTATATAGTTGAACAAAGTTTTTGCACATTAAAAATTGAGAAAAAAAAGTATAATATATACAAAAAAAAATTGTCATCATGTATGTCATATCACTATATGTTTAAAATGATAAATTAAGTTAAATTATTTGGTGAAACATCTTTTTTAAAAAAATAAAAATATCAAAATAAGTAAAGAGATTTATTTTGCCAGAAAAATAACGTGGCCATCAAAAAATGGGCAAAAGTACATCTTAACGCTTATTATAAGAATTTCATCAAATTAATCTTTACTATTAAATATATTAATTTAACTTATATATTATTAAAAAAATCAAATAAGGTTTAATTGCAACAAAGTTAATATTTACAATTGAAAAAAAGCATAATGTCAAAGTTAACCCTAATTGTTTACATATTTTATCAATATAACCATTATTATTTTTAGCTAAATTTTGCCCTTAAACTTTCATAAAGAGTCAAATAATTTTTTAATTAAAATGTTAACGAAAATGTTTTTTTAAACGATATCGACGTGACAGTTTATGTGTACTTCATACTGATATATCACTATTTTTTATAGGTTTAAATATATCAAAAGTCCTTATACTATTTTGAAATTTAGTCTCCATACTTTAATTTTGAGATATTGAGTCATACTTTTTTTATTTAAAAATTTTGATCCCTCCATCTAATTTTTCCATTTAAAATAACTTTTTTAGCCCTCAACATTTATAATTTTTGTCAATTGGTTTTTACCCTTTAAAAGAATTTAAAATTTTTAAAAAAATCTAAATGATTTTTTTCATATTATAAATAAAAAAACATAAAAATATTCTAAAAAATAATTAAAAATTTAAATAATATTAAAATTCAAAAAAAATATTTTAATTATATTAAAATTCCAAAATTTAATGTTATCCATGCTAGATCGAATTAGCTAGTCGAACTAGGAACTGATTGGAGTACCGGTTCGACGAGAGGAAAAAAATAGTTGACCCATGCCGATACGAACTAGTTGAACTGAGCTAAAAAATTTGTTGAACTGATTTTAAATTGATCTAATCAATTGATTCCCAAAGTGAGTGATTCAACTAGTTCAAAGCAAATAAATTATTAAAAATGAAAACTATTTAAATATATATATATAAAAATTGGTTCAACTGTTAGTTCAATTGATTTTTTAGCTCAATTCAACCAATTTGTACCGGTTTGTGGGTCACCCAATTTTTTACCTCCTATCAAACGATACCCTAATTGATTCTTGATCCAATCTGTCTAGTCCGATCTAATTTTGATAACACTGAATTTTGAAATTTTTATATTTTTAAAATATTTCAAAAAAGTTGTTTGTTGTTTATTTTTTAATTTTAAAGTTTTTATTTTTTTCATTTTATATTTTTAAAAATTATAATTTTAAAATTTTTTATTTTTTTAATCGACAAAAAAACTATAAATTGTGGACGAAAAATGACCCACCTCTCAACTGTCTCTTTCCTTAGTTTCAAGGTAGAAATTTGGTGGGGAAAATGTGAAAAATGGATGATTGGGTTATGATAAATATCCTTAGAATTTTCCCCCATCGTAGGCTCCTTGAAAATTGCACGTGAATCTGTATTTTCGGATTCAACAATTCTTCTAGAAATGGTTAGTGCAAAAAGTCTTCAAGTTTTGTCCCATTTAGACCACGTGGATTAAGATTACTTCTTCTTTTATGTTGTGTTCTTATTTTAGTATTTTTTTTTCCCCTGTCTGATGGTTGTAGTTAGATCTAGGAGGCCCCGTCGTCTCTGACAAAAAGATCCTGAAGAAAAAAAACAATTTAAAAAGTGAAAGATTTGCGGCTCACAACCGGCATCTGACAACCCCCCCCAAAAAAGGAAAACACTGGGGGTGTTAGAGGGTGAAGAATGGATGAGTTTCCAAAAGTTTTAAGTGGGTGGAGCTGGGAAGAGAACAAGCTGTTTGAGGTGGCTCTGGCGGTGGTGGATGAGCAACAGCCGGATCGTTGGGAAGTGATTGCTGCCATGATTGGAAGGGAAAAAAGTGCAGAAGATGTGCAAAAACACTATGTCGTGCTTTTGGAGGATTTGCAATATATAGAGACGGGCAAACTTGACCATAAATTTGGTGGTGAACCTCAATCAGTATGCTGGACTGATGGAGATAATAAGTATGCATTTATAATCTCTTTCTTTTCTGATCATAGCTTCTAAATGTTTTGATTCTCTTCTCCCAATTATTTTGGTTGATATTTATGATGTTTGTTGTATTTTGGCTTACAGCTAGTTGGTTCGATTGGACATAAACTGATCCATCTCCACAGCTTAGAGTTAGACACTGCTGGTTGCTGATGCTGACCGCCATAGCTTATGTTCCATAAGAATGCAGAGCATTTTAACAAGCCTGTATGTTGTTTTAATGTTTCATTTCTGAAGGTACATCTTTTTTGTTTCCTAGATGTAATTAATCTTTTTATTGTCTAAAATTGAAACTTTTTGAAAAAATTTTAACTCTTTGATTTGTAGGTATATTTAGACATGAATGTAACCTTTTTAAAAAAAAAAAAAGAAAGAAAAATTATTCATGTTTTTTTTTTTCCATTATAACTTGAAAAGAAAACTTTGCAATGCGAGTAAAAAATGTAATTAAGCTTTTATTCGCACAATGATTTTTGGCATTACTGCCTGGAAATGAACAATGACACGCAGGATCAATGAAGAGATGGTTTTTTATATTTGGTTTTCTTTATTGCTTGAACATCAAACATCAAGATGATACCAAACTTCCCTTTCAAGCATGTAAAGATTCAACAGTAATTTACATATTTAATTGATGTACAGAAGAAAAAATATTGAAAAAGGAAACATCTACAAATGGCAGTTGTTTGGGTCATATTTGCAGAAGAATGAGATGGTATTCATGGCTAATAGCAATCATGAACATGAACCAGGATCTAAATATAATCAGTTGGCCATTATAATGAAAACTAGAAAATAATGACAGAAAAGATGAAAAAAAAAAAGGGAGTAGAGTGCATGGGCAGATGAACAACAGAAGAAAGTTGTTGATTAGAGCATGTTCCCTATCTTTTGTCTGCCTTTCCCATCTTTCTCAGCTCACCGAAACTAGTCTCAATGCATCTTTCAAAGCCCAAGCCAAGCCAAGCCAAGCCTGCCATTTGCACAATCACCTCGTGCCTAACAAGTTCCAAAGAAAAAAGAACAAAATACAGCCCTGGGATTTCCCACGCCAGGATCTTCATTGGCTGCTGCTTCATTGCGAAACTTCCAAGTTTTAAACTTCAAAGACCACTCTCAATCCTCAACCCATCTCTTTACATATATACATTTTCTGGACAAGTGGTTATTTATCTGCAGCGAATTCAAAGAAAGAAAGGGTAAAAGGGAAACATCATTCAAAATATAGTTACTTTTAATTGTATTCCATTGTCTGGATAATGAATTCATTGACAACAAAGATTTACAATTCAGATTTCAGACACTAATGTTATCAGAAACATCTTGTTGCCCTTTCTCTCTTTTTGCTAATTCCATTTTCTTTTTCACATCACAGCGGCTTGAGAAAAGTATAGAATTGAGATCTTCTAGCTTGAATGTACATAAAATTTCCCATTCAGTGCTCATCCAAGAATGAAATGATAACCTCTAGGCTCTAGAATCTGTAGCCAAAAGAATATAAGTTATAAATTAAGCTTATCTGCAGAATAATATCACAAGCGATTTTCTAAGAGGTGTGGAAGAGTTAGTTTCCCGGAGTTATTTGTGTCCAGCTTGCTGAACTGATCACATATCTGCAGTATATCTTTCTCCCCAATTTTCCCCATCTCTTTCAGCTTGTAAATGACATACTCCGATTTACTGCAACCACAATTTTCAAGAAAAAATGGAGTAATTGTCATATATTCATAGAGAAATAGCTAAAAAGGATTGAAATCCAACCTGATGAAGCCATCGTTGTTGATGTCAGCAGCTAGTAAATCCTGAATAGTGATATCTCTATGCAACACCCACTTGGCAATCCTCCTATGCCGCTTATCGACCCTGGCTTCAGCCAAATACAAAAATGCTCTAGCCACAGCCAGCGTTGAAATCAATAGCCAAACACCCGCAAACAACCTTCCAGGCAGGGTCTTAAATGCCCTATCCCCATACCCAACTGTAGTAACAGACATAACCGATAAGTAAACCGAGTCGATCCAGTCCAAGTTCTCCAAGAAGTACAACATCAAGGTTCCAATTCCAACGCACAGCAGCACGACCCCAAGTGCTAACCCAACTTTAAGCCTTATCCTCATCCTTCCTTTATCTACATCAACGATGTAGTTCCTAGCTGAAAACCCTTGCTGCGATTTCTTGATGTGGATACCAGTCAAAATCATGTTCTCTTGCAATTCCAGGACATAACTTACAACCCCACTCAACAATATGTCTATGAAACCAAAACCAACCAACACAAAAACACAAGCGAAGATCTTGGTAGCTGGGGTTAAAGGGGTTATATCACCGTAGCCGATGGTACACATGGTGACTATACAGAAGTAAAGAGCATCAACAACCGGGTGAGTCTCGATACCCGAGAATTCATCTCTGTTGAAAGAGTAAATAACCACACCGAGCAACAAGTAAAGGGATAGCAAGAAAAAAGCTTGCCTGATAATGGTGCTGGACTTGGATTTTGGTTTAGGCAGTTGGGGTATTTTAGGCTTCCGGCCACGCATGACAGCCATGGCTGGAGCAGTTTTACACCGATGGAGAGAACCGTGCTTCTTTGAAGGGGGTTGAATTTGTGGGTTATCTTGGATTTCTGATGGTGTGCCATGATGGTCGTCTTCAACAGTGGGTCGAAGTTGAGGTTTTGATTGGAGGGAGAGAAAAGGCTCATTTTCCATCTCAGAGACAGTGGTCTGAGGTTGTGGGGGTGGTTGAGGGACAGTTGATTCCTAAGTGCTGTGGGGTAGTTTTGTTTGATGGTCCTCCAATCTTTTAGCTGAAGGGGACCAATGTTTGCCATTTGTGAGGATTAGGTTGAACAAGCATGAACCAGCATGTTCTTCCTCTTTCCAACTAATCATTGCATGCCCATAGCTACTGCTGCTTAAAAAAATATTACTTTTATGTCATCAAAATTACTTTACTACTAATAATATAAACTATGCACTTCCCCTATAATTAGGATCATCATTATTCATACCAAAATAATTGAGTACCTCACATCAGTTGATTTGTTTTTTGTTCTGTGATTCCAAATATCCGATTGTTTTTTTTTTTTTAATTTAAATATTAGTTTTTACAATAAAGTTTTGATTTAATGACATTGAAGTTCTGAAAATCGAAATTTTAAGATTTGACTTGCTTTTATATAAATCATATATAAGTTTTTTTAATTTATTTTAATTTAAGTTCCATGTAAGCTGTATATGGTTTTATTTTGATATAAATATTTGATAGTTATTAATTTATTCTTAATTTAATTATTTGCACGTATTATTTATAATTATAATTGTCACCGTTCTGGTACCAAATCTAGCTTTAAGGTTGTGTAAAACAACCAAATCAAGCCTCTAAATTTCAAGATGCTCTAATTAAACCTTCAAAGTATATGGCAGCAACCAATACATTACATTAGCCTTTTTGAGGGCAGGTCGATTTTATCGGGAGAATTTTATAATGTGTTGTTCGTCGATAGTTGGTAAACCCCTCAACAAATCGCTATTGTCCCTGATGATAATTTTATCTCTTGATTTTAATGAGAACTTGAGTGCTTGAAGAGACGGTCTGAAGAGGCATGGCTTCAAATCCCTACCAAGTTTTAAATATTGAAATTTTCTTAGTAAGTGACCAGACAGACGCTTCTCAAGCACCTAATAAGGTATTTTTACTCTATTGAACTCATCGTCTTTTCAAGTAGTCTCTTTAGGCACTTAGACTTTCTATAATGTTGAGAGATAAATCTCCACCACCAGAGATAATATTGACGGTTGAAGGAATCGTCGGCTTTCAGCTAACAACACTTCATAAATTTTTCTTAAGGAATTGACCTCTCCTCAACAAGCCTAGCTATCAATTTAGACAATGTCAACCAAATTTAAGAAGATTACATTTTTTTTAACTTGATAGAAATAAGTTGTTCATTTATCAGGCGTATAAGTATTCACAATTTGATACACATGTTTTAAATATGTATTATATTGTATTTTAGTTGATATTTAATGCCCAAACTAATGATTAAACTAACGGATAACCTGATAAAAATACTATTGATACTTTAAGAAGTCAAGTTAAGACATACAATCAGTCCTTTCTATAACCGTCACACTTTATAACAATTATAATAACTTTTCATATATAACTGTAACAAACATAAAGTATGAAATGCACTCTTTATTAAATTGATTTTCTATAACAATATTTTTTTAAATTTTAATAAAGTTAGTTTTATTCCTGGTGAAAAAAAAATAATAAATTTTAGTTAAAATATTATTTCTATAAATTATTTAGATTTTATAAAAATATTTTAATTATATTTTATTAAATGAAAATACTTTTGAACGAAATTACATTAGTAAATTTTAGGTTTAAAGGTGTAAAAAGCTTTCAAATTTTTTTTCAAGAAAAAAAAAGTAATTAAGTCACTGCTTTTTTGTCTCACTCAATTGGGTACTTGAAGTGTCAAAATGCATTAAAAAAGCATTCAAATTTTTTCAAAAAAAAGGAAAAGCAATTAAGCCCCTGCTTTTTTTTTTTTTTTGCACTTAATTAGATTCTTAAACTGTCAAAATACATCAAAAAGGTTAAGGGCAGATCTAGGGGGTTAGTAGGGGCCTTGAACCCCCCTAAAATATTTTTTTTTTCATTTAAACCCTTTATAATTTATAAAATTTTAAATTAATACTAATAAAATTGCATTTTGACCCCTTAAAAATTTTCCCTAAGTCGTATTCTGGATCTGCCATTGAAAAAGTCCCTTTGACCGTTAACTTTAATAGGTAACTGTTAAAGTTAACCGTCCCTAATTTTTTTAGTTAAAGCCACCACGTGTTACAATCACGGCTTGAAATGTGACAAAAGAATGATAACAAATAAAAATCAATAAAAGTTATAAAAATGATATATTAAAAATTAGAAAGATTTAAAATTTTATAAAAAATCATAAAAAAATTATAAAATATATAGAAATAAAAAAAAATTATAAAATTTTATAAAATCATAAGAAAATTATAAAAAAAAGGTAAAGAAATATAAAATTCGTAAAAAAATTATAAAAATTATCATACCAAAAGAAGCATTTTATAATTAGCCTATAATTTAATGGTTAACCGTTAAAGTTAACAGTCAAAAAACTTTTTTTAGTGGCAGATCCAAAAATACGACTTAGAGGGGTAGGGGCAAAGTTAAAAAAAAATTTAGAAGGACAAAATTAAATTATATATTTTTATGATAGTAAATATGTAATTTTATCATTTTATTAGCTTATATCTTTATATTTTTTTGGAGAATTAAATCAAATTTATATTATTTTTGGTGGCCAAAGTATAATTTTATCATTATTAATTTTAAAATTTTATAAATTATAAAAGGCTTAAATGAAAATTTTTTCATTTTAAGAGGGGTCAAGGACCTGCTAGCCCTTTAGATTTGCCCCTAAGTTTTTGGATGTATTTTTGTAATTCAAGCACCCAATTAAATGAAAAAAAAAGGCATAATTTGTTTTTAAATTTAAAGGTCTTTTTATACATTTTGGTTTAAATATCAAATTAAGTGTAAAAAAAAAAATAAAAGTTTAATTGCTTTTTAAAAAAATTAAAAGTTTTTTACACACTTAAATCTAAATTTTATTAAAGATATGATTTAAATCTCGCTAATTAATATAATATATAATATATTATCGTTTTTTCAAATATGAAACTTAAAATAATCTTTGAATCTAAATTTGGTGCGATTACTTTATTTTTTATTTACCCTCTTTCCCTACATTTATTGCAACCTCCGGTTGTTTTACAATGCTAGGAATTGCAGATCTGCTGTGTTGTGTGGATGATATATGTAAAAGCCATTTGGGTATTGGGATGATCGTGATTCCAGTTAAAGAAAAAGCCCATGCCATAGTTTAACACTATGGAAACATGCTCAAAAACCCAAGCACAGCACACATAAGAAGCCCAAAATGAAAGATGGCATAATGGGGGGGGGGGGGGGTGATGTAGTAGGGTCGGAAATGTTGTAGAGATAAGCAACTTTCCAGCCTTTAAGCACTGGCACAGTACTTCCACTACCTTTGTGAAATTCTTTGACAAACTTGCAAGCTCTGTTGCTGTTGCGGGATAGCTTAAGAAGAAAGAGACAATGCTTTGCACCATCATTTGCACTAGGGTAGGGTTGGCAAAACATAATGATTGCGATGCGACTCTGTTCTTTGACATATATTCTATGGCCCGATTTTCCAGCATTATCTGTCATTGGCTTCCTATCCAAAATACAAAAACCCCTTTGTGATTGGCTACATCAGCCTGACCAAATGCACGCGTATAAATAACTACACTTCTTGACAGTTGTGTGACTCGTACCTTTGTTAAAGAATAATACAGATGTAGTTGACATGTATTAGAATTTTAAATTAGGGGATTTGTATAGAATTATACTTCTTTTATTTGACATTGATTGGAATAAGATTTTTCAACCTTTAAATAGATGTAGTTGAAACTCATTTTTTATCATTCGAATCCTATATTAGTGAATTTTCTTATCCTCTGCCTGTGGTTTTTCCCGAAAATGTTTTCCATGCAAAATATGTGTGTTTTTGTTTCTGTTTTCTTATTGTTTTGTGATCGTTTTTGTTGTCATTATCGACGTTAGTTCGACCGCTTCAAATTTTTTATATTAATATAACTAATATAATTATTTTTATTTAATATTAATATATAATTTAAATTTATTGTATTTTAAAAAATATTTTTGTATTTTTATATATTTCTTTTAAATTTTTAGAATTATGATCAAATTAAGAATATTTGTAAATTTTTAGGGTTAAATTTTTAAAATTGTGACTAAATCGATATAATATATAAAAGTTGAGTGTTAAATTTGTTATTATATCGATTTTATTAACTAGCACATCAGCTCATTGTTTGTGATTTTAATGGAAGTGGCCAAGATGACCGAACTATGTAACGTGTGTTCTTAAATTACAAACTTTTTTATTTTGAGTACTTAAAATGATTTTTTTATATAATTGAATGCCTAGGTGTTGTTTACCCTTTTATCAATCAAAATATTAAAAATTGCTCAATATCCTTAAAAAAAAAAAAAAAAAAGGTGCATGAAAATAATCATGATAATTGGGTCAAAATATGCCAACAAATTAAGAAAATCAAACTAGGTACAGTTACAAAATAAGTTTCAACTCAGGATACTAACAGTTTTAAATTATTTGCAAAATTATGATATATGTTGAAAATTTTGGAATTTAAAACTTATATTTTATTAAACATATAAATAATAAATTTGAGTTAGGTAGGTTGAAAAAATTTCATAGTTTGATTATTCTATAATTATTAAGGTTTATGAAGTTGAATATTTTTTTAGTAGATTATAAAATGATGGTAAAATCTTAGAAAACAACACGATTGACACGATTCGGACCCAAATCACATTTGAAATAATGAATATTCTTAACCATCATACCAACGCACGAGATTATTTATGAAGTTGAATATTAAGAATAAGGTACAAACCAACATGTAGGAACATTTTCAAACCAATGGTTGTTTTCTATTTCATTTTCTAATTAAGTTATTGCCATAAATTCAACGTGCCTTTTTCATTTGAAAGAGAACATTTATATAAATTAAGAATATCTATAACAAATGTTTGTATAGTTTTCAGGTTCATATTTGTTATGTGTAGAAGGATATTGAATTAATTAAAATACAAAGTATTGAAAATACCTACATAGTTTGAATTTTGAATTAATTAAAATAGAAAATAATGAAATAACTTATAAATCCTTAACTACCACCATTTTTTTCAACAATGTGTTTGAGATTTGTGGACTAAAAGAAGTAACATATATAAGTTTTGGAAAATTAGATTAAAGTTTTTCAAAATAATATTCATATTAATAAATGGTTAGATGCAATAATTAAATCATGTTTAATATGAAATAACACGAATACATAAATATATCATAGTAACTATATATTTAAATGGATCACAATATCAAAGAATTAAAATATATATACTTTATGTTAAAAAAAAATGAATCACACACCCAAATATTTAAATTTTAAATAAAAGCTGATAATTTAGTGTAGTTTACCCATTCAGTTATATGCGTAAGCAATGACGTAATTGAAAATGATGCCAACCGTTGAAGATCCGACTTTCATTAATTTTGTTTGACTTGTTATTCTTACTCAATAAGATTTTCTATACAATGACTCAGATCTACTTTCATGCAATGTTCTCAATAAATATTAAAAGAAAAATCTATTCACAACTATGAGATTTGATAAAAATATTAAAAAAAATTCATTTGCATTTAACGGTTTAAAAAAAAGAGTCAAAAACATATGTTTTAGTGGAATTTTAGGACTTTTTGGGATCTGATAAAAAATTCAGTTACTTTTATTCCTTCGAGATTAATGAGAAATGTCGTCAACATTTACATAAAAATTAAAAATAATAAAATTTAATTAACTATGAAAATCATTTTTAATTAACATATCTGCCCGTTCACATGTAAACCGACTTGATGCCTCTTTCTGGACGAATATCCTGATTTAGTTTGGTTCAAATAACTACGATTTTTAAGTCTCTATACACTTCATATATTTGGAATTTAGCCCTCCTATTTTCAATTTCAAGAATTTAGTCCCTTTACAATTTGGATTAAAAAAAATCACTTTCAATTTATTTATAGCCACGTAATATTTTAATTGAAAAGTTGACAATATTAACTATTTGAATTAATCAATATTATTATAAAAATATAAAAACTAAATTATGTTAGAAAATAAAGTATAAAGATTAAATCTTAAATTTAAGTATAATAAAGAGAATAAAATGGAAATTTTACCATTTGTCTATAATGAAAAGAAAAAAAGAAATAGCTCGTTGACAATTGTATCAATGCATGAAGGTACTTTTATTTGTACCTTCCATTTATTTAGAGTTATAAAGGTTTATTATTTTTTATTTTTTGAATTTAAAAATTTGTCTTTAAATTATATAGTTACGTAACATTTTAATTAAAAAGTTATCGATATTAGAACTCAACAAGTGGTTTCAACAGAAAAGAGGATGTTATTCATCCTAGGGGTCTCAGGTTCGAGCACATGTGTGTGCGTTGTCAAAGAGTTAAGAAAGTATGAACAGATAATACTATTATAAAAATGTTATAGACATTAACTATTTAAACTAATTAATAACATTATAAAAATGTAAAGACCAAATTATGTTAGAAAGTAAATTATAAAAATTAAATCTCAAAACATAATAGAAGGATCAAAATTGAAATTTACCATTTATCTATAATGCAAAAAAGAAAATAACATGTTGAGTTTGTGCCGGTTGCTATTAAGGCATAAAGCAAAAGAAAAAAAAAAGAAGAAGGTAAAAGTAGCATTGATGTCTTTATATTAGGAGTCAGATTATTATTTTTTTATTTAATAAATAAATAAATTAATCTCTATACGTTAAAAATAGTAGTCTGTACGTTAAAACGAGGTATATATGGCACACCATCAAGGGCAAAACAAGGGGGGTCTGGTAGGGGTCCCGACCCCTTTAAAATGAAAAAAAACTTCATTAATATCCTTTAAAATTTTAAATTAGTAAAGATAAAAGTGCACTTCATCCTCTTAAAATATTTTAAAAATTTTAAAGATATAAACTATTAAAATGGTGAAATTGTATTTTTGCAACCATAAAAATTATAATTTAATTTCGGCTCCCTAAAAAAAATTTTGATTTCGCCCTTGCACATCGTATGTAATTATTTAATTGTTCTATCAAACTACACAAGCTTTTAATAATAAAAATTGATGAAATTTTTCATATTGATATATAGAAATGAATTTATCAAATTTTTAAATAAAAAAATATAATCTGAATATTAATACAAGGACATGCATCATATTTTTATGGAAGAAAAAGAAAAAAGGTGATCACAAAATTGGCATTGATGAATATAAAGATAGAATAAAGTAGTGCACTCACATGGGTCCTATTTCTAGATGGAGGCTTGAAAGTAAAGTGAGACATCAAATTTGACTAAAATATGCCTCCTCCAATCATCATCCCTCCCTTCCATTTCTTTTATTTTTATATTTCTTTTTCGGGAAAGGATATTATTTCTCGAACCACTTGTTTGTTTATATTATTAAATTATATTTATATAAAGAAAAAGATGATTCCATTTATTTTTCTATGCCCTTTAGTTTTGCAAATTCTTCACAAATTGAATACCCGTTAAAATATTATTTTTTTGATAATTTATATATTTGTTTGAATTTTTAAAAATTAGAATAAATATGATACGATATGTAAATGTTGGAGATTAATCTTGATAAATCCAAGTAGTTGAGTTAATAAGAAAACTCGTAATTAGGAGGTGTAATTTACACCGTAAAACAATCAGTAATTTAGGTTAATTCAGACATAGTTATCTGTGCCTACAAAAGTTGGCCAGCGGGTGCTTTCATTTCTCTCTCTCTCTCTCTCTCTTCAGTTGGAAATCATCTTACATAAGATGATTGATAAAACTTATTTCAAATTATTGAAAAGCAACAATGATTCGAATCAAAGATAAGATGGATCAACTCTAATTTACTATAATAATAATTAATAATTAAATTGGTTAGAGCAATGAGTGAACATGGTTCGTAAAATTTCGACGAAGAAGAATATATGACAGCTAAAATCTTGTATATTGTCGGATATAAAATAACTATGAAATTTACTTGAGAAAAGGGAAAATAAACTGGGGCCGTGGAGACCAAGGATGGCAAAATGGAAAACTCGATATTCGCAATTGAATATTGGTGAAGACGACCTTTACCTATCCCAATATAAAAGGAGTGAAGACTAATCAACATGGCAAAATACGTGCTGTTCAAGGAAAGGCTCTCACCAAAGATTTAATATAAATATGTTTTTAAACAGCCGAAACATGGAGCAGAAGGCTATTTGGCCACGAAGTTCCAACCACCCTTTTGAAATTTTGGCAGGTCAATTCTTCTTCGTTCCTCTTTGCATATTTTTCCCCCTTTCATCGTTGAGGAGTTGGGCCTTTGGAAGGCATCTGGGTTCTGGGTTATGCTCATAGTTTACTCTTCACTTACGGGTAAACTTGATAGAAAATACCAGTTCATTTAGGCGCTCCAGCAGTTGCTATCTTCTTTCTGAGTTCCAAACGCACCTGGTTCGCCGTTCCTTCAAACGAGAGACAGTTTTAAATAAACTTTTTATCCATTTGGCGGATTCAAAACCCTAATCTGTATGTTTGGTCGGATTTCGCAGCAGTGTTATCCGGGGTGTAACTCGTTCTGTCAGTGATTGTCTGCAGGGAAAGAAAAAGTCAAGGTAACGAATGCTTAAATTTTTGCTTTGTTTTCATTATGTATACGGTGTATTTTGATCTGTATGTTTGGTTCCTTGTGTCTAAATTTAAAATCCCAAACCAACCAAAAAACAGAGCATATGGTTTTTTTCTTTCAATTAAGAGTTCAAGCTGGCGATCGAAAATCGAGAATCTATTGTCCGTGAAATCAAGCCCAAGAACAAGAGAATTATAGTATTATCTTCATTCTTCCAACCAAACCCTCGCATGTTCTGTTTTTTTCTTCTAAACTTTGTTCAAGTTTTGAGCTCATTTTCTTTGTTTCCTTACATTTCTCTTTAAATCATCTTCTCATCTGTTACTTTTGTCAATCACATCTACTTTTTCGACCTCTCTCATAAGGGGCAAAGTTAGAAAACTTTCGTAGATGAGTCAAAATTAAATTATAATTTTTACGGTAATAAAAATATAATTTTTAAATAATTAAATCAAAATTTTATCAATTTTAAAAAGGTCAAAGTGAATTTTATCATTACTAATTAGACCTGTTCATGGGTCAGATTATCTAGATTCGAAGACTTACTTGAAATTTGGAAGGATTCGGATAAAAATATTGGGCCCAAAAATGAGCTTGGACAAAAAAATTAGACCCGTTTAAAATATAGGTCAAGTCGAGCTTAAACATTCAAGACTCAAGCTCGACCTAGCCCGACCCGACCTATTTTAAATTTATAATATTTTATATTATATTATTTTTATATATTATGTAATTTAAAACACATAAAAAATAAACTTATACTAAATATATAATACCATTCTAATGTAAACATTAAAATAATATTAATATGACTATATAAAAAAATTTAATAAATAAAAAATGTATAAAATTATTAAATATTAAAATAAATAAAATAAAATTTCTTTTACAAAAAAATTTAAAAAATAATATGGGCGGACTTAAAATGGGCTTGATTTAATATTTTGCAAATATGAACAGGTTTGGACAAAATTTTAGGCTGGGTTAGGCTTGGGCAAGTATAAAACATGTTAGCATCATGTTTAGACTCGGCCCGGCCCATGAACACCTTTACTGTCAGCCCTTCGCTAGATTCGCCCCTGTTTGTCACGTGTCCATTTCTAGACACTTATTTTCAGCGTGTCCCGTACATATTTGGACGTGTCTGAGGAGCGTCCGTGTCGAACATAAGTACGACACAATACAAAGAGGGATGAGCCGTGTTTGTGCTTCTTAGCTTAGGGATAAACCAATGATGATAACGTTTTTTTATAGCTTCAGCTTCGTTCTTCTCTTTATATTGTTTCTTCTAACAAAACGAATCATGAAACCCGGTTTTTCTTTTAGTTGTACTTCAATAACAGAGAAGCCACCTTTTCTCTCTCTTTCTTCTATTCATCTTCTCGAGGATCTTTATCATCTATTTATTTTACTTTTCTGTTGATGGTACACTCTTTAGAGGTTTAAGTTTCTTTATAGTGTAATTGATTTAATTGCAACTGTATTTCCAAATTCCGAGATGGATGCTTTTTTAGGATTGGAACAGACTAGAAATAGTCTTTTTTTTAAGCTACTCATAAATTGAGAAACCCTTTGAATCATTAGCTTGTAGTATTTTACTAGCAAACAATAGATTTTTTGTTCTTAATTTGGATTTTTTGACCAATTCTTTCAATTGATTCCTGTAGGTGCAATACGATAAATAAGTCTCATAGATTTTGAAGTTTTAGTGTTAAAAATCAAGGTAACAGTTTCAGAGCCCCCACCCCCACGATGGACTCTAAGAATGAATTTAGTGATCCTACTGACGTGCATGAGGCAAGCACATCGAAAATCCAAGAAGAGTCAGGCAAAGCCTCTGGCTCCAACGGAGATAATCTAGAAAGTAAGAAGGTAGATGAGAAAACTAACACGGTTCCGTTTTACAAGCTATTTGTATTTGCCGATTCGAGGGATACCTTGTTGATGATCGTGGGCACGATAGGCGCGGTTGGTAATGGTGTATGTATGCCCCTTATGACTATCCTGTTTGGGGATCTCATTGATGCTTTTGGTCAAAATCAAAATGATGATAGAGTGGTCGATGTTGTCTCTAAGGTACTATAACATGTAACATGAACTTGTATAAACACAATATGTGTGTGTGTGTGTGTGTGCATTTTCTTTTTAAAAGATTCCATTATTTTGTTGAAATTTTTAAATGACTTTGTTCTTGAAACATCATAGGTTGCTTTGAGATTTGTCTACTTGGCTGTAGGGGCGGGGGTGGCAGCCTTCCTCCGTAAGTAAATCTCTTATTTAAACCATGTATCTAATATTTTATCCCATACTGATGTATTTAATGTATTCTGTTGTTTGCAGAGGTGACCTGTTGGATGGTCACAGGTGAGCGACAAGCGGCTCGAATAAGGGGATTGTACTTGAAAACGATATTGAGGCAAGATGTTGCATTCTTTGATGTGGAAACCAACACGGGGGAGGTTGTTGGAAGAATGTCTGGGGACACAGTTCTCATACAGGATGCCATGGGTGAGAAGGTAATTTATAACTCGACTATGTAATCAAAATCATCTTATATATACATGTTATCATGGAAATGTTTGTTTATGGTTTGCAGGTTGGGAAGTTTATACAATTGGTATCCACTTTTGTTGGAGGTTTTGTTATAGCCTTTGTGCAAGGATGGCTTCTTACCCTTGTCATGTTGTCTTCTATCCCTCCCATTGTAATATCTGGTGGAGTCATGGCCCTTATAATATCCAAGATGGCATCCCGCGGACAAAATGCTTATGCTAAAGCTGCCTTTATAGTCGAACAGACAATTGGTTCCATCAGAACTGTACGTTCTATACGAAGAATAGTTGTATTTTTGGTTTTCGATGAAAAAATATGACTAATTGTTCAATTTGATTCCAGGTTGCATCATTTACTGGTGAGAAGCAAGCCATAAGTAATTATAACAAGTTTCTCGGTGCTGCTTATACATCAGGAGTTCATGAAGGCTTTGCTGCCGGATTAGGCCTTGGCACACTTTTTCTAGTCATATTCTGTAGTTATTCTTTGGCTGTATGGTTCGGTGCAAGGATGGTTATAGATAGAGGATACAATGGTGGTGATGTAATTAATGTGATTTTTGCTGTATTGACTGGTTCCATGTGAGTTAAACTACGAAATATTTTCATCTTTACTTATTTTATGTATGTTTCATAAGCTAAAGTCATTTTACTTATGGATGTTTCAGGTCCTTAGGGCAGGCATCCCCATGTGTGACTGCATTTGCAGCTGGTCAAGCAGCAGCTTTTAAAATGTTTGAAACCATCGAAAGGAAGCCAGAGATCGACTCTTATGACACAAGGGGGAAAGTTTTGGAGGACATTCGTGGAGATATAGAACTAAGGGATGTGTATTTCAGTTACCCTGCTAGACCAAATGAGCAAATTTTCAATGGCTTCTCTCTTTCTATTCAAAATGGCACAACAGTGGCTTTGGTCGGACAAAGTGGAAGTGGGAAATCAACAGTGATAAGTCTCATTGAGAGATTTTATGATCCACATGCTGGTGAAGTTCTTATTGATGGCATTAACATCAAGGAGTTTCAACTTAGATGGATCAGGGGAAAGATTGGTCTTGTTAGCCAAGAGCCTATATTGTTCACATCAAGCATTAGGGACAACATTGCCTATGGAAAGGAAGGTGCCACCACTGAAGAGATACGAGCTGCAGCTGAGCTTGCAAATGCCTCTAAGTTCATCGATAAACTGCCTCAGGTTTTAGTTTCTCGTCCATGTGACATGATAACTTCTATAATCATATATGAATTGAGTTGTAAACTTACTTTGGAAGATTTTCTACTCCATATGCAGGGATTAGATACAATGGTTGGAGAACATGGAACTCAACTTTCTGGTGGACAAAAGCAAAGAGTGGCAATAGCAAGAGCAATTCTGAAAGACCCTCGAATTTTACTTTTGGACGAAGCTACGAGTGCACTAGATGCAGAATCTGAAAGAGTAGTTCAAGAAGCATTGGATAGGATAATGGGTAACAGGACAACCGTCATTGTGGCTCATCGTTTGAGTACCGTGAGAAATGCAGATATGATTGCTGTAATTCATCGAGGAAAGATGGTTGAAAGAGGTGGGTTAAAAGCATATCATTATTGAACTTTATCTTAGTTTGGTCATCATTAACACTTCCATAATTTTGCCAAGCTTAACAGTAATGTATATAATATATAAGATGGAACAAGTTTGTAATACTCTAAACTTTGTTGGTAACATATAATTCATTCGAGCATTTTCTCACTATTAATAACGGTTTTGCAAATTGAGCAGGTTCACATTCGGAACTACTCCAAGATCCTGAGGGAGCTTACTCTCAGCTTATTCGATTACAAGAAGTAAATAAAGAGTCTGAACAGGCAACGGAGTCATCAGACATTGGTTCAGAATCATTTAAACGTCCAAGCCTAACAAAGTCATTGAAACACTCAATTAGTAGGGGATCATCTATGGGAAATAGCAATCGTCATTCATTCTCAACATCTTTTGGTTTACCTACTGGAATGAATGCCACCGATCTTACAAGGACAGACACAGAAAACCCTATTGAACTACAATCAGAAAAAGCTCCAAAAGTTTCCATCCGTCGACTTGCTTACCTCAACAAGCCAGAGATTCCCGTGATCTTACTCGGAACTATAGCTGCAGTAGCCAACGGTGTAATATTTCCGATTTTTGGCATCCTAATTTCTAGCGTAATCGACTCATTCTATAAACCACATCATGAATTGAGAAAAGATTCAAGGTTCTGGGCACTGTTATTCATGGTCCTTGGCGCGGCAGCATTTGTGGTATGTCCAGCACAAAATTACTTCTTTTCCATCGCCGGAAGTAAATTAATCCAACGAATCAGATCGATGTGTTTTGAGAAAGTGGTCCACATGGAAGTTGGGTGGTTTGATGAACCAAAAAATTCAAGTGGTGCAATCGGTGCAAGGCTATCAGCAGATGCAGCCTCAATACGCGCCTTGGTTGGAGATGCATTAGCTCAGTTGGTTCAAAATACTTCATCTGCAATTGCTGGTTTAGTCATTGCTTTCGTCGCGTGTTGGCAGTTGGCATTTATTGTGTTAGTACTACTCCCGCTTATCGCAATCAACGGATATATTCAAGTAAAATTCATGAAAGGATTTAGTGCAGATGCAAAGGTATGCTCAAAACCAAGGAATTGAATTTTACAAGTCATTTTTAAGCATGTTACTGATTTAGTTGTTAATATAAACTGTTGCAGTTGATGTATGAGGAGGCAAGCCAAGTTGCTAATGATGCAGTAGGGAGTATAAGAACAGTTGCATCCTTTTGCGCAGAGGAAAAGGTGATGCAGTTGTATAAGAAAAAATGTGAAGGCCCTATGAAAACTGGGATAAAGCAAGGTTTAATCAGTGGAACAGGTTTCGGAGTTTCCTTCTTCTTTTTGTTTTCTGTTTATGCAACCAGTTTTTATGCAGGGGCTCAACTTGTTGAGCATGGTTATACAAAATTCAGAGATGTTTTTCAAGTGAGTTTAACCGGAAACTATGTATTGAGTTAATGATTATGCCCCTATGATACTGAGATTATATTTACTTTGCAGGTTTTCTTTGCTTTGACCATGGCAGCTATAGGAATTTCTCAATCGAGCTCTTTTGCTCCTGATTCCGGCAAAGCAAAGATAGCTGCTGCTTCCATATTTGAGATTATTGATCGCGAATCTAAGATAGACCCCAGCATCGAGTCCGGGATGACATTAGAAAACGTGAAGGGAGATATCGAGCTTCATCATGTCAACTTTAAGTATCCATTGAGGCCGGATATTCAAATTCTCCGAGACTTGAGTTTGTTTATTCGTTTCGGCAAGGTAACTAGTCCAAAAGCCATCCTCGTATTGGATGTTTTATCAACCTAATTCTCGAAAAAAACTGAAATGAATGTAAATCTTTGTTCTCAGACTGTTGCATTGGTTGGAGAAAGTGGGTGCGGGAAATCCACAGTAATCTCATTACTGCAGAGATTTTATGATCCCGATTCAGGACGTATCACTCTCGATGGTGTTGACATCCAAACACTCCAATTGAAATGGTTGAGGCAACAAATGGGACTTGTGAGCCAAGAACCTGTTTTATTCAATGACACAATCCGTGCCAACATTGCATATGGAAAAGGAGGAAATGCAACTGAGGCAGAAATTTTAGCTGCATCAGAGTTGGCTAATGCTCACAAGTTTATTAGTTCTCTACAACAGGTAAATCACTATAATAAAGCTTGTTTGATGTTACCAAATATGCCTGATTAGTTACTGATATAATCTTTTCATCTTCCAGGGTTACGATACGGTGGTAGGGGAGCGAGGAGTTCAGATGTCAGGAGGACAGAAGCAACGCATAGCCATAGCACGTGCCATTGTTAAAAATCCGCAGATACTGCTATTAGATGAGGCAACGAGTGCATTGGATGCTGAATCGGAGAGGGTGGTTCAGGCTGCACTAGATAGAGTTGTTGTGAACCGAACAACGGTGGTGGTGGCTCATAGGCTATCTACAATCAAGAATGCGAACGTTATAGCTGTGGTTAAAAATGGAGTTATTGTAGAGAAAGGAAAGCATGATACCTTGATCAACATCAAAGATGGTTTTTATGCTTCCTTAGTTGCACTTCATATGAGTGCTTCTACTGCTTAAAACTTCTTTAATTATATATATTTTTTGTTTTTTAGTTTTTGATATGGTCATAAAATTCAGTAAAAGGTCATCCTTTGTATTCTTTTTTCTACAATTGATCTAATAATATGCAATTATAATATATATTCCTATTTTATATTATCATAATTATATGTATTGTATATTTTATCTAAATCTATATTTATAAAAACCAGCTCTTAATAGAGCCTTTAGTTAATGGGGGTATTTTAGGTAATATAAAAAAAAAAAATTATATTTTAGGCATTAGAACATAATAAAAGAAATTTATTTATATTGTAGAAATGATAATTAAAAAAAGTAAATCAACAAGAAATAATCAAAATATATTAGAATGAACAAATCATCAAAAACACATAATTCAAAATACTTTAATATAATTTGATCAAAGAATATTAAAGGAAGAATAAGAAACGGATAAAACAACATTTAATCTTTGAACTTAACAATTTTTTTTCAATTTGGTCTCCTAAACTTTTTTTGGGATTCACACTTCACATTAGATTTGAACTTGGTCATTTTTCTTTATTTTCGTTCATGTAATGATGTGTCTTTATGATATTATGCCACATCATCACCTAGAATATAATTTTTTTAACAAATGGGTAAAGTACAAACATGGTCCCTAAACATTTGCTTCATTCTAATTTGATCACTCAACTATTAATTTTTTGATTTAGTCAATTTTTCGTTAGATGCAGTAGATGAGTGAAGGAAAGCCGTACTGAATTTTGTATTTATCTAATAACGATTTAATCTAAAATGTTGACAAATTTAATCTTTAATGTTTACAAATTCAAAGATAAATTTTGAGCATTACTTTTAAAAAAAAAAAGTGATGATAGGATAAATTTTCAAAATTAATGTAGTGTGAAAAAGGAAATAAAGGAGGAGTTAGGGGAAATAAAATAATGTGGTGACTGAGTAGACGTCATGGGTGACGAAATGAATGTGCCATTGTCTTGGTTGCATCACTGTTGTTGAAGTTTGGAAATCATTTGGACTCCAATGCATGATTGATGATATTGATAGAACAACAAATTTCAGCTTAACTAAAAAGATTGCTATCGCTACTTTGTATTATAAATTAATATCCGACGATTTGGTGGCATATTAAAGAAAGGTTAAGATCCATGAACTTCACATTTTCTGCAAATGAAGTTAGTCTATGTTACTTTTGATTTAAATTATTACACCTAAGCATCGTAACCACAACCCTGTCAATCCCGATTGATTTTTTCTTAAATTTATTCATCTTCTTTACACAATAAGTCCAATCATGTTTTCTCCCTTTTCAGGTTCATTCCAATTATTTTTTAAATCCAAAAGATGCTGTGAAATAACTCCAAAAGTGCCTATAAAAAGGAAAATGACAATTTGAGGTTCTAAATATCCGAATTATGGTTTAATATGTAATTATATATACGAATCTTGATTTTGTGTAATTTTATACATGAAACTTCGATTTGATTCAATTCTTGTAAATTATTAACATAATTATTCATATAACATCATTTTATGTTTATATATTGCATACATAAATAATTATATTTATCAACCACGGGGGTCAGGTGAGACGACAAGAGTTTCTCTTATCTTAATCAGTGGTCGAGAGTTCGATCCTTGCCCTGGGTATGGAACAACTTTAAAACTTGTGGTCAGTATCCACCCCTTTAATGGACGTACAGAATGCGGAGGATTAATTATTGGGCTTGCTCTAGAAGATACCTTAAGAAATAATAAAATAGTAATTTTATTTATCCAATATAAAAATAATTTGATATATTTGTTTCTTTAAATGTGTGTGATTAAATTAAAATCAAAGTTCATGTATAATTTTGAGATTTATCCCTTTTCGAATACTAAATTAATTGAATTTGATTATTCGATTTTTTAATAAGTAATTCGTTTTTGAGTTTGACAGGATTCACTTGAATAGTTTAAATAATTCGGGTATTTTTCAATTTTAAAAAATAAACAAATTCATCTCTCTAAAAAATTTAAAAGAAATTCAAAATATTTATAAAAAATTAAAAAATATCAAAAACTACATAAAATTCTTAAAAGTTATAGAAATTATAAATATATTTTAAAAAAATACAAAATGATAACTTTGAATAATTTAAATAATTCAGATATCTTTTTCTATTTTAAAAATAAGTAAATTAATCCATCTAGAATTTTTTTAAAAAAATTCAAAATATTTATAAAAATTAAAAAAAAAAATCAAAAATTACATAAAATTCTTACAAAGTATAGAAATTATAAATATTTTTTTAAAAAAAAATAAAAAATGATAAATTTGAGTCATATTATCAATAAGATTTCAATTTATGTGCTATGACTTGGAATTTAATCATATTATCAATAAGATTTTAATTTGTTTAAATTTTTTAAATTTAACATGAATAAATTTATTCCATTTGACTCGATTTGAATAAATTTCAAAGAGAATTAAGATGATAAAGTAAGACTTGTCAAGTTAACTGTCTTTAATTGCTCACTCAATTTGATCGAATAGTTAAAATATTAATTTCACAAAATCTCTTAATTTATTGTTTAATTTTGAAATTATAGTACAACGACTAAATTATCAAGTATGAGATTATAATATTTAATTATCAAGTAATTAAATCAAGAAAGTTTTTAATTATAGTATAATGATTAAATTACAAAATTATCTTCTTAAGTGAGAAATAATTAAAGTACAAAAGTACCTGAATTAATTGCAAACATATATTATAACTCTCTCTATGTATTTATGAGATAAACCTAAAAAAATATATATGAACTTTAGTGAAATATGTAATGTTACACACAAACTTTTATTTTGAGAAATTTTATATCTAAATTTTTATTTAATTCAACTTTCATAAATCACTAACCCAATTAATAGTATAGGATCATTTTACGTTTACATAAACAAATAATTATATTTATTTATATATTTATTTATTTAAATGTACAATTGAATCAAAATAAAACTTTCATGCATACATATAAGCCACAATAAAAATTTCATGTGTACGATTGTACATTAGATCAAGGTTCATGTGTGGTTTAATAGTTATCCCTATATTCATATATAAACCTTAAAAATACATGACAAACTTTAATTAAAAAAATATTAAAATAATATTCTACTTGAAATTTCACAAAAAAGTCCTTGCATTATGGTTTAATTTTGAAATTTATCTCTTAACTTTTAAACATTCTAATTGAACCCTCAAAATACTAGTATTGTATCAATCAAGTTCTTTCATCAATCTAACCACTAGTCTAGGCAATAAATGACGGGTGAAATATATTTAAAACTCGATGATCAAATTGTAAACAAGTGTTTGCTTATTGCGTGAACAACTAAGACATAACGTGGAAGACCATTTGCATGCCCGAAAACCCAACATTTACTCCATTTTGAATTGCTAAGTGGAAGAACTGTTATGCATCGACTCGTAGCTAAGAACAGTAGCTGGAGTTGGAAGAAGCTGATGGGATTGAAAACTGAAGCTTCCCAAAATTTTCAAGTTAAACGTTGGCCTGTACAGTGAGCAAAGTTGGACAGGAAATATGGCCAAAAGCTAGGAAAGTGGCTTGGGGCAAGGTTATTTGGTGTTTTCTTCATGTTCCTAAGCATTCTTTCGTTTCCTAGGAATGGGGGATAGTAATAGTTGGTTCATTTGCTTGTAGGATGAACAGACTATGGGAAGAGGTGATGCAGCTTTGCAGTTTACAAAGGGCGCCAAGGGTATGGCGGCAGGAACAACAATGTTTACACATCCAATTGAATAAGCCCAAACTAGGTGAAACAAATTTGGATATTGGGCCTAAGGTGGTATACATGGGCCTACAACTACCTCATTTATTTATTGGGTTCACTTTTTTATAGCTATGTCTAAGCTTATAACATATGAGCTCTTTTAACCTTCACTTTCTTTATTTGGGCTTGAATTTCAGAAATTCGTCCTTAATTGCCGATGTCAAGCCTCAATACGAGAATAAGACCCTGACAATTGTTCTCGGAAGAATAAAATGAAATTTATTTTACTAATAATTGGAAGCAAAAAGAGTTGGGCAATGGTGTATCATAAAAAAAAAAAAAAAAAAAGGAGTAAAGCAACAGGCAATTTTTGTACGGACATCCCTTTTGGAAAAAATTGAGGGTCCGTTAATTGAGAAGAAGGGGACAATTTGTAGTGTGGGTCCCACATGTACTTAGGGAGTGAAATGATTGGATACGTTTCCAAAAGAGTGTGAATGCAAATGATTATGATTAAAGTTTAAATTATTATGAAAACCAAGCAAAGAGCAACATTACTAGAAATCCTTGATTTTAAGGAGTGAAATGGTACACAAATTTGGGATGGTGACCACCGCCCTTAATCAAATGTTCCGCCATGTAGGCCAATGCTTTGTGCCCCATCCATCATCATCATCACTCTTTTTAATCAAGTAATTCAATCATTGCTGTAGAATGGGACATTTGAAGCTAAATTTTCATAGTATGAAATTTGTTGATGTATTTGATCAATCCCCGATGAAAATAAGGATAGGGTCGATTGGTTTGAACTCTTTAGGGGTAAAGAATCCAAAAAATCAAAAGGAAGAAGGAGCCCCTCTTATTTTAGGTTTAGGGTTTCTTTTTATTATATCGAGTCGGATACTGATTCGGATCATTTTTTTTTATTTATAATTATATAATAATTTGTCCTTCATCTTAAGTTTTTAAACTGATTTTTTTGGGTTCTCTACTCCTAAAGAGTTCAAGCCACTCAATCCCATCCCCATTTTTCATCGGCTGTTGATCCAATGCATCAACAAATATCGTAAAATACAATTTTTTTTTTTATCGAAATGGGAATTTAGTGAAGAAGAAAATATGAATTGGTAGTGTATTCTCTCAGCTCCACATGAAAACGTATCAATTCGTCTTTGACAGCTTCTTTAGAGATTCTCTATTTATGAGCATTAATGGACTTCAATGAAAACACACACTCACTCTCCTTGTTTGGGTCAAAAGCAAAGAAGCTTGAAGCTCAAGATTACTTACTACATTCAATGCCATAGTACCCCATATCCCCAGCTCAGCTTAGCAATACATATAAATGTTAAGAGGAAAACAAATTGTAAAAATAGTTTTAAGGGTTATCATGATTTGGTTTAGCTGTGATTATTTCTTAATCTATATTTAATCCTTGAGTGCGTATAAATACACGTTATACATATACATGATCCAATGGCTGAAAAAACATCAAAAATCAGTGTAGTTTGTGATTGAATACACAAAGCAGAGAAATAAATAAGTGAGTGAGTTTGTGATTGGTTGAAGCTATCAAAACCAGTGTAGTGTTCGTCTGAGATTTAAATTTTGGTTGAAAGATTCCTCCCAGCAGACACTGTTTATTAGGGTTAGGTACAGTATATTTCCCAGGTTCCCAATTACAGCCTGACAGCATCGAATGTCTTCTTTTTCCAGATGAAAATTACACTAAAAAGAAAATAAAAAGCATGAAGGAACCTTCAAATCTCATCATTCCCAGAAAAAGGTTCCTTCAAATCATTTTACTCTTTTATTCTCCTACTAATACATTTCCATTTTTCTTCATAGTTTTAATCTTGATTTTTTTTTATTTTATCTTCATATATTTTACACCGTATTTTAAGTCTGCTTTTATTTATTTATTTATTTATTTCTTTAATCTTGAACTACTGTGACAGTATTTGTGTCAAAAAAAACTTGTAACAACAGAAATAGTAGGAACGAATTCAGAGGTTGGCAGGAGTTCCAACCTCCTCTAAGATGCAAGGTTTTCACTTTAGATCTCCCCTAAATAGGAGGGGTAACTGCATTGCAGGAAGTACATTTAACGAGGTCTTAGCATAATGGCAAGGTTAAAGCTCTCAAAACCTTTAAGTCCCAAGTTTTTCAATCCATATTTATTAGGGTTTGTGTACGATCATACATGGGTCTTGCACATATTTATCCTGATTTAAGTTTGATAATATTCTAATCATCAAGGAGATCATGATTTATACGGATTGATTTGGTTATAATTATTTCAGACATATTATTTGTGATTTAAAAAACAAACAAACACTATGTATTAATTGAAAACATGTTATCTTTAACATGTGAATATGATATAATATAATACAATTTATAGATAGTTTAATTTAATAATAATTAAATTGTTTTTATAACTTATTAGATTTTTTTTTTATTTTTTTAATTGAAAAACACCGAGTACAGTATTTAAATATAAAAAATAAATAGAATAATTTTTACTATTATTTAAGCTCCTGACCGAGTTGGTGTCACGAGTCAACCGGACACCAACTCAGTTGTATTATCAAAGGGTACTTTAATCTTTTTATTTTAACAAAAACCAATAAAAATAAAAATATGCATATGAAAGGATTTGAACCTACACCAATCGAATTGATAAAATCTTAAATTTACCCTTAACCAAAACTTTATTTTGATATGCACGAATTTATTATCTCCACCAGTTGTATATATATTAATAAGGGTAAGCTACCTAGTTGGTCACTCTACTTTTATAGCGCTTTCATTTTGGTCACCCAAGTATTAAATCTCTAACGATAATTAATTGTACACGTCACGTCATGTTTACACTTTCATTTTGGTCACTCAAAAAATAACTTTTTTTAACTATTAATTGGGGGTAAAAAAATCAAGGATTAAAGTGAAAAAGAGGTAGAAACTAAAATAATACACAAAAATTATAAATTGTACTTGTTTATCCCATTACTGAAAACTCTAAATTTGAGTTTTGAAATATAATTTTTTAGATATTAAGATTCAAAATTATAATAACAAATTAGTTGACATTATCAATGGGTAAAAAATTTTCAACAATTTATTTTGATGTTTTGAAATTATTTTAAAAAATTATCAATTAAAATTAATTTCTTTAATAGTTGTCTGCAAAACCTAGTTTTTTTTTTTATTACATGATCTTGAATCTTTCATACTAAGCTAAAAGCAAAGAAAAATATTTGCAATTAATTTAATTAATTATTTTTTCCTGCCATTCCTAACAAAACTCTTAATTTTTCATCACCTTTTTACACAAACGAAGAACAAACACTTAATTAATTTTAATATTATAATAACAAAACGGTTGATATTATCAATGGTTAAAAAAATTTCAACAATTTATTCAATTTATTTTGATGTTTTGAAATTTAAAATATTAATATTAAAAAAAAAAGAAATTTAGAATTTCGACAATGGGATAAACAAGTACAATTTGATAATTTTTGTGTATTCTTTTAGTTTCTATTGTCTTTTCACTTTAATTCTTGATTTTTTTTTTTATCCTAATCAATACTTAGAAAAATATATTTTGAGTGACCAAAATGAAAGTGACTTAAAAGTTAGGTGATCAAAATGAAAATGCCTTTGAAAGTTGGGTGACCAACTAAGTAATTTACCCTGTTAATTGAGTGGGTGTCACAAGTCAACCCACATTAACTCATGATTGATAGCAACATCATGATAAATAATTGTAGTGCATTTGGTATTGTTAATATGATGTATTTATATGTTTACATTTCTGTTTTACTCACAAACCATAACATAATGAAGTGTGAATATTTTAATAAATAAATCATGAAATGGACATTATGCCCATCTATTATATATTTTTGGCACTAAAAACACCATGCTCTTCAATATACATCAAGTATGTTAAGCAATGGAAGACCAAATGTTCTAATATAAAATAAAAACATGTTTTTCTTTTCCAAAGAAAAATAACCCAAATTCATGATTGCTAACAACTATGATTATTTTAATCTAAAGATGTGGAGTGATGTATATTGACAAGTAGTGATTAATGATGCGTAATGAAATTCATTGGTGAATGGCATGGTAGAAGGTAAACGTTTAAGTTTGAATCCGTGGCTTGATGGTCAGGTTGCTCATTGTTCTAGGTAGGATCTGGGTTTAAATCGTTCCTTGTTCATCGTTCTAAGTTAAATTCATTGTATGTATTTATGATTTCAAATTTCATTATGTTTTCATTTTCATTCTGATATAATTTCTTTGGTGAATTACAAAAAAAAAATGACAAAGCCCTAACAGCAAAACAATTAAAGCGATTTGAACCCAGACCATACTTAGACGGTGAAAACTCTGACCATGGGGCCAACACACAAATATATTTTGATTATCAATATATTTATTTGAACATTATAATAAGATTCCGATTATAATTATATATCCAGAGTCTGTCGATAAATATTATATTTTTGAGAATTAATATATACTTAATATAAATAGAATTGGTTAATATATTGTATTTTTTTTTAATAATTACAAATGTTTTAGTCGGTCTTACTATTTAAAACTAAATTGGGCAAACATATATCATAGATCTAAAAGTAACAAATTATTTTTTATGAATTGCAAGTAATAAATTAATTAATATTAATAAATTCCACTAAAAAATAATATTAATACATCAAAAATAAATATACTTTATCACAATAACATAAAATTTTTTTATCGACATGTCTATGCCAGCATTTTAACCAGAATAGACAACAACTTCATTTGGGAGAGTAAGCTATGTCAAATTAAAGTAAAGGATTAAATTCCTAATTTAAACATAGTACAAGGACCAAATTCAAATTAACCAAAAATTGAAAACAGATAAAAGAGTTTTGGTCGAAATGGTCATTGGATACCTGACTTTGTGAACTTTATTTTCCTTATTACATTGTTACACTGTGATTAAGACTTTCCTTTGTTTTCTCTCTCTCTTCTTGTCCTTCCCCGTGACTTTGTCCCCTTCTTTAAGGACAATTTTTCTTATTTTCCCCCCTCAAATCACTGTTAGTGTTTAGTACCTATGACCTTCTTCAAACCCACGAGAAGATCAGCAATAGAAATGCTTATAAAATCATTTTATTAATGAAGTAGTCTCATATGGACACTGGTCTGCTCACTCACTTTAAAACTGTCAGCCTGTAATTTTCCATGGTTGTTTTGTTGAAGCTAAAGTACAAAAATCAGGACCGGGATTCTTGTCTGTTTTTTTTTGCTTCTGTTTTTCTTAATATAATACTAATATATTAGGAAAATAAAGGAAAAATTAATGTAATAATCATGATGTTTGAAAAGGGTTTTAGTAATTACGTGTCTGTAAATTAAGTAAATTAGAAAAAACATGAAATAATTCAGACATTGAGGAAATGTTTCCCATGAAAATTTGTCCTAAAAAGAAAATAAAAGAAGCCATGAGATGGGGGGTTAAGGGCATAATAATGGCCATTCAAATGGAATTGGTTTAAGGTTTCCCTTTAGGGGTCAAACGATCAAACCCTGACTCATGCAAGAGGGGGGGTGGTCCCTGCTTCCAAAACCAGTGGCAGTGACCGGCTCTCACCAAGCAACCGCCCACTGGTTTGAAACTACTCGCCTACTATAGAGCTTGTAGGTTCCACACTCATAGCCTATTTGGGTCAATCTAGCAAAGCAAAATGTTAACATTAAAGAAAATTTTGACCCACCTCCCCCCTTTCTCTGTTTTGTTTATTTAACAATGAATTGGGATTAGTGTTCCAAGGACCATGTTCTGTCAGTGACCAAAAAAAAAGAAGAAGAAAAAAGCCAACATAAACACAAACAATTTGGACAAAGCAAACGACACCCTTGCTTTGTGATTTGTAATTGCTAATTTCCCAGGCATTAACGAATAGATCCCTTCCCACAATCAAATTTAAAATCTTTATTGATGGAACATAAAAGAGACATTTTTTTTTAACGATTGGTCAATATCTGAGTTCTCATAGGAAACGACTTCCTTTCATGTTTTCAAAACAGAAAACGTTTTCTGGATAATGCTTTGTGTTTACAGCAAGAAAGATACACAGAGAGACAAGTATTGGAGCAAGTGAAGAAATTAGAGGACCCTACTGCTTAATTTTTGGCGGGCAGCAACGGTCACTTTCAATGATTTCTCTTTGGTGATGTTTTTTTTTTCTCTCTCAATGACCCAACTAAGCCTTATTGCTAGATAGCTTAGCTAGAGAAAGAGGACCTTATTCTCCTTCCATAGAGAGAAAAAAAAAAAAACAGCCTTTCCTCTTCTTCCAATTGTCTACCTTGGGGTGTCTTCTTAGGTGGTTGGGCTGAAAGGGAAATTTGCAGATCACATTCATATGAAGAGATCTTTCAGTGTAAGTTGTTTGATTATTGCCTTTTCCTTTCTGACTTTCTATTTTGTTGTTGGTGTTTGAACAAGATCTGAAGAAACTGTTCAAAATGTGTTATGGCAGGAAAGTGTGATTCATCTACATTCTTTTGTTCACGTTACAAAATTTGATTTAAGGCAATGGCTGGGATCTAAATGAGCAAAAGGGTTCTTGTTTTTTAGCTTTCATGGAGTGTTGTAGGCAACTAGTTTGTGGTGAGCAAATGCAATTTGCTTCTTCCCTTTTTGACTGGCTGTGGTTTCTGTTAGCCAAGTTAGCCCTTTTTTTTAGTAAAATGAAGTTCAGTTGCTTACTTTTATGTCAATCTGCTAGTTTTATGCCATAAAATGTGTGAGTCACTTGTTGTCCATGACTCGACTGATGAAGTTATTGCATGTTTCTTATTTCCTATTTTCAGGCTTCTTTTGGTTCTCTTTGACGTTAATCTGGCTTTCATTTTCTTTTGTTACTTATTAGCTAATTTGCCCATTCATGATCAATTCTGAGAACCTTTCATTTCAGCTGGTGGATGTGCTACTTGTACTTGCATTTTGCGGTCATGTTGCATGGACTGTCAAGGCCAGGTCACAATGCAAACAGGCTCTCTCACGGGAGATTCGGCCTCACAGTGTCGCTATTACCGAATTTGGTGCAGTCGGAGATGGTGTCACTCTCAATACCAAAGCATTTCAGAATGCCATCTTCTACCTCAATTCATTTTCTGACAAAGGCGGGGCCAAACTTTTTGTCCCAGCTGGCCGGTGGTTGACAGGAAGCTTTGATCTCATCAGTCACCTGACTTTGTGGTTAGATAAGGATGCAGTGATTCTTGGATCAAATGTAAGTCATTACCAACTTGAAAAAAAAAATTTACTTATAAGATGCGATAAAAAGGACATTGAATCTAGAAATTTTGTTGCATATGGGATTTAATCTGTTGTCACAATGATTGATGATGGAGAATACGCATTCGAGCTATTTATAAGCAAATCAATGCTTATATGTGAACATACTAAATAAATAATGCGAGAATAACATCTCATTTGTGATCATTGATGCTCTGTTGCTTGTCTATGCCCCAAGTTCAACTGTGCATACCACCCTAGAAGCTTTCTCATTACATAATATATTGTTTTCAGAATTCTGATGATTGGCCAGTTGTTGATCCTCTGCCTTCCTATGGCCGAGGTGTGGAGTTACCTGGTGGAAGGCATCGAAGCCTTATATATGGTCGCAATTTGACTGATGTAATCATAACAGGTTAGTAACATTGATGAAAAATCATGTTCCATGAGCATTTTGTTTTCTTTCGTTGATGCCATGAATTCTTCATGCAGGTGATAATGGAACTATTGATGGACAAGGCGGCGTTTGGTGGAACTGGTTTAAGCGTAAAACTCTGGACTATACTCGGCCCCATCTGGTGGAGTTGATGAACTCAACTGGGGTTGTCATCTCAAACTTGACTTTCTTGAACTCTCCCTTTTGGACCATTCACCCAGTCTACTGCAGGTTTGTGGCCTCTTTTAATATTAGCAATGCCCTTCCTTGAATGTTGCTGTTAAATATTTACCATTTTTTATAGCATAACTGTCATGAGTGAAAGCATTTTATCAATTAAGTTGAGATTCTTTTTTTTCTTGATGAACAGCCATGTCATAGTCCAGAATGTCACAATCCTGGCTCCTCTGGATTCACCAAACACTGATGGAATCAATCCAGGTGAGTTTTATATCTGGATTCACCAACATTCTTATTTATATTTTTCCATGTTTTAAAGTCAAGCTGTTGCCTTGTTTGAATGCATTCAGATTCTTCGAATGATGTTTGCATCGAAGACTGTTATATTAGCACCGGAGATGATCTAATTGCCGTCAAAAGTGGGTGGGATGAGTATGGCATCTCATTTGCTCGCCCCAGCACAAATATTATAATCCGCCGGCTTATTGGACACAATCGAAATGGCTCTGGGATAGCAATTGGAAGTGAAATGTCAGGAGGTGTTTCAGAAGTTTATGCAGAAAACCTGTATTTTTTAGATTCAAGCACGGCTATCACTATAAAGACTGCTCGTGGAAGGGGTGGATATGTGAGAAATATCTATATATCAAATGTTACCTTGGTTGGTGTAGACACAGCTATAAGATTCGATAGTAATTTCTCTCCTCACCCGGATGACTTTTACGATCCAAATGCTCTCCCTGTGATAGAAAGGATTACAGTTAAAGATGTCATCGGAAATAACATAAAAGTTGCAGGCCTCCTCAAAGGCATAAAAGGGGACACTTTTCATCATGTTTGCTTGTTAAACATTGCTTTGACTGTAACCTCAGGGTCTCCATGGAACTGCTCACATATTCAAGGATACTCTGCCATGGTTTCCCCAGAAACTTGTGAACCTCTCAAGGAAAGTATCTACCCCGACCATTCTTCAGATTGTTACCATCTATCCAATCATTTGCGGAGTTCAGGTAATCAAAACAAAGGTTCTTGGTTACATTCTTGGTAAATAGTGGGCAACATATCATTCGTTTTACCCTGAAATCCACCCTTTGTCACGAATTTTTTCTTTCCAAGTGGGAATTTTGATTCTTGCCATTTCCCAAGCACAACAGCAGCCTCATCACCAATGATGCCTGACATTAAGGAGTTGATTTGAGTAGCCTTATATGTGGTTGTTGACTTGTGAGAAGATGTTTTTGAGAGTTTTTTTTTTTTTTTTTTGTAATTTTGTGTGCAGTAACAAATAATTGAGTGATTTGTCAGAAAAATGGAAATAGAGGAGTTTGTATTTGAAAGGCTTTTCTTCTTTCTTTCTTTCTTTTTTTATGGTTTGTTATAGTCGGAAATGCCAACAGATTAAAATCTGGGCATGTTACCTAGAGAAAAGGTTATTTGAAAGCTAAATGAAAAATAGACACACACAAAAGTTTTACCTATGCTGCCTAATGCTTGAGTTGCCTTACTGTGACTTATATATTCCATGTGGTGTAATCATTTTAGCAGATAGGCTCTAGGCCTTTAAGAGCCTCGGCTTGAGCACAAATTGTGCATGCTTTAGCCGAGCTCCCTTAGGCCTTTCTACATCAATGACTTGATCGTTCATTATTGCAAGATTCTTTTCATCGATGCATATGCAAATAGTTATATGCAAGTTCTTCCACTGTATTTGTATTCATCAAGTCTGTCTTGGTTTGTGTTAGACAAAGTACTAGGATTCATTCTACCAAACATGACATAAATTTTATTCACAAACCATTTATTTTCCAGGTAACAATTAGCACCAACAATGCCGTTGTCGAGCCAATAGACACTGAGCCACAAAACAAGGATTCAGCAGTAGCACTACATAGTTTGTTTGACGAGGATTAAACTGAGTAGTAACACAATAAAGGACCATATCTAATCTTTCACTTCAAGATGATATGACGATGGCGGCATGGATGCTTCCTGGCACAACTCCCGCGGACGAGAGCAATATATTTACCCAGAATTTGGCCTGTAATTCACACACAACCACCAAATGGAGTGTCAGCTCTTAATTACTCTTTCCTAACTCAACCTACTTAAACCCAAAGTGCGTACAATAGAAAGGAGAGACGACTCACCGTGCAACCTTTTTCCTTTTTATATATCGCAACTGGGGGCAGAAAGATTGCGAGCATAACGTCGATAAAGCCGGCTTCTCGATTCTCAGCATCGGCTTTCGCTGGGGTTACATGTTTGCAGCTAAAGCATCCGCATTTGACACAGAGACACATGTTTGAGTGATGTTATATATGCTGCTAAGGGCTGGGGTGGTTTGATAAGGATGATGATGGACTCTACCACCGCTTATATAGAACCCTACACATTTATGTATTCATGGAAATAGTTCACATTTTAGTCAAGACTCATGAAGAGAGAATCAAATTAGTGGGTGATTGCTGTTTACGACATAAGCTTGTCCCACGTAAATGGAATGAGATCATATGTGACATTGGCAAAGCTCTTCTCACCTTGCTGCCTTCATATTCTCATTACTATTTTATATTATCCCAAGTTTTTATATATAAAAGGAATAATATTATTAATTGATTAGTATCGATGTTGATATTCGTGCAAGAAGATGCATTTAAACATAATTTGTTCTTTTTATTATAAATTAGAAAGAATTACAAATAATTTTACGCATCGTGTAAAAAAATACGAATATAAATTTAATTTTTCAATCACATTATTAGAATACATTAAGCAAATTGGTGGTCTAGAAATACTTGAAAGTGGATAAGAAAATAAGATTATAAAACTGTTGGCGTAGACATCAATGGGAATTGGAATAAAAAAAAAAAAAGGAATAAAGGGGAGATGGCGCTTGCGGTTTAAAATTTATTTGATGTATTGACCAAGAATAGTTTTGGCCTCCATCTCCACTCTAAATGGAATTTTAAGCATTTTTAAAAATATATTGTGGAAGACTTAAAAGGAGAAAGGAATTCCATCCTGCCTCATTTCTCTCCCTCTCCCCCCCCCCTCTCTCTCTCTATGAGGTTTCGGGTTAGATTCGTTGTTTTTTAATTAAAAATTTAGTTACTTTATTCTCCAACAAATAATTAAAAAGATAACGTACTTAAACTCACATTCTCCTGCATTGGCAATGATACCCGTACCAATCAGGTTAAGACTCAATCAACAATTACTTTACTTTTTAAATTTGACAAATCAATTTCAATTGTTAATATCATTCATTTTTTCCTATTAAATTCACTGAAGCTTTTTTAATTTTTTTTTTAAAAAATATCCACATGATAATCGTGTAACAAAAAATAATAGATAACTTTAAGGTGTTAACAACTCTTAAATATTACATAAAATATTTAGACTAATCAATGATATTATAAAAGTTGAGTACCAAATTATGCTAAGAAGTTGAAGTATAAAGATCAAATCCTAAATTTGAGCATAGTATAGTGACCAAAATTGAAACTTGACCATTGTTATATAAAAGATAAAAAAAAAATTCACTTTACCACATTTATAGTCTTTTTATTTTTGCCAAGACATTTATAAATAGTTGAAAAAAAATCACTTTTAACCTTTCATTTCAACTATAAATAATCTTGACATTTGTCGCCGTACAGATGATATGATAGTAAATTAATAAGACAATTATAACATACAATATATAAATTATTTGAACTAACTAATGTCACTGTACAAATAAATGACTAAATTATAAAAAATTAAAATAAAAAGATTAAATATCAAATATAAGTCTGATAAGGAAATCAAAACTACAATTTTACCATATAATAACCAAAAAAGAATAGTGTGGATTTTAAAAAAAAAAAAAAATTCTAACTTCACATAATTTTTTTTATCGAAGTAATCAACATCATTAAGTATTTTGACTAACCATTATAAAAATTATGGACCAAATTATTGTATAAATTTAAGTATAAAGATTAAAATTGTAATTTTATCATGATCTTATATTGACTAAAAATGAAAAAAATTATGCCTTTAATTAGTCTAAATAATTAACTGTTAATAAATTAGGTACAGGATGTGAATTTTTTAAAATATTTATTTCAACTTATAATGTCAAAATAAATTTTTTTGTTAGAATAGTATTTTTTTTTTAAAAAATCCACGTAAAACATTTTACCAGAGTAATCAACAATGTTAAGTAGTTGGGCTACACACTATAAAAGTAGGACCAAACTATTGTAGACATTCAAGTATAAGAATTAAATCTTAATTTTAAGCCCAGTAAAGGGATCAAAAGTGATATTTGACCAATTTTCTATAAAATGCAAAAAAAGAAGAAAAAAATTATAGGTTATAGATTTGCACGATAATTTGTGTATTTATTCCATAAATCAACAAACCTGTTATTGAGCTGCAACTCATGTCTTAGGGTTTTTATTTTTTATTTTTATTTTAGTATGAGCTGTGAAATTTACTTTGCTAAAATTAAAAATAGCTCTAGAGGAAGGTTAGATTTTATAATAGTGAGATTAATACCATGTAGGATATGTGTTGGTATTTAATCGTAGCGAGGGGTTTTTTTTATTAAAAATTAATTATTAAAGATATTAAATTAAATTATATATGAAATAATTAATAATTAAGAATCATATTTCTTATTAAATATACAGTTATGTTAAATAAAAAAATTTATTAATTAATTTTTTCTCATCCTGTTAATGCCTTTTTCAGTTAAATATAAAATTGAGTTGAGAAATGGATATGAGAGGTGGTGAAATCTACAAAAGGATAAAGGATCAGCTAGGGGTGATGAAGCTGGCCCTCTGATTGTTCTCTGATGCTTAAAGTCGGCCTTTCTGCTCAAAGAGAACGAAAAAAAATAAAATAAATAAAATAAAGATGAAAAATGTGTAATCAAAAAAATATCGCACAGATTTTTTTTTTTTTCTTACCTTGTCTTTACCTCTCGTGTGATAGTTCTCTTAGGGTTTGGGTTCGAATTTTAAGATTTAAGGTTTTGAGTTTCGAGTTTAAATTAGGGTTACGAGTTATTAGTTATGAATTTAAGATTTATGAATTTAAATTCAGGATTTTGAGGTTGAGATTTAAGGTAAAAGAATTATCAAAATCACGTGTCAATGAAAATGAAATGAAAAATTTTATTGAAATGCAATTAAATAATTTGATAAAAATCATAAATAATGTGATGGAAAAAATGTATAAAATAATTTCTCTCTGAATAAATGTATAATAATAATTTTATATATTTAAAATTTATTGACGTTTAAAAGATTTTATATTTAAAATCATCTTTACGTAAATTATTCCGTTAGAAGTTTTTTCTCCAAACATTAGTTTGTAAAAGTAGGATTATTCTTGAAATTCCTTATCGAGCAACTTACCATGCCATCATTTACTCACCTAATGGTGTACCCATAACCCAAGCTTCAACTTTCATGTCTTTCTTCCAAGACGTATTGGTGTAAACCTTCTCAATATTTTTTATTATTATTTATATATCTTTTTATTTATAATTAATTCAAATATATTTTATGATAATCAAGTTCATCTGTTCACTAAATTTTTATAAACCTTAAATTTATATATTTTATATGTAAGAATCCTATTTTTGATGGTATGAAAACTATGATTTTAAGATTTCATTTTTGTAAATTAAATCAGTAAATATTAAATATAAATATTCACGGAATTATTGTATAGATAAATTCAAATTGAATTAAGTAATTTAGTGATTAGTTAAAGCCCGAGAAAGCTTGAATTTATGGTAGTAAATAAAGGGAAAAAAGGACGGGGTTGAGTCCAAAAGACAAAACTGATGCGTCTTGTTACTCTTATCATTTCAGTATTGGAGAATATACATTCAAAATCCTAAACCCATCCCACCCTGTATTTTCTGACTACCTATTCTCTTTCTTAAACAACAACAACACTTGTCTAGGGAAAAAAGTTGTATCAAAATTTCAGCACTTGCTGATCTTCAATCTCCTCACAGCTGACAAGAACATCCTGTTCCAAACATGCATTAAAAAAAACACATCAAATTTCAGCTGTGGGGAAATTTTTTGAATATTAATGTAAGAAATTGATGTGTTAACTTACTCCCAGGGAACATCACCAACCATCATCCAATCCCCTTCCTTGTCTTCATACGTTAACACATGATATTTCTCATAATGATCTCCATCCACCTCTGCTTCTGCCCCTGCATTCCCACCCATCAAAACTCTCGACTTTTGGAATTTTCAAATGAAAGAAATTAAACAGTCAAAGACAGAAACTTAACAGATGATGTTTGTGTGGAACATGTGTTCCAGAGTCCTTATCAGATCATAGTAACTCTCGTGTGCCAACAGGTCTAGTTTTCTCCCTATGGGAATCCCTTCCATGTAAACCTTCACATAAAATGTTGAGCTGTTGCACTCATGCTCTTCTTCTGCAACCGCCGCCTTCATCGGTTGCCACTGCTCCCTGAGTACATATATATTTTTGGTTATTGACTGTAATAGCATCTGTTACGTAGGCAATTGGAAAAAATAAATACCTGACATAAGGAGGAGCGATTGAAATGCTAAGGCCAAGGCGAAGATCAGTGGTAAGGTCCCTTTGGGAGGAAGCAGTGCTTGAGAAAGCAAAGTGGTTGGGGCTGTCGATGGACGATGAAGAACTGCTTGCTCGACCCATTTTGCGTGACTGAATTCAAGCGTGATGACAAATGAGCCGCCACACTGGGTTTAAATATTAATGAGCAGAAATGTAAATTTATTAATTAATTAATATTGGGAAAAATAAAATACTGAGAGTACTAAATTTTTGTTGGGGAATCGAAGGGGGACAATTCTTTCATATTACTGGCTATGCTAGGGCTTATATGTTGTCCTGGAAGCCGACATCTGTGTACACGTGTCTCCACCATTATGTTCCTCATTTTTTTTTTGGAAGCTTCATGTCGAATTAGGATTAATTAAGCTGCTTTAATTGGATTATTTTCGGTTTTTATACCTTTTCAATTTCAATAGTAATTGTTAATTTCACTCTTTTAATTCATAATTAAAATTTTAAATTTCAGTTATTTATTTGTTTTCTTAATGGTTGAAATAATAATTAATTATATATAATAAAAAAATAAGGAAGCATTTGCAGCTTTATTTTTATGGTTTGTTTACCCTTGTTGCTTCTCTTCACTTTCTCTTCTTTTCAAGGATTCATGAGTATTTCATAGCTGTTACAGGCGGCAGCCATTGATGAAAAAGTGTGAACCACATTTAAAAAAAAAAAAATTTGAGTTCTATAGTTGATGATTATTGTCTCCTTTTATGGGGAACAAATTATTTCATGCAACTTATCAATCATACATTTTTTTTTAAAATTTATTTTATTATAAATAAAACTCAATTAAATGTCCAATCTTATATATAAAAAAGAAACGACCTAAAAGGAGTACACTTGGTGCATACCTAATTACGGGCACGTGTTAACGATGATTTAATTTTAATTTAAAAATTCACGTTCACTATTTTCTTTTCATTAACTTTTTTTTAACAATCATTTATTATAGTTCTTTTAAGTAAAAAAAATTAGGCACCAACTATTGATTAATATTTAAGAAAAAATGAATGTAAATCATTGTAATAACCCATATATGTCCTCAACAAATAATAATAATAATAATTCAAAATCCAATAAGTGACTTTAGTGAAAAAGAAGATGTTGTTTATTCTAGAGGTCTCGAGTTCGAACGTCTGTGTGTGTCTTATCGAAGGGTTTCCTCCTATTTTTTAGCAGTTTTAATTCGATTTGTATTTTTTTCATGAAGAAAGAGAGGAAAATTTTGATTTCTCATTTCCCCATTGAAAAAAGATAAAGATAACGTGGGATCACAAATTCATACAATTTCTCCAAGAGAGTTAAGGCAATGAATGCAGACAAAGTGATGGGGGATACAAAAGCTTGGGATTAAGAAACATTTGTTTACATGGCCTGAAGAATTATGTCCTAAATCAATGTTGAATGGATTGAAGTAATGTTCTGTCTGGGTAACCCTATAATTAAATCAGGGAAGGTATTGATAATGATGGCATTCATCTTGTTGCTACGCAAAGTCATATTTAAACATGTTCTAATTTATGTAAAAAAAAAAAAAAAAAAACGTGTTGCACATTCTAATTAAAATATTAACATGAATTTTTGTTCCTTTTGTCTCGAATGTTGTTTTAATTAAAAAAAAATTCTACACCAACGTTGTAATAAAAATAACTAGTGGTGTTAATTATTTAGCTTAATTAAACATGATTACAAAAACAAGCCAAGTTAAACAAAAAAAAAAAAAATGAAAATGTTGCAATTCACAGGCGTTAATTTAAAAACAGAAGAAAAAAGGGGGGGGAATAAGAGACTTTGGTTGCACCAATTTGGAAGAGAGACAAAGGAAAAGAAACTAAAATAAGAAGGGGAGGATGGTTAGTAAACAAACCAACAAAGGAGGAGAAAAGCAAAAGGCGATGTTCCCCACCACCCCTACCCTTGTGTTCCTTCTAATCCTCATCACGCCAACCTCTTCCATTTCTTTTACTGCCCCACACACCTTTTGGTCTCTCCACACTTCAATTTATTTTAAAATGGGGTAAGTTCACCCAACCTCATCGTCTATTTTGGCCTGCATTTTAACCCATCCCTCGTCTTTAAATATTTTATTAATCCCGTCATGCATCCAATAAAGTCTTTTTTGTCAGTTTGTTGGAACCATGTTAGACTGATCGATTGGATTGAAAATGAGTTTGTACACTAATTTAGAGAATGAGGTTGAACCGGTTAACCCACAAGTCAATACAGATCAATTGCATTGATTTTTTATTTTCATTTTATTTTTTTTAATTTTATGAACTTTTTAATAATTTATTTCATCAAATTGGACCAAGCAGTCAGATTGGTCAAACGGAAAACTAGTGGCCTAATCAGTCCAGCTACAAAAACGTTGGTTAATTTAGGCAGTAAATGCAAGTTTCAATCTTGTATGGAGTATATTTAAAACGAATGGATCAAATTGTAAACACGTGTTTACCATCGCATTGACAAGTTAGCTTGAATGTATTAAAAAAATAAACTGTGTCAATAAAATTAAATAGTGTTATTTATTTCAACATACCAAATATAATCGGTCTATGCAATAGTCACACGTGTGCTTACAATTGATCCACGCATTTTAAATATGCTCCAAGTTAAATTTAAGCTAGTATTTAGGTGTCATTTGGTTTAAAGAATATAAGATTACTTCTAGTGCTAGGGATATTGAGTATATTACGTAAAATTTTGTTGTTTAATTGACAAAATCTAAGATAACCTAAAATTACATTTTGGTAAATTATCTCCTAGAATTTGCTTTCTTTTTGTTTTTTACAAAATAAAGGTTGAAGCTTATATTATTTTATTTTACTTATAAATGATTGTTTTCTTTAGTATATCGATTTCATGTCTCCTAAACTAAAATTGAGGAACAACAGTATACAATTAGGGCTTCTCTTTTAATTGATAGAAATAATAATTTCAATTATTAAAACATGCAATTTATTATGATGGTAAAATTGACCAATATTATAAAAAATGGACGGTAAAATTGTGGTGAAAGAAATATTCTAGGTATATTTTAATAAATAAAATGTAATAGAATAGAATAAATGTTAATTTTCTTAACATATATTTATATATATATAGTTGAATGTTACTTGAAAAATAAAAAATAAAACAAGAGAACTATTGATTTATTATTATTATTATTTTTCATTTTAGTTTAGTTTAAGAAATATGAATCAAAGTCATTAAAAATGAAATAAAATTGTTTAAAATATCATATTATCTAAGGAAAGTAAGATTATTTAAGTCAAGACTTGTTTGGAGTATTGGTTAAAGTTCGTGTCAGCCACTTAAATGATGTTATTTAAACTATTTCATCCCTTTCACTTTCCTTACAATATCATAAGGATGAACTATCATAGGATGAAAAAAAAAAGTAAGAGAATATAAAAGAATGTACGGTGTTGAGATTATCTTACATATTATCAAATCTTGACATTATTAGTAATTTATCCAAATAAAAAATGATTTCGAAATGTAAAATTACCCCAATAGTCTCACATTCTTTGAATCAAGCATACCCTTAATCTTGGTACTAATATTTTGAGGAGTTGATTAAAACTTGGTGGTGCAATAAGCAAGGAAGAATGGGCCACACTTACATGGAGAAGACTTAAATATTCCTTGAATTCTTTTTGTCAAATTCCTTCCATGATAATCTCCATCATCCTCTCTAGCTCCACGTTTTCTTTCTTCTTTTATGGTTACTGTTTTTGTCAGTCAAACATTGGATTTGGTTGCTTTATTTATTTCCTTATACAGAAACGTGTGGATGGCGGAGTTGAGCACTTTAGCCCTTTGCTTTATCCACTTTTTGTTCCCTCCCTGTTGGCTTTGCCCATCAATGCCTTCTGCTTTCTAATCTCTTGCTTTTTTCCATGTCAATAAACCTAGGCGCGCCTTTGGTTAAGCACAACTCGGCCTATGCAATGCAGCACACACCTAAAACATTATGCTCCCTGTTCCCCACACTTATGTCCAAAGCTGTTGATCCACTCTTTTGTCTACCTCCTTTTTCTTTTGGTTCTTACTTTAATTCTAGAATAACATACGTGGACAAGATTTAAGACCCAACTTTTGGGTTCACCAGTGGGATTGTATGAACAGAGAATTAATTAATACTAAAGCTAGTAAAATCATCTTTGGTCGTTGATAAGATAAACATGCTGAAAAATGATTACTGTGTGTTCCTGGACTCCTTTACATGAAAAAAAAGAGAGAAGAGAAGAACTGGCAGAGGAATGAAGAGCATATATTATTCTGTGTAATAAGTGTAGACTAAGTTGCAGTAAAAGAAATACTGCTTGTGAATAGCAAAAGTTGGTGGAGAAAACGAAATCAATGGCAGAAGCCGAAGAATTAATGGAGCAGAGTAGCGGAACAAATTTAATGCATAAATGGAATGGAAGAGACCAAGATGAAGTTTTTTTGGGGAGGGGAGGGGAGGGGAGGGGAGGGGGCATAACAAAGCATTTATAACTAAAAGGTCGGATGTTCATTGCTGCCTGCTAATTAGAGTACTGCAAGTTCAAATGACGGCGATTTTGTCTAGTTTGTATTTATCTAGAAGGGGAAATATTTTAGTCTGACTTGGTTTGACCAATTCCGTCAAAACGACTCGTAATCTGAAGTTGCAGCCGGAATTGGAGAGAGCTTCTTCCGTTGAGGTCTACGATATTACAAGTGAGTCAAATTCCTAGGATTGTATTTAGGGATCGGGTTATCCATCTAGGCTAGTTCGAAATTTGGACAAAAATATCAGGTTCAAAAAATGTGCTTGGAATAAAATTAGATCCGTTTAAAATATGGATCAGGTTCGGATTTGAACATTTAAAGTTCGACCCGTTTTTAAGTTTATAATAGTTTATATTATATTATATTTTTTTTTATATATTGTGTAATTTAGAACATATTAAAAAACTAAATCTATACTAAATATATAATACTACCCTAATGTTAACATTAAAATAATGTTAAGATGACTATATAAATTTTTTTTAATAAATTAAAAATGTATAAATTTATTAAATATTAAAATAATATAATATAAATATTTTTAAAAAATTTTAAAAATAATATAGACATGCTTAAAATGGATTTAGATTAGTCCTTTAAAAATATGAGCGGGTTTGAACAAAATTTTAAACCCATATTTCGGGTCGGACTAAACTTGAGCAAACATAAAATATGTTAATATCATGCTCAAACTCGATCCGAACTCGACCTAACCCGGCCTTAAGTGCCTCTAATTGTATTTAACTTTAGTCTCTTTCTAATATTGATAATCCAAAGCATTGAATAAACTCCCAACTCAATTCCTAATATGTAGAGGGTTTGGCCCATTTTGGTTAAGGGGCAGAAATTCAACAGTAATGTCTCCCCATTATCGATAAACCAATTTATTTCTTTATACCCCACTTTATTAAATGGATAAACTGCATTTTAATCTCCTCTAAAAGTTCAAAAAATTTAATCTAATTCATTGTAATACAAAACTTTAGCTTTCGTCTCTTAATTTTTTTTTAATGAACAAGGGAGACATCTGTATTCAAGAATTTAGCTTCACCAAGCAGATATGTTGGCATGTATTGGATATTACAGCAGCATAAATTATTCATTTATTATAGTTTTGGTTACAATCATGGTAGCGAGTATCGATACGTATTGTTTTGGTCCTAAATCGGTATCAAATAATCTATATTTCGTTTAACTTAAACTTGTACCAATATGTACCGACCCGATTGGTTACCTCGATTAGAATAGCTTTACAGTTGAAATTTAAATGCAAATAAAAGACGATGGAAACAAATCAACAAAATATGCAAGTGTGATGGGAGTTGCTTATTGGGTCAAAAGGCCACAAATAAACTCACCTGCCCAATAAGCATGGTCCAAGAGAAAAAGAATAAATCACAAGGCAACACGTAGACCCCAAATAATAAGAAATGATCTCTTTTTCCTGCACATGGATTCCTCACCGTCCCTTTTGTCATTTTCAGTGCCGAGGGGTGGCCACCGCTCACTGGGAGGGGATTATGCATCTCGTTGAATGGCTTAGCCATTCACTGAATGGTCTTGATAGGATTAGGACCATGTTTAAGCAGTCCAAGAATCAAAATGTGGGATCAATTTCATTAAAACGATAACAATAAGGTGGATTGGTGAAGACAAAATGCATGTGCTTATGTTGCCTCTAATGCTAATGGGCCTGATTTAGTGGGATACATGATTGGTCATCCTAATTACACTTTTAGGCACCTATGGTGGAACGCGACGTGCTTCCTCCAACTCATAAAAAGGGCACATTTTTGTCTAAATTGTACCAAGTTCGTGGCAGCCTCCCTCGAGATTCAGCCCATGTCTTATCCCATCACCCCCACACCCGCACCCACTCCCATCACCAGTGATTGCCATCCGTCAAATGGGTAAAGAAAATGTGATGCAACATCAACTAAAAGATTTAATTTATTATTCATTATGTCAATTGGTTTAGCGGTAAGAGATTTGATCTCTTTTTAAGTAAAGTTACAGATAATATTTATTAATTATGGAAGTTATAGATAATGTCCATGAGATGAGGACCTTTCTTTTGTTGAAAGACAAATAGATTATGTCCATTTCTTGTATGAAGAATCATCAACATCATGGTCTTCGTGAATATCTTTACTTGATATCACATCAGCTACTAAGATTTTTTTTTTTATTTACTTGTAAATTATTGGTTTATTGAAATAATGGTTTATATTCATTTTGCCAAACTAAAACTTACTTTAACATGAATCATTGAAAAAAATTGGGAATTGAATGTTAAACTATAGAAAATATTGTGCTTCTACTATATCTAAATCATCGGCATTTCTCATTAATCTTAATTAAAACAACTTGATCATTCATTCATAGTTGTAATTAAAAGAAATATTTTGTTTTCTTAAACTTGTAAAATGGAGATTGATGGTGGAAGTGATAAGACTAGTGAACGCCCAACAAAGAAATATATTAGATTATCAAAATTTAATATTTTTTGAAAATGGGGGAGTAGACTTATTCATGGATCGGGTTGCTCGTTCAGACTCGATGGTCCACTCGGGTTTGTGTAAAAAAATTAGGTCCGTTGGAAATATGGGTCGGGCTTGAACATTCAAGGCCTGAGCTCCACTAGGCCCGACTTGTTTTAAGTTTATAATATTTTATATTATATTATTTTTATATATTATGTAATTTAAAGTACGTTAAAAAAATAAACATATACTAAATATATAATACTACTCTAACGTAAACATTATAAAAATGTTAAGATAATTATATAAAAATTTTCAATAACTAAAAAATGTATAAACTTATTAAATATTAAATAAAACAATATAGAATTAAAACTTCGTGATGGCATGATGGTCAAGAGTGTTCATTGCCTCAGGTGTGACCTAAGTTAGAGTCGCGTTAGTCGTGTTTGTTGTTTAGGTTTTGCCCTATTATTATAGTTAAAAAAAATAAAACACTATAATTTTTTTAAAAATTAAAAAATAATATGAGCGGGCTTAAATGAACTTGGGTTAATCTTTTACAAATATGGGCAGGTTTGAAAATATTTTAAGCTCAGAGTTCGGGTTGGGCTTTGACAAGCATTAAGTGTTAATATCATGCTTAGGCTCGATCCGACTTATGAACACTTCTAGGGGGAGATTGTTGAAATATTTTCGAATATTTATAATGTTCCAATAACTATAAATGAAATGGTGTAATCAATCAAAAATTAAATCTTTTGGTTATTGATCAAGAGTTATTACTATTCATAATAATAAGTTAGGGCTCTTAAATACGAAGAGTTATATCACTTGATTTTTTGACAAAAAATTATAACTATTCAAGCAATATTACTTGAATAGTTATGTTTATTTAAGAGAAGTAACTTGAACAATTACATCTCTTACTTTGATAGTTATATCTATTTAAGAAAAATTATGTCTCTTTTAAAGAATTGATGATAGAGTTGTGTGACCCGTATCCTTATTAAATAAATAAAATACAGTGGTAAAACTAAGGGATCTGTTGGAAAATTTTCAAAATATACATAGTGTTTAAATAGTTGCAAATGAAAAGTTATAAGTAACCAAAAATCATGTCACTTAGTTATTAACCAAAAGTCGTCACAATTTATAGTGATGAGTTATGTCTTTTAAATTCAAAAGTTATGTCACATAATTATTAACCTGTAGTATTAATTATTCAAGTAAATATCTATTGAATAATTATATTTATTCTTAAAAATATGACAATTCATTTGGATAGTTATGTTCTTATAAAAAGACATGAAACTTCTTATAAATAGGAGTGAAATTTTTATTTGTACGGCACACCCCAATAAACGTAGAAACAAAGTTTCTTTTTATTCTCACACCATCTTTTATATTTGTAGATTGTTCTATAAAGAATTATTGTAAATTTTTTTATATAAATTGATATCCTTATTATGCTCTGCTTAATGCTCAATTGACTGTTTCTATCACTGCAAATAAAAAATATTATGTTTTATTGTATCCTCAAAATTCATTTATCAATAACTTTTACATACCATAATATAAATGAGATGAATAAGACCTCGAATAAATTAATATTGATAACCATATTGAAACCTTCGTTAATTTCTCATAAAAAAATTTTACGCTCACGTAACAACACGGGTTAACGTTATTAACTTTTTACAATTAAATTGAGTCGGATATAATTTAAATGAATTGGAGGAAAATTTTGAATATCGTAAGGAAAAAAGAAAAGCAAAGGCTGTAATTTGATAGGGTGAAATGTGAATAAGAACAAAGGAGATGGGATATGGTAGGGAAAAGGAAAAGGAAACATGATTGGGAGGGAAGCCAGTCGTGTGGACAGCGATGCATGCATCTAATAATGTTAAACGTATGGATTGGCGGTGGTGGTGGTCGTTTTCAGACAACAGTCCCTGAATTTATTATACGTGGCTATTACTTGAGGAAAGCCTGAATTGTGAGTGTCAGCCATCAAAGGTCAGCTCTCTAGACTTAATCGTATCCCCCAAAGGCCCCAATTGAAGATTCAAACTCTTGTTCCTACTCGCGCCGTACTTGCCTCTTTATCTATTGCTTCATTTTGGTCCCATTTTATTTATTTATTTTTGTTCAATCATTGACATCCCTTTCAACCTATGCATCGAAAAGTTTATAGTAATAAAATATTGAGGCAAGGATAAAATTGTTCTTGAATGAACACCCAACGTGGCAAAAAAGTTGAATTCATTAACGCACAAGGTGTTATTAATGAATTCCAAAGTACAAGTAAAATCATTATAATAAAACCAATCAACGAAATGAGTAATACCCAAGGATTTGCCGACAACCATGGTTAATTTTCTTGTTGCAAGTGAATGGGTAGAATTAAAAAGTCTAAAAAGTATAGGGAGCAATGGTAGAAATAGACATTTTAAGTTGTGATCTTCATTGCGATGATGATCAATCATTGTTTCACATCTCAATGCACAGTCCGCGACAGGTCAAAGTCTAGTGATTGAGAGAGGAAGGGTCGGGGTCGGGGTCGGGGTCGGGTCCGAACGAAGTACGCCCGCATCTTGAGGCCTACATAAATATGTATATTATACATATCCACATCTTTATTGAAGTTTGTGTCAATGAATTGGGTCCCAAAAGAGGGAGGGGGTGGGTAGCCCCCTAAGGCTAAGAGGAGGGGCTGCCATTTTCCGTACACTCTGATTTCCGATTTGGAAATGAATGGTGTTTAGATGCCTTTTGGGTTTTCATAGTATTCTTTGAATTATCCCACCTCACCTTTTTTGTGATACCTTTGGGATAGGAAGAATTGCCACACATTCAATCTGTGATTAGGGACCTCCCTTTGGTGTCTCCTCTCCTATATTTAGGGCTTTTCTTTTATTTCTAATCATCAATTCAATGATCTTGGAAACTAAGTATAGGGTCGGTTCCTTTATTTGATTTCCATATTTGATAAATTTTTTTTATTTTTTTTTTGAATTGTAAAGAAAGAGTAAAATTTTAATAACAACTAGATTGATGCGATTCAAATTCTAATCACATTTGAAATAATGGATATATTGGATTATCAGATCAATACATGAGATTCTTAATAAAATTATTCTAAAGCAAACGAAGAAAACAACGAGTCCTTCAAGTAAAATTTTGGGTTCAAATTTTATGAATGAAAAATAATTTTATTTTTATTTGAAAATTTAATTTGATTTAATTGAACATGAAGTGATAGTGGACATGATTGAGAGGAGTTTTCTTTTCTTCTTGATTTCCATTTTGGGATTATTTTGAACCTTAAATGGGAAGAATGATTAAAGATATGCCGTCTATAGGTTGGGTTTAATTGGACAATCGTCACATATTCTAGACCCTACTCAAGGCCAAAAACCTTGTCTATTTCACTATTATTTTTTCCTTTTCCATTTTCCACAATGAAGTGAGCAATGCTTAAATGTGGTTATATTTGAAGGGTATAAATTATTCATAATTTCTTTAAATTTTTTGTAACAACAACCACGTAAAAGTAGGTAGCTAGAAAAATTAAAAAAAAAAAAAAAGATTTAAAAATCAAAAATCTTTTCTCTACACCCAAATCAAAAATTGGTAAATACCAATATAATATCATTTTTAAAAAATAATTAAAATTTTCAAGTTCGAACATTTGAGTCAAACATGTAAGAAATATTCTATTATTATTGTTATTATCATTTGGATGAGACTCAACCACTTGTCGATCGTGATTAAAAAAACCCCAATTATATATGATGTACATGCGGTCAAATTAAAGCATGCAAGATGTTTTTTTTTTCATCAATCCAAAACTGAAGAAACAAAACCCTTAGTTTGGAAAAGGATGGAACTCGGAAACTCAAGTCAACGTTTTTGTGTAAACCTAAAAGTTTTAAATGTATATTCTATCATGTAACATTAATAAATAATGGAATTTCTTTTATAAATATTTTGAAAAAAAATAAAAAAAATAGATCGATTCTTTTTTATCAACTTAACCTTTTGTTCTTATTTCGACTCTTGATCTCCACTTTTTTATTTATTTTTTTGTATACCTCTCTTATTGTACCTCTATTTTATTTTTAACAGTGAAAGAAAATGTTGACTACAGGAAACAGCTCATGTGCTTGCATATGATAAGCTCACGATTCAATGATGAGGCATGGACATACAATAATTGTAAGTATCTTTCTTTTTCTTTTTTCTTTTTTAAAGGATTTAAATTAAATTATAATTTGAATTTGGTGTATATGCGAATTGGGACATTGGTAATGTCAAGAAGTGTTAGAATGTAGACAAAATTGCTGTAATACGAAAATTGGAAAATTCAAAGAATAAGAAGATGCTCAAGGGTTGATATATACACACACACATAAAATAAAGGAATCTTTCCATAGAAATAAATAAGAAATTACCATAATTGTCAGTCTTTGGGTTTTTTTTGTGTGTGTGTAATGTTGAATATGAAAGACTATTTTTTGTTTAATAATTACGTTCATTACGGAATATAGATAGAGATTGAATTTTGTTATCTCGAAAAGAAAGAAACAAAAAATATAGTTGAAGTAGGCTGTCAATTATGTAATTATAATATTCTAATTTATCACATTAATTTATTTCACAATTTTTTTTTCGTTAAATTATTATAAAAAGAAAAAGCATTCTACCTGGCCTTTTTTAAATATAAACTTGAGACATTCATCACCCTAATAGTTTTTATTTAAATATATAATTTAATAAATTATTCAAATCAAATTTTAATATAAATACTTAATTCAAATTAATTAATATGAAAGAAAATTCAAACTTAAATATTCTTTAAATTCAATATTACACGTAGAGTGTATGATACAATATGTAGAAACTAGGGCTCAGCAAAAAAAAAAAAAAAAAAAATTGATCAAATCGAACGATTCGAATTGAGGTACTTAAATGATTTATGGGATGCGAGTTAAAAAATTAAGATTACCCAAAATTAAATAAAATTTTATTTTTATTTAATATATAATTAATTTTTAAATTTTTATGATATAAAAATAAATATTTTATATTCAAATAGTGAAAATAATTTAATTTTTTTGAAAACTTATTATTTTAGAAATATTTATGTAGAAGATGTTGAAATTTTGTCAAATAACATTTAAAAGTCATAAAACACAGTCACAAAGCTAGAAAATTATTTGGGGTACGATAGTAAAAATTGAAAACCAAATCAAATTAGGATGGATGATTCAAAAAATCTAAAAAAAAACTCTAACGGAATCAAACCGAAATCCCCTAATAGAAACCACTACAGGTAAACAAATATTCATTATAACCCCACATCAATTACTTGATGGAAAACAATCTCAACTTTGCTAAAAACCACTAATATCTTCGTTTAGAAGGAAAAAAAAAAAAACACTTTATAATATTTTATGATGTTAAAACTTTGGTGTTTTAAAACATTAATAATGGGTTTCAATGATATTTTTGGTGACTGGAAAAATGGAAGGAAAAAAAAAAGGAATAGTTTGATTTTGTCGGTGGAGGAGTACGTATGATTATGAACATTACTTATGGCTATAACCTGCTGGCTACCGGTCCCGCACTTCTCCGATTATCTCTATCAGATGCAGATGCAGTGTAGTGGTGAGTGTGTAAATGGGTCCATTCCTCTCTGGAGAAATTTTGCATGCACACAAAATCCACTGATCCTCACCCCATCTCAGACCATCATCCTCTTCACACCCTTTCAATGTCTTCATCCCTTTCAAATGATGGGTCCAACCCCAAGTTCCCATGAACTTCTTCACCTGTCTTCAAATGAAAAAAAGTAAAAGGATTTGGCATTATTGCTACATGAATTAGTTTCAACGCTAACCTCATTCAATGTTTTCGCAGATGCAATTATTAGTCCTTTCAACGGTGTATATTTGCTGTACTAAAATACTTATTCAGTAATTATATCGGATCTCGATTATATTTAGAAATGAAAATAATCTCTTTCAACACTCAACTATTTAACATTTTGAATAAAGAGAAAGAATTATTGGAATAGCAGCTGAATATGGATGAATACATTTTTTAAAAAATTTGTCATTTTCGATCATTTATAAATGGGTCCAATGTATAATTGATGTTAAGGAACTGTATTGCCTCCTGTGATCGATACTTTGTAATCTTTTTTATCAAGATTCCCCAATGGGGTTTCATATTTCAAAGCGGGCCATGGCCAGGACAGCTAATGATTTGGAATAAAAAATTGATGAATTCCTTGTTATCTTTCAAGTCATAAGCTTGATTTAATTAAAAAAAATAAAACTAAAGGGAGGTTTATGAAAATTTTAGTTTAATCTATCTGTTCATGATTTTGATAATCTCTTAGAAAAATAAAAACAATTGAATTTCGTTTTTGTCGTAAATGGCTAAAGAAAAGGGTGCAAACAGCAAGGATTAGGAAGGTTTAAATCTGGATTAATGGACTAAATTAAAATTTCTACATATAAAATGGTCCACACTATTGATATTTTACTCTTCCTATGAAATAAAATATTTTCTGGGAATTATTCGGTCTGTCATGCACTCATGCTGTAAACTTCTAATCATTAAACATAAATATAAAATTAACCTCCAAACCCAATCATTTTTTTTTTGTTCATATTGATATTTAAATAAGTTTTCTTGCAGGACTTGACTTCATTTAGTTTAATACCCTAATCAAATTTATGTATATCTGAAGATAAATGAAGGACTTGAAGCTCTTGTGTGGAGGCCGTAGGGGTAGGTTTAATGAAAGGAACACGCCATAGAAACCAAGTTTAAGCAGCATTAATTAGAAAAACTATGATAAACAAGTAGCATTTTTGAAAAAGTTGTCGTATGATTTATCTGCTAAATGCTTTGAATCTTGAAAAGTCCAACCTTACGGCTGGATTTTGATTCATGAGTAGTTTGATATTGACAGTTTCTTTGGTCCCAGAAGTTTTTGTAGTGTGTGTACCTTCTGCATTCAAATGTAGCACCACTATTAGACCACATAGGAAGTGAGAAACTAGGACAACATAGCAATATATAGCAAAATCTGTCCAAAAGAAACAGTGATTGGAGAAAGGGTGATGCAGTAACGTCGGAAACTTGAGCAGAAGTGGTGGGGGTGGCCCGGAAATAGTGATTTTTTTACCAATGTCAGTAAAAAGAGTTGAATTGTAGTTATGAATATGGGTGTTGCCTTTTCCTTTTAGGTCCAATATAGTAGCAGTTTGTGTTACCGGGAATGTGTTGGCAGATAAAATACAAACGTACGTACAAAATATAGATGAAAGACAAGACAGCATGCTTTTTTTCGTCAGTTTCTGAAATTGGGTCATTTCCGTGCCAAAGAAAACCATTCCCATCATCAATTAATGAGAGAGGATGAAAAAGGGAAACAAATGGGAACAAGTCTCAAATATCACAATCCGGGAAGAAGGTATTTGTGGAGTAAGAGTGGGATTCATCACTTTCAGGAAAGCCATTGTTAATTCTCAGAAAATGAACAAAAATAATTTCATTCTTTCCACGTAATGATGAAGCCTTTTCAAAGCCATTATGATTCCAAAAGAAAGAAAGCTAGTACAGTAAAAGAAAGGAGCTGATACCAGTATCAACAATGTTTTTACTTTACTGTCATCAGTCATGTGGACTGGGGTTGAAGTTAAAAAGCATGGGGTTATAATATAATCACGACTTTCTGTTTTCATCTCAATATAATACAAGCAAAAATGCCCCCACCATTCCTTCACAAGACATTAATTCTCAGAGACGCATGCAACTCTGAGGGTTGTTTTAGTTGAGATTAAATTCCAAGTTAAAGCTGGTTTTTTTTTTTTCTTTAAAAGGAAATTGAGTTACCTAGCCCTGGATCAACCAAGGTGGGGTTGTGAGAAAGTATAATACCATATTGAATAAGACTTTTCCTTGGGGAGAGCTTCCTCTTTATATTAAATTCAACTCCTTTCACAGCTGCTACTTCATTTTCGAGCCCTTCTTTTATATCAAAATCCTCTCTTTGTCCGTTACATTTTCCTTTTTCTTACCAAAGCATTCCAAAAACAGCTGTTCATTGCTACCGTTTTCACCTAGGATTCACCAAAGTTTTTCTGTTTTGGGAAAGGTCTTTTGCTCTCCCTCCTTCACAATTAGTGTCTGGTCTCAAAATGGGGAGGCACTCCTGCTGTTACAAGCAGAAGCTTAGGAAAGGTCTCTGGTCCCCTGAAGAAGATGAGAAGCTGTTGAGCCATATTACAAAGTACGGCCATGGTTGCTGGAGCTCTGTTCCTAAACAAGCTGGTAAACTCAACTTCTTTTTCTTTTTTCATGTTTGTCTTCTTCCTTAAATCATACATTCACGAATTGGCGCTTCCATGGCAGGCCTGCAGAGATGTGGAAAGAGCTGCAGATTAAGGTGGATTAATTACTTAAGGCCTGATTTAAAGAGAGGCACATTCTCACAAGAAGAAGAGAATCTCATAATCGAACTTCATGCAGTTTTGGGGAATCGGTATTTTCTTTTTCTCATTTGAATTAATTTTCTGTTGATTATTTTTACAGAAATCAGTAAAACATTCTTTGCTTTTTATGTTGGCTGGAATTGGATCCTCAGGTGGTCCCAGATAGCTGCACAATTGCCAGGAAGAACCGACAATGAAATTAAAAATCTATGGAACTCTTGCTTGAAGAAGAAGCTTAGGCAAAGAGGCATTGACCCTGTCACTCACAAGCCACTCTCTGAGGTTCAAAATGGAGAAGACAACAAGAAGAGTCAACACACAAACAGCCTGGACATGGTTTCCGGGGCATCTAGTGAATTGAAGCTCAACACCGACAACCTTAAACCTGGAACAGCTTTATATGAACAAAGACCAACATCATCAATTACTGCACCAGCACCAGGTTATCAGTTGGAAATGGAAGGCTGTTCCAGCTCCAACAATCTGATGACATCTACAACCCGCAAAGACTTGTTCCTTGATAGATTCGCAAGCACAGCCACCACTACCAACAGCCAGCCTTGTGATTTCATGCCTCATTTTCCGGTTCAGCAATTGAGCTACGCATCGTCCAACCCAAGGCTCTCACCCTGGTTCTCCCAGTCTGAGTATTCTTCGAGTTCCATGTCTACACTTCTCCCACCATTGACAACCTCACCATTCCTTTCCTCTCCTATAGGATTCAACCCTTCTGTCACACTTCCCTCTCACACTCCTTCAATGCCTTCCTTTACTGTGAACAACAGTTATGACTGGGGAATGGCAGATTGCAGCACATCAGAGAAAGAAGAAGCTCCAATCCATCTAATGGAAACCCAACCCGACGAAATGAAATGGCCGGAATATCTCAATAACCCATTATTAATGGCGGCTGCTTTGCAAAATCAAGCACCACAATCCAGCTTATACAATATCGAGATAAAATCGGAAACACATTGCTCAACGAATAATAAGAGTTTATCAAACAGTATATGGCCTCATAATCAACAGCCGCAGCAGCAACAAGAAGGTTTACAAAATTCCGATATGTGCGCTAAGGATATCCAGAGACTTACGACAGCTTATGGGCATATTTAGCTCTGCCTTTTTTCATATCAGGTGTGTACCATAGTTTTTCTTTTTCCTTTATATCTACTGTATATACGTATGATACACAAAATTCATCACCCCTGGTTTTGGACTATTTGTGAGCAAAAAAAAAAAAAGACCCAATCAGATTGTAAGCTTTTTCGTCCATTCTTTCGTGTGGGTGTGAGGTAGAACTGCAGAATAAGGCTTGTTTTAGTGTCTTTTCACTCTTCATTTCCTGGTTGCATATGGCCATATTTGTGTATTAGAATGTTGCAATTCTATATGTGAACGGTTGTTTATAAAACAACAAAAGTACATTTCTTATTCATCCAACCCTAAGTATCACTTTCAGCCTTGTATTCTGCTTACTGCCATGCATCTGGTTTGTTTAGATAATAATTGAAAATTGCATGAAACTTGTATCATCATCACCTTTGTTTTTCAGTTCCCAACACACCCCAAATTGGTTGCCTACCACTGTCGAGAGGACACAAAGAAATCGTAATCGCTTTTATAACAGCTTTATCAAGTTAATATGTTTTTTTTTTTTTCTCTCTTTCCTTTTGCCTTTCCCTTTAAATTTAGGTGATTTTGAGTAAATATAACCATTAGTTGGGAGCTGCTGCCTTTTGGCTTAAACAATCTAAATACCTTCAAATCACATTTTCATTCGCTTGACTTTCAAGTCTCCGAAGGACAGGTATTAAAACCCTTCCCCACACCACTTCACTTGTCATTATAGGTAAGAAAATAAAACTTGGGGGCTTCCTTTAATTTCAATGTAGTACATGGGAAAGTGACTGTGAATCTAACAAGGGGCCATGGAAGTTGTGGTGCCATCTTCTACCTCCTTTGGGACATTCAACATTATCTTAATGAACACTTTATATAGAAGAAAAATGTTCCAACCTTTGATATTTGACTGTGGGAACATTTTACCCTTTGTTAGTGGCTTTAGAGAGCAAGACCAATTGTGGTCCTAATTTATGTTGTGGGAAGTAAGACTAAATGGGTTTTAAATCCAATGTGGGAATATTATATGTATGAAAGTCAGGTTTGAGATAATGAGCTTAGCTAGCAAAACAAAATGTACTACCATTAAACAATTTCAATACTACAATTTTCTTATGGGTGGAAATGGAAGTATACGAAAACCAATCTATCTTAGAGGACCCACTGCAATAATTCTAGTTTGGTCCTATCAATAATAATTATTTAAGAATTTAATTTGATCAATACAACTCGATTTGATTAAAAATATACTAATTGTACGAAAAAATTAAATTAAATCCAAAATCAAAGCTTTTGTCTTGCATTAAAGTTTAAGAATTGCAATCACTACATTATTTGACCATATTCACCAACATAGAAATAAAAAAGGTAAAAAAAAAAGTTTTCAAAACTATGTATGATGGCAGTTAGTTAGAAGACAAAAAAAAAAAAAAAAAAAAATCTAAATACTCATATTTGAACTTAAAATGAGATTTGATAAGAATTTTATGTGATGATTTGATGATTAAGAATATTCACCTTTTCAAGTGTGATCTAAGTTCGAATCACGCTAATTGCATTTATTGTTTGGACTTTATCTTATTATTGTAATTAAAAAATAGGGTTGAATCAACAATAAAGAAAAGCAGTAATGATCCTGGTCCAAGTTAATAAGGTAGATTGGGGAAGATGATTTAAACAGTTGGAGAACTTAGTTAAAAAGATAAATGAAAGTTAGGTAATCAATTAGTGTAATCTTAAACCCCAAGCAAATGAAAATGTCAAATCAATTTTCATTCATCTATGATAGAGCTTCACCACAACTCATGATTGGTGATAACAATTTTATTATTTTCTTTTTAATCTTAGCTAATTGTGGGAATTGCAAATATCAGAAACATTGCTGAATAAGGGTAAACACAAATCCAACTGAATTTGCTTTAACCCAATAATGAAAGCAAAGTCATGATTTTGAATATCAATTTACTTTGATTCTTAAATGGGAAAAACTACATTTAAATTTATATCCTCTTAATTATATCAATTAAATGAGATGAAAATTGATGATAGCAGATGAGAAAGTTTATTTGCAACATATTTTTAGTTACATACTTTACTAGGTAACATTGACTAAAGATTATGCATTTAATTTTTATAATCACTTAAACTCGACCTAAATGTTACGGTCGATTTCGGAAGATTACATTGACCATCGTAATGATCTAGTGACGATTGGAGTTCATTAACCAATCTCCTTAATAGAAAATTTTAGTGTGGTTTTAAAAGGTACAATATCTTTCAAAAACCAGTTGATTTTAATGAATAATTTTGCAACAAAAATTTTCAATTTTTATGTTTTTAAAATATTATTTACGTAATAATGCAGCGGAAAAATGATACTCAACATAGTCTTAATTAAGTAAAATCAAAATAATTATGCATGATTAATTCAAAATCTATGTTTCAATAGCCTAATTTCAAATTAAATATCATGCGTGCTGAATAAACTCAAAACTGAAGTCTTAGGCCACAATTCAAATAAATCAATACAGTTCAAAAGAAAATTAACAAAAATTATAATATAAGGTCTAAAATGACAAAAACTATCCGAGTCGGGCCATTTGGATGCCATGTCCACGTCTTAACTTGGTGGGTTATCTGTAAAGATGAAAATTAAAGAGGGTGAGCTTAGTGTGCGTTCAATCACAAGAAAATTAGTGTGAAACAGTAGGCATATCATACAAAATAACAATTCTTCGAATAATCACATTCGTATAGCAATTCACAAATCATAGTATCGATTTTTAAGATTAACACATCACTATAATATTTAGAATTCACAGCTTTCACATGCTAATGAATGGCAATGCAAATTCAGTTTATCAGAAAAGGTCCTACCCAACTCTGTTACACACCACACTATGAGTTCCCCAGAACTCATCCAACCATATACACCGAGTTATGGATAAACCACCACTGGTTCGTAGATAAACTGTCACTTTGTTTGTAAAAAAATATGGGCAAACCACCAGTATTTTCAAATAAAACATTTGCAGATAAACTGCCACTTGGTTTATGGATTAACCACATATTTACAAATAAAAATTGCCACTGGGTTTGTGGCCAAGCCACCACTGTTTGCATATTATTAACTGTCACTCTTTCTCCGTACATATCGTCTCATCCCATGCAATGCAATATGACATGCTTTATAACAGAATAATGCAAAAACAATAGACATGATTAACATGTATTCAGTTTTACACCAACAGTTGACATGCTTATCATGTATTCAATTCAACAGTAGCAATGTCATGTATAACATGCACTCAGTAGGGCGGTAACAATTTTAACACTAACGGTTTATCAATATCTCATTGACAGTATGCATGTAATATTCACATCTCATACAATATAACAATAGCACTTTAGTCATTAAATCACAGATTCTAGAATAAACATAATATCAGGGACTTAATTGAGCGAATAAAAACTCTAAAACAATTCAAGGAATATACAAGGATTAAACTACACATATCATAAATTTCTAGATAAAATTGTAAAATAAAGGTCAGACGACCGTGTGGAAGGGTTGCACGACTGTGCGGCCAGGTTGTGTAACAGACTGTGGCCGTGTGTCAAACACTAAAATTACTCTACAGAAAGGACATAGTCGTGTGGAAAAGCTGTGGTCATGTGGTTCACGAACTAGCCTAGGGTTTGTAGGGGTACCTGGTTGTGTGGTGGTCGTGTGGGAGAAGGTGTGACTCTAATCCTGCACACGATCACTACCAATTCATTTGGAAAAGAACACACACCTTTCACTAGGAGTCCGATCGACGTTCCTCATGACCGGTTATGATCCGGTTCACCTAAATCCAATCCTTGAAACGACATTTACACACGAATTAACAGTTGATTTCAAGATTTGACAAGATTAACAAAAGATTTGGCAAGAATCGTAAAAGATTGATTATTCGAACACAAGATTACCATTGGATGGAATAGATTAATACGTCTAAGGAAGATATTTATATATGAATAGACATTTAAATATATGAGAGCTCAACTAATTGAGTCTTAGTTCGATTGGCATGAACATTATTGTCAATGCAGGAGGATATGGTTTGAGTGCATTGAAGCACATTGTCCTCCTATTTATGGGTTAATAAGGGACTATGGGTAGTTTTAGGCATTGTGTCAAAAAGAGCATATATGATCAGAACCTATAATGAGATTATTCAATATATATATATATATATATAGAGAGAGAGAGAGAGCTCAACATAAAATTGGATTCTAGGTTACACGCCCAATACGAAGATTTATCCAAAAAAAAAATTCAAATAATAGGGATAAAGGGATTGAATGTACTGAGTAGATTTGTTTATCAGTTGACTAATTCATCTAATATGATTGGTTTAATTCGATGGAGTCAAATTTGGATAATGTGTGTTTGTATTTGTATTGGACTAGTTAAATTAAATCAAATTTTAAAAATATTTTTTATTTAATTTTTAATTATAAAAATATTAATTTAAATATAAAATTACTTATTTTATTATTTTTAAACAATAATATTGGCTTTTGGTTGGGTTAAGCCAAGTTCGAGCTTGAGAATTTTTTAAATTTTAGTTGTGGCCAACCAAACCCTACTCATAGACATCTTTCAAATTTCTAAGAGTTTTAAATAGAATTATTCAAAGTTTAGATTATCCAATCAAATTTGAAGGATTAAAAAATTTTGGATAAAAAAATTAAACCTATTTAAAGTAGAGTTCAAACTCCAATATTCAAAGAACAAACTTCAGTCAACCAAACTCATTTTCAAATTTAATAACGTTTTGGTTTCCTTTTATTTCATGCATAATGTAACTTATCAAAAATAAAAATTAAATATATTATATTATAATGTAAATATTAAAAAAACATATTAATTGTTTATAGTAAAAAATTAATAGAAGAATATATATAATTGTGGTAAAAGAAATTTATATACATTTGAATTATTAAATATGAAACAAAAATAATATATTTAAAAAAAATTAAAAATATGAATGAATTTAAATAAACTCAAGTTGACTATTTACAAATATAAATAAATTTGAATAAATTTTAAACTTAAATTTTAATCTATTTAACCAAATTCAAATAATTATATAATATATTAATAATATACATTAATCCGACTCAAACATAACTTGTCCGCCAAATTGGAAACAAAAGGCAGTGTTCATTTCAAAGAGACAATGCTCTTTTCCAAATGAACAGTTACAAGTCACAATCCATGGGTACAGAAGCTACCAGGCCTTGCCTAAGCAAAGTAAGGTTGTTGTAACGGGCCTTACCTAAGCCCAGGAAAGTAAAATTGTGTTAAAATTTTGATTTAATTTTTTAAAAATTAAGAAGATATAAAAAATTTAGTTTTAATTCCTTGAAATTTTTTTTTAGCATCGTCCCTATCCAAGCATGTAGAAAATATATTGAAGTACTAAATTTGGTGGAATTTATGATGTTGATTAGATTATGATACAGTTATAATGTGAGTAAAAAATATATTTATTACAAAATTATATAAGAATCCGATGAAGCTTTGTTGAAAACGGTAAAATTGCATGTTTAAAAACTATATTGTTCTAAGTTTAAGTCTCATCATATGTAAGATTTTATTGATTTTATATAAAAATATAAAAAAGAAAAACATCCTGACAATAATATAATTCTCTTTGTATAAATAAGTGATTTTAATCATTTTTTTAACTTAATTATTTTCGATCAACTCGTGAAATCAACATAATATATATATATACACACTTATGTTTTTCTTCGCAAGTTGTGTACGTTGTATAAAACTAGTTATCCATGCGATATATGGGCTAATTGTATTTAATAATGAAATTTTATTAAATTATTTTGTAATTCCGTTATAGTTTTATAAATGATGTGAAAAATAACACTTGTTAGAAAATCGTATAAAAAATTAATATATAGTTAGAAATTAATTATAAAATCTTATATATTTTTTAATTTAATAATTAATTTTTTTTTAAAAATATATATATATATATGGATGACAATTTCATACATATATGGGTGAACAAAGAGTGCAAATTGTGCAAAGATAAAAGTAGTACTATTAAAAAATTATTCATTAGGTTAATAAATACACGATGTAATATTATTATATTAATAAAAACCTCATAATTTTAAAGAAAAATAACGATGATTCGAAGTCAAACTGTAAACATAAAAATTAAGAATGTTGCAATTATGACGTTCTTTAGCCTCGTATAAATCAAAGGAACGAGGCCCTCCCCTTTATGAGATTTTCTTATAAATCACTAAATTGTTTCTTTATGAAAAATCAAAGATGAATGACATTTGAGAGAGAGACTATGTGGGGAAGACTTTTAGTTGTCGGGTTCGATGGTGGTGACGGACAAATTACGTTGTGGTAATTAAAGTAAAAATTATATAAATTAAATTGGTTTAACAAATGAATTAAAGAAAAATAAGTTATATGTCGAGACAATTTCAATATTTTTTTTTCTATTCTTTCTGTTAGAATTGAGTGACTTGAATCATTATTAAAATAAAATAAAATTGTAAAATTAATATAGAACTACATTTCTTTTATTTTATTTTGATTAGAATAATGTGTTGAAATCATTTTTTTTTTTGTACAAGTTTTGAAAATAGAAGTCACCACCAATCTTTTAATTAGGGTGCGATTGGATCACCTAAAACGTTTGAATTTGTTTTGTAGAAAATATTTGGTCTTCAAAATCCCCCACAAAAAAAGGTCCGGGAGTCGGTTACGTGTAAGGAAGGGTTAGCACCCTCACACGCCCAAGATTGATACCTAGTCGATTGTTTAGTGTCTTAATTGCTGAAAAATCGAGAACTCGAGTAGAAACTCAAAATGCCATTCATGAATGAGATGTTAAAATGAGATATTCAATTATTCAGGTTCTAAGTTAAAATCACACCCAACACGTTAAGACACAATTTTTCAATCTCTTAAACCAATTGAATATCGCAAAATTATCCATTTAGAGATACTCGATTATTTATTCAAGCACAATCCCAAGCATAATCAACACCTAAAGGCAATACTCTCTAATCTCAACAAACCTAAAAACTTTAAAAAATATCAGAAACTAATTTATTGCTCCAAACAAGACATGCCATGTTAGATCGCACATTAATAGCACTTCATTCAGTACATTAGGCTAGGTAAAATGCAATGTCAACTATGTGACCGTACAATGGATGATTCGACAGGAAATCACCCTATGCTCGATGTTTTAAAATCTCCCCAAGCCACCTAATCGTGTCTTCCACTAAAATGATAATTTCCTATGAATTAAGCACATAATTTGATCAAAAAACTTTTACTAAAAATATTGGAATAGACATGCATTTTGTTTCTTTTAAAAGAATAAAAATGATCAAAAGCACGAACAAAATATATCGCATAAAATAACATTTACAAGAAGTAGCAATAAAACAATGGTATATACCATAACAATATAATATGTTAAATAACAAAAGATAAGTGAAAATTATGCTTAGCAAAACAAATAATAAAAAATAATTTAAAAAGAAAACTTAAAATTTAATGAGTTTTAAAAAAAATATTAATAAAAGGGAAATGGAAGTGGTCCATTGGTGAAAAGAAAAAAGAAGAAAGTAATAAAAAAAAATTGAATATTGGTTTAAAACAAATAAAGATTTAAAGTGCATAAAAAGACTAAAAGCTTAAATTTTGAAATTAAAAAAAAGTTGTTTGTGCTTAAAAGGAATTTAAAGACAACTAATAAAATTTTAAAGATATAAAAAATTTTAAAAAAGGAAATTAAAAAAAAAAAGAATTTTAAAAGATGGGGAAGTAAAAAGTGTTTTAAAATCTAGAAATATAAAAAGTTTCCATATGTAAAATTATTTAAAAAGAAAAAAAAGTACAGGATCTAAACTAAAAAAGATAAAATTTGGTGGCTAAATGTCAAGAAAACTTAAAGGTAAATGAATTAATTTCGAATAAATGAGAAGTATGGAGGGGCTGATAAAAAATTTTCCTTTATATTTTGAAAACAAGTTGTCAAAACAGTAGCGTAGTAAGGCTAATATTTAAAACAAATTTTCTAAAAAAAGCTCATTTTTCCATTTCTTCTTCAAAAATCAATTTTGCTCTCCCCTTTCTCTCAAACATTTCCTATCACCGATGAAGACTCAACCCTCGGTCCACCGTAGTTCTGCCAGCCATTCCCACTTTTCGACGATTAGTAGATCTAGTTCAAAAAATTATATTAGATCTCTTTTTTAAAAAATTTCATTTTTTAAATCTAACCTTTGATTCTTTTTCAAGATCTGTTTTTTGATTCCCTTGTTTATTCTTTTCATTTCTCATGTTATTCATTTTTTTTAAAAAAAAGATAAGAATAAATCATGAGGTTTTGAAGATCAAAACGTTTTGATTTGTTATTATCTTCACTTAGTTTTTCTTTTTATTTTCATTCCTTTCTTATATATTTTTTTTAAAAAGGCAAACCCAAATCTGGATGTAAAATCCTAGATTCGGGACCAAGAGCAAAGGTTTTGATTTTTATTCTATTTTATTTATTTATTTTTTAAAACCTTGGGTCTAAATTTGAAAACTTTAAAAACCAATTTTATCTTCTTAACCCCTTTTTTTATTATTTATACTTATGTATTTAAAAACATTTTAAAATAAAGGGCACGATGCAAAACAATTTATAAAGTCGATAAGTGAAGATGTATTCAAAACCATATACCTTAGAATCAAATTTCTGAATGCTTCTTGTTTGAGCTGGAACTTCTTGATTTTTTCCCTTCCTCTCGTATTTGTGTATGAATTTCTCTTATATTTCTTCTGTATCTAATTTTTGTGTGAATTTTTGTTCTGTATTTCTTGTGTAAAAATGTTACAGATTGTGTAATGGCTTTTATAGCCATCAAAATATTACATGAAACACTGTTGTTTTCCCCTATTATGTCGTTCTTTGCTATTTCTGTTGTTGCTTGCTCTTTGCAAGTCTATTTCCATGTTGTGGTGGGAGTTTCCTTCGGTCAAAGCCAACGCCGAGGAGAGTGCCCGTGCCATTTTAGTGCAAGGCAGATGAGGAGGCATTGGGGAGAGGTAAAACATCGAGCAGAGGGAGAGTCAACGGTCAGCCATTGTAGGGTCACATGGTTGACATGGCAATGACGTAGCGCTGATGTGGTGATGACGTGGTGTTGATGTGGCGATGCTGACGTGGCATGTGGTGGTTGGAGCAATAAATTAGGGTTTCTGATATTTTTTAAAGTTTTTGGGTTTGTTGGGCCTATATGAGTATTGGATTTAGGATTTGATTAAGCTTGGGATTGGGCTTGTAATTGATTTTTGTAAATGGACTTTTAGAAATTAAATTAAGGTTTAATTTGAGAAAATATATATATTTTTTTGGGTTTTATTTTCTAAGTTCAGATAAAGTTGGACCTCTACATAATGTTTTTCAATCTTATTACACTTAATCTATTTGATATTGATTAGAATAATGTTGAAATTCCTCTTGTATCATTTGAATTCGACATTAGTTAAAAAAAAAAATATTGTTTGTGGTTTTTTCCCGAAAGGAGTTTTCTTGTAAAATTTGTGTCTTCTTTTTATTTTTCTTTTTTTACTTTGTGACCGTTTTATATTGATATTATTGACGCTAATTCTACAAACCGGTATCAAAGTTTTTCGGGTTGTTTGTCTTGATCATGAAAATGATGACAATGAAGTATGATATTCCATTATTGGATCGCAACACCAGAGTCGTGTTATGGTAGGTAAAGATACAGACAATTCTTGTGCAAATGGATTTGGAGGATGTCCTGTTAGGGTTAGATAAGATGCCTTCGACATTGACAGATGAAGAGAAAAAGCGTAAAGATCGAAAAATTTCAACCCAATTACAACTGCATCATTATGAAATTGCATATAAAGCAATTATGCATGTCAAAAACCTTAACCAGCAAATTGCATATGAAGCAACGTCTTTATTCTCATTGTTTGGAGGAAGGTACATCTGTGCACGAACATTTAAATGTATTTAAAGAAATTGTCTTGAATTTAGAGCCCATGGAGGTTCAGTATGATAAAAAAGATTTAGGGTTAATTTTACTTTATTTGTTGCCCCGTCTTATTCAACCTTTAGAGATGCAATTTTGTATAGTCGCAAATCTCTCACAATTGATGAAGTTCTCAAATTTGTATTTCTCAATGAATGAATACAATGAGGGGGAGAGCCCTCTATTTATAGTTGAGGCTCCCCAAAATCAACGGTACAGATCATTTACATCAACGGCCAAGATTAAAAGCTATTTACAAATCCAATCTCTAAGATTACAATATCATATCTTCTAAAGATTACATATCAAATCTGATATCATCAATCTTTGAAGATCACCTTCCATGTTTGCCAAGTTTTGTAGATAAGCCTTCCTTCTTTCCAAGCAATGGGCCAATTTGATTGGGCCAAATGCATCCTTTTGAACATGACGGGTTACTCAAATAAGTTATGGTTGTGGGCTCGAATACACAACCCATGACATTCTCCCCTACCTATTTTAGTGACGTCGTCGTCGCGTCCTTCTCATGGAACTGGTCAATCTTGCTTTGGAATTGTCATAATGCCCCGGCAGGTTCCCAACTTGCATTGCTGTCAGGAAGTCCTTTCCATCACACTAAGTACTCATGTCTCGGTCGATGATACTTTTGTCTCACCACACAGTCTGCCTCGATGCTTTCAACTTCTCGATCGTAAGAGACTTTTACCTCCATTGGTGCTCGTTCGGACTTGCCTCGATTCAGATCATCTTGATCTACATGGAATGGTTTGAGCATACTCACATGAAACACGGAATGGACTTTGAGCTTCGACGGTAACTCAAGCTTGTAGGCCACTTTGCCTACTCTCTTCAAAACTCGAAAGGGTCTTTCATACCATCGCATAAGCCCTTTGTGCAAGCCATTGCATCTCAAAATCAAGTGTAACTTTGCAAAGACAGAGTTATCAACCTGAAATTGAACATCCCTCCAACTTTGGTCCGCCCACTTCTTGTTTCGCTTACTTGCCTTGTGTAGACAAGCTCTGGCTAAATCGTTCTTCTCTTGCTAGTCTTTCGCGAACTGATAAGCTGCTGGATTTGGTCCAGTATAACGAGCCACAACAACGTTGGGTGTGAGTGGTTGTTGACCCGTCACTATTTCAAATGGACTTTGATTCATGGCTCCACTCCGTTGCAAGTTGTATGAGAATTGAGCCACGTCCAACAACTTCGACCAGTCCCTTTGTATAGCACTCACATAGTGCTGAAGATAAGTCTCCAACAATGCATTCACTCGTTCGGTCTGCCTATCAGTTTGTGGATGTATACTAATGGAAAAATTCAAGTCAGAACCTATTGACTTAAACAACTCCTTTCAGAATTGCCCGTGAATCGCCTGTCTCGATCATTGATTATCGACTGTGGCACTCCCCAATATTTCACCACATGTTTTAGGAACAAACGAGCTACTTCCTCCATTGGGCACTCCTTGGTTGCTGGAATGAACGTTCCATACTTGGAAAACCTGTCTACCATAACAAGAATGCTTCCAAATCCATCAGACTTTGGCAAACCTACTATAAAATCCATGGATACACTCTCCCATGATCGTTCCGGAATAGGCAACGATTATAACAAACCCGCTGGAGCCTTCAACTGTACCTTGTCTTATTTGCACACTAGACAAGTTTTCACATAAGTCTCCACATCATCCCTCATATGAGGCCAATAGTAACATTCCTCCAAAAGGGTCAATAGTAACATTCCTCCAAAAGGGCCAACGTATGGTGCATCTCTGGATGGCTAGCCCATCTCGAGTCATGACACTCCTTCATGACTTCCTTGCGTAGCTTCCCATATTGAGGCACATAGAGATGATGCCCATGAGTATAAAGTAGCTCTCTCTCAAGCCAAAACATCATTGTTTTCCCCTCCTTGACAAACTCAGCTAGGTTTTTAGCTATGGAATCATTGACTAATCCCTCTTTAATGCGCTCCAATAATGAACCATCAGGTTGATTGATTGCCACAAATTCCATCTTTCGACTAAGGGTATCAGCAACAATATTGGCACTCCCCGGCTTATATTTCATCGTGAAATCAAATTTTGCTAAGAAGACCTGCCAACGAGCCTGTTTCGAAGATAACTTTTTCTGGGTCAAAAAATAACTATTGGCAACATTATCAGTATAGACCACAAACCTGGAACCCAATAAATAGTGCCTCCATGTACGCAAGCAATGCATCACAACGGTCATTTCTTTTTCTTGGACCGTATACCGTTGCTCCATCTCATTTAACTTTCGACACTCAAAAGCAATTGAATGTCCATCTTGCATCAGTACTCCCCCAATTGCATAGTCTGATGTATCTGTGCGTACTTCGTACGGCTTTGAACAATTCGACAAGGAAAGAACAGACTCCCTTATCATAATTTCCTTCATTTGATTGAAAGCTTCCTCACATTTGGGATCCCAGTCCTACACCTTACCCTTCTTCAACAAGTCCGTCAAGGGTACGGTGATCTTTGAATAGCCTTCAATAAAGCATCGGTAATAATTCGCCAATCCAAGGAAATATCTCAATTCTGTCACCTTGGTTAGTGCTTCCCAATCAACAATAGCTTGTATCTTCTTCTCATCCATCCGGATCCTGCCACCTCCCATAACGTGGCCTAAAAAAGGTACCTCTCGTTGGGCAAATGAGCACTTTTCCTCTTTGACATACAGCTCATTTTCCCATAAGATTTGAAACACCTCCCTCAAATGTTCCACATGCTCCTCGAGTGACTTACTGTGCACCATAATATCGTCAAGATAAACAACCACAAAATGATTTAAGAAGGGTTGAAGTACCTTATTCATCAGAGTGCAAAAAGTAGCTGGAGCATTCGTGAGTTCGAAGGGCATTACAAGGAACTCGTACGAACCATACCACCTTACACAAGCTGTCTTTGGCTCGTCCCCCTCGGCTATTCAGGACTTGATGGTACCTCGATCTCGAATCTAACTTGGAAAACCATCTTACACTACCAAGCTGATCAAATAAATCTGCAATAAGGGGAATAAGATACTTGTTCTTCACAGTGATCTTATTCAAAGCCTGATAGTCGATACATAACCTTAGCGACCTATCATGCTTCTTTTGAAATAATACCGGTGCTCCGTATGGGGCTTTAGATGGTCTGATAAACCCAGCATCTAAAGGCTCCTTTAATTGCTTCCGCAACTCTTCCAACTCTGATGGAGATATCCGATATAGGGGCATTGTTGGCGACACTGAATTAGGCAATAACTCAATCTTGTGATCCACCTCCCTCTTAGGTGGAAAATTTTTGGGCAACTCCGCTGGCATCACATCCCGAAAAGAATCAAGCAACTGGCCCACTTTCCTTGGAATCTCACTACTAGACTTGATAGATTTCTCGACCTTCAAGGTAGCAAAATAGGAGACTTCATCTCTTCGTACTCCTTTGGCAAACTGAAACGCCGACAATGCTTTGCCCTTCAAGCTTCCCTTCCTTTTAATTCTCACCATACAACGATGTTTTGAATCCGAGATCATCATATAATTCCCAGAAGGAAAGATAGAAGCAGTAACCCGATCAAGAGAACTTAAACCAACAACAAAGTCTTATTCATCAAGTGGTATTACCTTGATGTTAGCTTTACCGGTCCATTCACTAAGCTGAAGATCCACTCCCTTTGTAACCCCCTTGATTGGAACACTTTCTGAGTTCACCATTTTTATCCATCCCTAATCATTTTGAATCTTGAGACCAAGTCTACTCGCAATCTCCTCGGACATGAACAAATCAGACGCACCTGTGTCAACAAGTGCACTCAATTTTGTGCCAGCCACTACGATGTCTACAAACATCAGCCCTTGACTCGTCTTGTCTTCGACACCCCCCAATGTCGAACCAAGACCCTCAGTTGACTTGTTTGCCTCCTTCCTTGCTTCAGCGGCAGAAAGAGCGACCTTTTTCAAGCAGTCCTTGATAAAGTGTAGACCATCACAATGAAAGCAACTCACAGGCTTTCCTTTTCCTAACGGTTTCTTTCTATTGCTATTCTTGACAAACTTTTCTTTGTCTCCCTCACCATTTCCCTTTGGTTTGAACTTGGGCTTGAAAGGCTCAGACTTATCTTTCTTTGCACCAAGCTCGACAAATGATTCTGCAACAGTCATAGCCTTGCTAAGCTCTTGGACTCCTCGGTGTTGCAACTCTTGCTTCGCCCATGGTTTCATACCATCCATAAAAGAAAAGAAGGCTTCCTTTTCACCCATGTTTGAGATTTGGAGCATGAGTTCACTAAACTCCCGTACATACTCTTCACAGTGCCTTATTGCGTAAGCCGACGTAACTTTGCCCGAGCTTCATCCTTTGTATATTCTGGGTAAAAGTGTGCCTTGAACTCACTTTGAAACTCCTCCTAAGTCTTAGTTTCAGTCCCACCACGTCTCACATCAGTTGATCTACGACGCCATCATAACAAAGCAACGTCAGTAAAATACATAGTAGTAGTATTTACCTTTGTGTCATCATTCGTGATGCCCTTGGCACGGAAGTATTGCTCCATTCCCCAAAGAAAATTGTCCACATCTCTCGCGGACCTTGATCCCTTAAACTCTTTAGGGTTGGGAACATCCACACTGGGCTTGAGTGTAGCAGCAACTAATCCCCCATTGCCTAAGGCAACCTTGTAGATTGAGAGTTCACCCTTGAGCTCCGCAATCTCCACCTTCATGGCTGCGACCATAGCCTCAATGGTCTCATCTTTACCGGTCAACTTCCTCTCAAGGGACCCAACAAAATCCCACAGATACTCTCTAAGCTACTCCTTCATGGACTGCAACTCAGTGGGGATTCCATCCTCAATCCCATCAAGTCTCTCCTTGACGTCCCCCAAGGACTCTTCAAGATTGACTACTTGTCTTTCCAAAGCCGACATAATATCCCTCGAACGGCTCTGTTTCTTGGCCCTCCCACGGGTCCCCATTGGCTCAATGTTTTCAGCAACTTCCTTCAACATCTTTCGACGGTGCCTTTCGAACCTTAGCTCGGATACCAACTATCACGGACTTAGAGTTTTCCCACACAATCCGTGCGGCCTTAGGTCGATTCTTGCCACAAAAACGCCTAAGTCAACCTTTTTCGCAATACTTGAGGATTCAAGAAAATTCTTCTAAGACACCAACACAAAAGCACGAAGAACAAGCTAAAAATAAGCCACTGAAAAACAAGAACACAAGAGGGAAGAGTTTTGAGTGAATGCTCTCAAATTTGTATTTCTCAATGAATGAATACAATGAGAGGGAGAGGCCTCTATTTTTAGTTGTGGCTCCCCAAAATCAACGGTACAGATCGTTTACATCAGCGGCCAAGATTAAAAGCTATCTACAAAGTCAATCTCTAAGATTACAAGATCATAACTTCTAAAGATTACATATCAAATCTGATATCATCAATATTTGAAGATCACCTTCCATATTTGCCAAGTTTTGTAGATAAGCCTTCATTCTTTCCAAGCAACGGCCCAGTTTGATTGGGCTAAGTGCCTCCTATTCAACATGACAGGTCACTCAAATAAGTCATGGTTATGGGCTCGAATACACAACCCATGACATTAGTTGCCACATCAGCAAAAAAATCAATTTTTTTTAAAAAAATTAAGAATTAAAAGGAATATTTAAATCTTTATACTGAAATGAACTTGGACATATGATTGTTAGGATTCATTCATTTCAAAGCTTATTTTTAAAAAAAAAATTAAAAAATTTTAAAATTTTATAAATTTGTAAATCATTGTTGAAATTTATAAAAATATCAAATAAATTTCAAAAAATTAAAAATTAATAAAAAATTATTTAAAAGTTAAGTCTAGAATGAATCTAGACATATGATTGCCCAGATGCAAAGTAATCTAGAGATATTTTGTCTAGATTCATTCAAGATTTTTTTTTCTAAATTATATAAAGTATAAAAATATTAAAAATTAAATTTTAAAAAAAATATATGATATATGTATCCATTTTTTTAAATTTTATTGGTACCTTTTAGGATGTAAAAAAAATTAAAAAATAATTTTAATTGTTATGAATATCTTTTTAAGTGGATGTCCATCAAGATGAAGATAAGTTTGGTTGAAGTTTAAATTCTAGTTGTCATCAGAATTAGAGTTTTATTTCATTTATACTTTCTATGTCTATAAATATAGACACTGGAGAAGCACTGTAAGATACTTCTTTTGATCAATAAAATACACACTCTCTCTTACTCTCTCATTCTCTTTGTTATTTATTATTTGTCTCTTTTTTTATAACACGTCATCAGCACGATTATCTTTTAATTATTTTTTTTTCTTTCAGTCGTCAATTGAGACCGATGCACTATAGGTAATCATTAGAGCCTTTAACTACTCAGTGCTTATGATAATTGTCATGGTGATAACGATGATGTTATAGATTTCTGGTATATTTTTCTATGATTTATTTATTATATCATGTTTATTATAATTTGAGACTAATCATGACAATATGAATAGATGGATTTTGATTTGAAATACACGTATGTTTGTGATGGTGATTATGGAATAAATAATCTAGCGGTTGCATTCCTAGAAGTGAATGCAAACATAAAGAAAATAATCATGGACCACTAAAAGTGGGAACATAGTGATGAATAAGAGAACAATGAGAGTTCTCAAGAAACTCTTTAAAGGGCAAAGATAACTTATGTTATCAATGTGATATGGAAAGTTTTTAGCCACAAATGTGGTGTATGCCCAAATATTTTGTTTGAGTTGATATTCTTTGAGGAATGATATGAGAATGTTGTAAAGAATTCTATCATTACATATAAAAAATATTTATTTTATTTGGTATTGAAACACACCAATATTATTCCAATATTTGGTAGTACAAAATTGGCCAAAAGCTCTAAAAGCTAATATATTAATATCTTGTGATAGTTAATCCATTAGTTTTAAAAGATATTCATGATGAATCTCATATTCGAATGAGGAAAAGATTATATTCATGATCGTGATAATTTTTCTCACCACCAAAAGTGGAAAAATGAAGAAAGTAAGAAAATACCAAAAATTTTCAAGAAATCTTTAAGAAGAGGGACAGCTTATGTATAAAAAGTTATTGGTTATGTACCTGTTGTACAGTTGGAAAATAAGATCCACTCTCAAAGTTTGCTATTAATAAATGCCTTGCATTTGAAGATTTTGGCATATTCCCCGAAGCTAATATTGCATATAATTATTTGGAAATTATATTATATGACTTAGTGTCATTATAAACTTCACATTGATTTAGACATTTCCAGTCGTAAATGTCACAATGGTACTTATATGTGGATACAAAGTGAAAAGAATGATAGTAAAATTATCAATTTGCTACAATTTAGTTCAAATTGAAACGCATGTTAAAGTAAACTAGAAGTTTGCTGGTACAAATATATTTACTACTTGGCATAACCAGTTAGACCATCCTGGATCATATATGATGCGAAAATTATTTGAGAATTCATATGGACATTTATTAAAGAACTAGAAGATTCTTTAATTTAAAGAATTCTCATTTGTTGGTTGTTCTCAAAGAAAATTGGTTGTTAAAAACTCGCTAGCTAAAATTGAGATTTAATGTCTTACATTTCTGAAATGAATATGGGCCCATTAATCCACCATGTGGATGGTTTTGATATTATATGATTTTGGTAGATGCATATACAAAATAAACACATATGTGTTATCATATTGCAACCTATCGTTTGCAAGATTGTTTGAATAATTAATTTCAGATCATGCAATTAAGACAATTCATCTTACTAATATTGATGAGTTTATATCTCAGTCTTTTATTGATTGAGTTTGAAAAACTTTGGTAAAAGTTTGTTATTTATGCGCATAATGGTTTAAAGAAATTATTGATTGATCACCTTTGATTATTACTTACGAGAACTAAACTTTCTCTTTCAACATGAGATTATATTGATTTACGTGTTGTACACATCAAGCCAGTAAGTTTTAAATACTCCTCATTGCAATTGATTTTGGGTCAAAAGCTAAATATTTCCCATCTTTGAATTTTTGTATGTGCATATATGTTCCAATTGCTCCACCACAATGCACAAAGATGAGTGAATCTTCAAAGAAAGTTGGAAATATATATTAATTATGGGTCTCCTTTTATTATGATATATTAAATGTATTGGAGATTCAATTATGACATGATTATGATTATTATTTTGATTTGATAGTTTTCTCGACATTAAGGGGAGAGAACTAATAACTTATAATGAGTTAAGGGAGAGAGTAATTTGAACCAAAAGTTCAACATGGATAACTCATTAAAGTTCCACATATGAAAATTTTCATAAAAGGAAAAATTTTAGATGGTTATATAGTGAAGACGGGTGCTCCAGAAGAAATCCAAGACATAACTAATAAGTAAAACTTCAGAAGGGATTCAGGTACCTAAAACTGAAGATTAAAATAGTGAAAATAAGAGATCTCGATAAGTTATGTCAATTTGAGAAAATGTCAAACCAATAATAAAAGTGGTCGACAATGGTTTCGCATGCAATATTATTGTGGAAATAATGAAATAAAATGAGGATATTGAATAAATCCCTTGGGAAATAGAGATATGGAATAAATTGGCCAAAATAGAAAAACGCAACTTAAATACAATTAAATTTGTAGAGTTTTTGGACCAGCAGTCCAAATATAAAGCCAGTGAGGGTACAAATGAAGTAGTTTTGCAAAGGCGAAATAAAAATATGAAGTTTTTCGCTAAGTCCTGGCATTTATTATGAGAAGATATAATATTCTTTTGTGGTGGATGCAATAACCTTTAGATATATTATTAAACTAGCAGTTCATACTTGCGTCTCATGGTTGTTGTCACAACCTTTTGTGAATCACTATATAGTAAAGTTTATATTAAAATCCTTGAAGGATTTGGAATGCAAGAAGGATATTCAAATTATCGGGAAATTGTTCATTTATATGAATTGAAATAATTAAACATGTGGTAAATTTGACTTAGTCAATAGTAGTTGAAGGAGGATTATAAAATGATCAAAAATACCTATTTGGGTTTTTATAAAATAATCATGATTAAAGTCTATTGAAACTCTTGAAGAGATCAAAATATATCTCCCCCAAATTTTCCCTCTCATGACTTTCAAAAAATGGTGATATAAATGCTTAGCAGATACATTCAAATAGTCATTTGAAAGACTAGTATTCAAGATTGAATACATAGAATATGAGATATTATGTGATGTTTTTATGAGGGGGAGTAAATACGCGTTGTGCTCTTTTTCCCTTAACCAAGATTTTATCCCATTGGGTTTTTCTAGTAAAGTTTTTAATGAGGCTACATGTTATGCGTATTATAGATACGTGTACTCTTTTTCCTTCACTAGGATTTTTTTTTCCACAAGGTTTTTATCTTAGTAAAGGTTTTAACGAGGCACATTATCTACTAATGGACATCCAAGGGGGAGTGTTATGAATATCTTTTTAAGTGGATGTCCATCAAAATCAAGATATGTTTGGTTGAAGTTTAAATTCTAATTGTCATCAGAATTAGAGTTTTATTTCATTTATACTTTCTATGTTTATAAATATAGACATTGGAGAAGTATTGTAAGATACTTCTATTGATCAATAAAATACGCTCTCTCTCTTGCTCTCTCATTCTCTTTGTTATTTACTATCTGTTTCTTTATTTTATAACATTAATTTTATTAATTGTACGTATAATTTTTTTAATGTAAATAAATAATCATTGTTACATTTCTAAATATTTTATTATTCGAAATGCATTAATTTTAAAATACAAATAAAAATTCTAAAATGCAAACATTAACTTAAGGATATATATTTGGATTTGTAACTCAGGTATTCATTGGCATAACAAATTCAAGGAAATCATACGAAACAAAACACCATTGGACCAATTAGCACCATTTAGCAAATAATTAAAAAGAATCAGAGTTAAACAGTATAATATATAGCTCCCACGATATAAAAAAATAAAAAATATTATTAATATCATCTATTTGACTCGAATTCAAATTTTAAAAATAATATTACAAATCCCGAACATAAATCACAATACGTATATGAAATAATAATAAAAAAAATCATATATTTAATAATACCAAAAAATAACATAAAATATATAGTTGCAATAAGCCCTTCACCAGCAGCCCAGTGCCTATAGCTATGTATTCCAGTCATTGTCGGCTATCAATAGTATTTAGAAATTGGTCTGCCTATCCAATTTTAAACTCCTTGTTTATTATTCTTTTCAAGTTTGTGTTCAACATTTTATTGTATTATAAAATAATAATTAAAAAAATTTAATCCTATAGGAATAATCCCAGGAATCTTGGATTAGTATTGAAAAAGAAGGGTATTCTAATAAATAAAGTTTCACAATTTTATAATACCATCATAAATACAATTCCTAAGCTTAAATTTTACTTAAATAATAACAGTGAAGTATGTATTTTAATCTTTTATTATAGGATATGAGCACCAATATCACATAAATCAATTTATTTATTTTTTTTACATTTCATTTTTTGGCAAATAGAAATGTTCATAATTTCATAATGTTAAAACAGAATAATTTTATCTATAAAAAATATAGAATAAATTTAAGTTCAATCTCTCCACTAGTCATTTCACTTGATCAATTTTTTTAATAAAAGAATAAAATTCATAATAATAAGATAAAGAAAATGGGTTATTATTTTTATTAAAAGAATTGAAAGCTTATGCTGATTGTAAGAAGTATTTTTTATTGATAAATGTTGAAAAATGTATATATAAGTCACGTCCATCCCATTTTTTATTTCGACACCTGTAAGCTATTTGTTGGGTTTTTTTTCAACGTCATATCAATGGTCAATTCTCACTTTTGATACCTAAGACCTTTCTTACTTGACACATATCCAATTCCGTTACTATAAATTTGTTTCATTTTTTTTCTTTTATTTTTACTTTTAATAAAATTTCTCTCTTTTTGTCAAAATATCTAAATTTCCCTTAATCTTTTAATACCTAAATTACCCCATTTATTCCTAGTCACTCCTAAAGGAGCTCGTCTTATATTATATATGGATTTGTAAATTTGATTTACCTTTTTACATTAATTTTATTTAATTAACCAACACTAATTAGGGTTAAGATAATTAGTATAGATAATTGATCAAGTATTAGAAAGTGTATGATATTAATTACAAATTTTTTAAAACAATATGAAGTGACACATTTTTATTGGATGCCTAAAAAGTGAAAATTTTAAGATTATTTTAATATAATTTAAGCTATACATCTATGCTATTAATTCAATCCTTAATTGAGATGATGGCATGAGTCAACTAAACATCAATTTAATTGAAAAAATTATGAACGTACACCTACATATTTAAAAATTATATTATAATAAATACATTTTTGCCTTTTTACAATTTAAATAAAACCAATTAAAATTTGTAAATGATGAGATTTGAACTCTATCATCAACATACATAAAACCTCAACTTTACCATTACAACCAAAGCTTCATCTTAATTATTATTCTCCATTTTAATTTTTTTATACAAAAGTTTTCACTCGCATTGTTAGTATATTAATAACATCGTTGATTGAGTTTGTCTCAACTCAATATTATTTTTTTATATTTATATTTTGATATTGAATTTTCCTTTCATCAACATGATAACATTTTGACGTGTTACAAAAAAATAATAATACCGTGATAAAGAATTTGAATATTTAATATTCTTAATATGATGTGTTTAACTAATTAAATTTCTTTTTACTTACAACTTAATTTTTTTTTCATTTTCATTTTATACATAGTGTATGAGTAAACTACACAAATAGTCACTCAACTACCAAAAATTCTCATTTTAGGCACCCAAAATAAAAAGTTTGTAATTTAGACACCCACATTACATAGTTCGTTCATTTTGGTCACTACCGTTAAAAACTCTAAACAGAAATTTGACATGGAATTTTTTTTACACATGGCCCAATCATTGGATGCCACATGACACAAATTACCATGTCATAAGTGTTGCATACCACTTTTAAGGATAAAAATATATTTTTCCCTATAACACCCCACAGTCGACCAATTGCTAGATCCGAGATAACAGATGACACATTTGTTACCAAAGCAATTATGATTTCATGTAATTTTTCAAAAAATGAGTCATGCATACAATTGAGTTTTTAATGCTTCTAAAAGTATTATTTATTCAAATATGGGTTATAAGTAGGCTTACAAAAACTCTTATGAAACTCCGATAATAATTGATAAACTAAAAAACATAAAAAAAAAGAGACTAATACAGGGGTGTTGTTGTGACATCAAAGGATGAATGTCATGATATTGATGATTGTAGCTTGATGTTGCGACTTCAATAAGGATGAGCTGTGACCATGAAGGTAGAGGGCTTAGTGTCGCGACTTCAATAGAGGCATGTCTCGACTTTGATGATAGGGACTTGATGTCGCGGTCTCAACAAGGTAGAACCATAATTTTACCGTAAAAGAATTTATGAGAAAATATATTTAATTTCTACATTCAACAGATTCACAATAACCAATTAATTTCATTTCATTTTTTAGCTTTAATTAATTAAATAATAATTTGAAAAAACTTAAATTAATTATTAGTTTCCATACTCAATGAGAAACCACATTCACTTCTGAATGTAATCCATCTCTCTGATTTTATAATTTCTATCCATTTATGTTAATTTGATTCATCATGCAATTCATTTTTGTTTTCAACAAGATAGTGATGGACCAATTGGACATATGTGATTAGGGCTAAAATGATTAATAATTAATTTTCAACTTTTCACCAATTAATTATAAACTTATTTAGTCACGAAGTCATTTCACTATAGTATTGTGATTGAGCTTTCCGAAATGACATACCATTACGAAGACTACTTAATTAATGCTCGTCCAATGATCTGGTCATAAGTGTGTTACCCTTATAGGATATCCTTAATCTCTTTGGGATAAATTCGTTCTCTCAATATGATCTTATTTTATATCATGGTAACCATTGCATCTTGCTTCGTGAAAAGTCAATTACTATCAAATAGTAATTAAGTCATTCATCACAAAGACAAACGGCCCATGGCCACATTTACTTTTCATCTATCATGTAATGCCAATGAGAGAATATCATTTACCCATTTCTTGGGCTATGAATTCCACTATTGTGAATGATGTTACATACTACAAAAGTATATACCAAACGCACCAACTTTAGATTCCTTATCTATTATAATTTAGTCTTTTACTTATATCAAAGTATACGAGTCACACATACATAATCAATCATCCATTCAAGATTAAGGTATTTCACACTATGAACATCACAAGTGAATAAATCCATAAATGGATTTAGGATCTACTCTACTTGGGTCATGTCCAATGTATTGTCAGTCCAGTCAGTCACATTTATGTCTCTATCTTCTAGGAGTCATTCGCTCTGATATCTAAGATAAAGCATCTCCCTGATTGGACTTAGATGTCATATTAGTCTTTCAATCGGTTTGTTCATTTTCGATTAGACTAAACACATATTGAAGTTCATCTCCCCAATTTAACTAATATTTGCTTCCATTTTACTTTGCATACAAAAACCACTGAGGGCAATATATAAAGGGTATTAATGTAATTCATGAATAGTTTTATTAAACCAATCTATTCGAAAAAATTACAAGTGTACATATGAATATTCTACACTTAGGGCACCAAACCTAACACATATATGTATATTGGATCAAAATCATGAAAGTAGGAATTGGGATAACTACTCGTCTACGGCCTTCGCCTTTCCTTTATCATGAGATGACTCGACATCATCTTTAGCTATGCACAATAATTCGATTATAGAAATAGTATCAATTTCACATAAATACATGAAAACACAATAATTAAACATATTTTGCATTCTATTAATTTTAGTCCCTATATCCGAAATGTTCATGTTTTTCTATATTTAACATCGGATCAAAATCAAATTTTATATTCTTTCATTAGGGACCTTATATTTTTAATCTATAGCATAATTTATTAACAACTTTAAATTTATTGAGTTTAATCCCTAATGTCACAAAATTAACTATAAAGCTTAGTTAAATTTCACTACCTTCTAACTTAGTCCTAACATCACCCAAGCTTACGAACCAACAATCTCATCAAATTCAGGCTTAATTTCATCAAATATCCATTAATGACAACTTGAATAAAACTCATTGATCTGGAAATCTAAAGCATGGGTAACAAGAATCAAGCTTAGATGATCATGAAAACATAAAAAATTCAAAAGAAAAGTATGTTTGCCTTAGAGATATTGGGACCAAATTGTAAAAGAGAAAGCAAAATTTTCTTTCTTTTTCTCCCTAATTTGGACGGCTCAAGCTTGGGAGAAAGATGATGATTTTCGTCTCCCGCTCACTTTGCTATATATACCTTAATTAGTAATGTCATTAAGATTAATTAACTTATCGTTTTAACTATTAACCATGTTTTATTTATTAATTAAGTTTTATTAATTCAAAGTGAGTGGATGATCATCATTTTCCACTATTCATATAACATTAATGGTTAAATAACCATTAAATCCCTTGGCTAATTGTTATTCAAGTTCCCATGTATTTACTAAATTAAAATTCAATAATGATTACACTTTTACAATTTAGTCCCTATATTATAATTAATGATTTTCTCAATTTAATTAATTGATCGTTCTTTAATATATTTTCATACTAAATACTCAAATCCTTTTATTCAAGATTTTATAGACTCGGAAAAACTTTTCTCTTTTTTCTTCAAATCGTCTGCTTCTTATCTTTTGTTTTGCTTAGCAACAGTGCTAGCCTTCAGGCTAGCTATCACCCGCTTTTTGCTCCCTCCCACTAGCCCTTTCTTTCTTTTTCTCATTCACTCCACATGTATTTTCTCTTTTCAGTTTGCAGATCTATTTTATGAATATCTTTGTTGTCTTTATAAGTTGTGATGGATAGATTACGGTGTCTGTCGTTCGCTAAAACTCCACGGGCTACCAGTAGTTTTTCTTGGAAAGTGGGTAGTTTTTCAACACCTTAATTTGCTTCTGTTTTGACAGTATTTCAGAATAATAAATGATTTCATGAGTCGATTTGTATCCTTATTGCCTTAATATGTTTTTTTGTTTATTTTTCCATTGTTTAATAAGTCTTCAGTTTTAGAAGATTTCGTCTACTCTTATAGCACGTTTTTTAGTCTTGCTTATACAAGTAATCTTAGTTTTACAAGTGATTTTAGGAATGATTTTGTAGTCGTCCTCTCTAGTTTGTTGAATGCTCAATTCTTTTGTAAATTTTTGCTCGTTGCTTTGGACCATTCAAGACTGATTTTCTTATCGTATTAAGTGCTTGTAATTACTTCGGATATGTCGTACTTGAGTTGTGACAAAGCCAATTGTCAATGTGTTGTAATCTTCTATTGATGTTGAGGCTAAAGCCTTTGTTATGTTGATGGAGCTTGTCCTTCACCATTTACTAAGAGTGTTTGCTATTTTTTTCTCAAAATTGTATGATTCTATTCATTGAATGAATGAATTAATTACTTTTCAAAAAAAGAGTTTATAAACTCGATTACGAAATTAGATTCCAATATCATATTTTTTTGACTAAAACAAGTAAATGCCTAGGGTTTTTAAATTTTTTTTCTGTGCCGCTCTATTTCTTTCTTTTGTTCTTGATTAACCGGCAACAATGTCAGCTTTAATGATGGTCGTCGACCACCAGTATTCCTTTCCTTTAATTTTTTATATTCAGTTCTTATTTTCTTTTATATTTTGGTTTTCTTCTAATTTATTTGCTTTTGTGGCACGCTTCTACCTTATGGCACGTTTTCGTCTACCTTTGTCGTAGATTTGCGTTCGTGGATAGTTTTTCACAATGCTCAGCTCTAATTTGCGGTTATCGATGGTCTTTCAATAGTTTGATCCTCTTTTGTGATTCGTTTGTCGATGCAGTCAGATCTGTTTTGCAAAGCAGCCTGCAAGATTATTGGTTTCGCTCATCACTCTTACTTTGATCCTTAAGCGTGTAGGTGGATAGAGACAAGAAATTTTGTTTTCTTACTTCCTTTCTCCAGTGTTTTATTGCATCCCTGTTGTTGCAGCCCACTAGACTAGTTTTGTTGGTTCGATGTTTCGTTTTCTAGTTTTTTTTAATTGTCCTTTGTTTGTTATCTTTCTGCTACATTTTAATTTCATTTGTAATGTTTCTCTATTTTAATTTCTAATAAATTCAGCCAGCATATTATTCAAAAAATATATAATTAATAATTGAAAGACCCTGGAAATCTTCTTCCTCAAATTCTAACTTAGAATTTGATTTTTTTTTAATTATTTTCAATCATCATCATCATCATCAGATCTCACAGAAGACAAATTCAAAAACAACTCAATACATATACAAGAAGAAATCCGATGATAAACAATCAAAGCGATTTTTTCTATGGATCTAATAGAAAAAAAGAAACTTGAATGCTGAGGCTAAAGCTTTTGTTATATTGATGGAGCTTGTCTTTCACTATTTTCGAAGAGTGTTTGTTATTTTTTTTCTTTAAATTGTATGGTTTTATTTATTGAATGAATGAATTAATTACTTTTCAAAAAAAGAGTTTACAGACTTGATTTACGAAATTAGATTCCAATATCATATTTTTCTGACTAAAATTGAGTTGTTACATGCCAAATACTAACTATTAACCAAGATGAAATATAATTAATAATCGAAAAACCCTAGGAATCTTCTTCCTCAAATTCTAGCTTAGAATTTGATTTTTTTTTAATTATTTTCAATCTTTATCATCATTATCATCATCATCAGATCTCACAAAGAAAAATTAAAAAATAACTCAATACATATACAAGAAGAAATCCGATGATAAACAAACAAAGCGATTTTTTCTATGGATTAAATGTCGATCATCCTGATCATCTTGTCTATAACTGGCATCAAATGCCAAAATTCTACGACCATCAGTCCAAAGATGATATGTTCTTTGTTGCATCAGGTTTTGAGCTTTAGCCATAAGATCAATTCCGGCTTGGATTTGATAATAAGTAGAATTATTGTAGCACTTGTCAATGTATTTTGTCAAATACTCCTTGTCTTCATTTGTTGCTGAGAGTATGAGTCCTCCAAGCACAATTTTAAGATCTCATATTTGATATGATTGATAAAATTTTTCTTTTTCAGCAATATCAATTAGACTACTGATATCAATATGAAAATATTTTATGTAGTCATTATCTCTAGCTTCTCTAATTAGCATTGTTCTAATAAAATGCTGGAAAATTTTTTCTTTTTCAGCAATATCAATTAGACTACTGATATCAATATGAAAATATTTTATGTAGTCATTATCTCTTGCTTCTCTAATTAGCATTGTTCTAATAAAATGCTGGAAAATTTTTTATTAGATGAAAAGAAAGGTTTTGTACTGTGATTTCTTTAACAAAACCCCATTCAATATTGCTTATATCAAATGATTCATGATCGAGTATAAATTTTATAGCAGGAAATTTTTTCTCTCAAAAGGTTTGTATATACAAAAAACTGATAAAAGTATTCAGAAAAAGATTTTGAAATAGATACTGCCGGTTGCAAATGATCCTGTTAATTTTTCCAAATATATCTAATGGTAAAATAAATTGAGCTTTATTATAAAAATATAATCTAAATATTTTATTAAGAATTGGATTATTAGTTCCCATTTTTTTAAAATTTTGAACTGCATCAAGAAGATTGTTTATCTCGTTAATATTTAAAAAACCTATTTCAAAATCCTCTCAATCATGATATAAAATTGACTTTAATAATAAATCATGATTTTCTTTTCTTTAGTTGTTTTTTCAACTAAAAATTGAGAAAACTTAATAAGAGCTCCCCTAAAATTTACTCTTTATTCAGTTATATGGATTTTCCATATTTCATTAATGATATTATATATTTCTAGTGGTAATCTTGGATTATAAAAATCTTTTACCATATTCATTTGTTGTGTTTTCAACAAATTTTCTTTCAAACAAAATTTTTTTGCTTTTTGAATAACTTCTGCATAACTGGCTTGGTATGCAGAATTTGGATATTGTGACCAAGACAAATAATTTACCTGTGGTGTAAAAGTCTGAGTTGAGACTGGTTATCCTGCCAATGAGTATGAAACATAATATCCTTGATTAGGATAAAATGATATCTGAGAAGGCATTCTCATAAATCTTGGATAAGGATTTTTTTGATGGAAATCATTTCGCTTTTTGCGAACAATTGTCTATTCTCCAACCTTTTCTAAAGGTTGTATACCTTTGTCCATAAGGCCTCCTAAGATAATCAGCAAAAACATTGTCAGTACCTTTAACATATAAAACTTCAAAATTGAAAGTACATAATTCATTATATCATCTAATTCTTCTTGGTATCGTTTCTAAATTTTTATTAGTAAGAAAATGTTTAACAGCCTGATTATCAGTTTTTATGATAAACTTTTCAAGTACTAAATAGATAATAAAATTTTTTATCCATTTCTTTATAGCTAATAATTCTTTTTCAAATATAACATAATTAATTTCATTTGACTTAAATTTTCCTGAGCTATATCCACATACCAATTCTTCTCCTTTACTAGGTTCAGCTTTTAAAATGCACCCCCAATGATATTGTGAGGCATCTGTTTCCAAAATTAATTTATCACCTTGTTTATAAACTTTAAGAATTCGATTTATTTCAGATTTTAGCTTTCTTACAATTTCTGAGTCTGCTTTAGACCAAGTAAAAGGCTTATCTTTTTTTTTTTTTAATTTTTTATATAACATACCTATTTTTTCTAATAGATTTGGAAAGAAATCTCTATCATAGTTTATGATTCCTAAAATTGTTGAAGTTGTTTTTTATCTTCAATTTTTTCAGGAAATTTTTTTATTTTAACTATAATATGATCTTGTAATTGAAGATCATCCGTAGACAATTTTAATCCTAAAAATTCTATTTCTATTTTCTCTAGCTGTATTTTCTTAGGGCTTAATATGATTCCATGTTTTATGAATTCTTGAGAAATAGTATTTAAGTGTTTTCTATGTAAATCTAATGTCTCCGAAAATACTAAAATATCATCTATATATACTACACAGAATTTCTTATATTTATTAAAAATAGAGTCCATCCATCTCTGAAATATTTGAGGTGCATTACATAATTCAAAGGGCATTACCTTCCACTGGTAGTGACTATTAGGTGCATTAAAAACTGTTAAAGATCTAGATTCTTCTGTTAACATGATTTGCTAGAATCCTGACTTACAATCAAATTTACTAAAATATTTAACATGTTTTACCTGATTAATTAAAACATTCTTTCTTGAAATAAAAGATCCACCAAAAATAATATTTTGATTTAATGTTTTATAATTAATTATCATCCTATCTTTTCCTCTTTTCATCATAATTTTGGCATGAACGTGAGCGGGCTGTAGACATTGCCCATGCTTAAGGAATTTGAACAAGGCCCTTTCTCCATCCATTCCTGAAATCCCCAAATTGGATTTGAAAATGAAACCTTAACCTAAATTCATTCGTCTTCCCTTTCCAATTCCTTCCTCTTCCCTGCTGCATTAATCCCCAATTTCGATTTGAAAATGAAACCCAAACCCAGATTCATTGGTCTTCCCTTCTCAATTCCTTCCTTTTCACTGTTGCGTTTGAAACCGACACCAGAGGCTCACAAATCCAAGTATCCCAATTTTTTAAGGTTATACCCATTATAAATTAAATTAAAAGTTTTGGAGACTAGCATTGATTTTACTTCAATTACATGGAAAATCAAATTTTTTTTAAAAAAATCCATGTCGATTTCTCATTTGTGATTTTAACAGTGATTGTAATAGAAGTAATCAAAATGTTTGAACTGTGTAACGTGGGTACCTAAATGGTAAACTTTTTATTTTGGATGTCTAAAATGAGAATTTTTTTATAATTGATTGACTATCTGTGTAGTTTACCCCATATTGTATATTTGCTTTTTTTTATTAGCTTCAAATCATACATTTTTTATTTATTATACATTAATTTTAAAATTTTTTTAATGAATTATAAGAGGAGTACAAAGGTCTTACAACAACGTAATTAGCGCAACTCAAACTTAAATCATTTTTGAACATTTTAAATAAGTAATATATATTATATTAAAATGTATGCGCATGGTTACCATCAAACTATTTCACACTTCAACACTTTTAGGCCGACAACATACGCGAGAAAGACACGGTAAAATACGTGTCAACCTCCATCGATGTCAAAAACTTTTAACTTTGAAACTTATAGATATAATTAGTAATTAATTTAACAACTAATTATGAATATCTAATATGGTATACGACTGGAGGAATTAAATAAATAGTTGATTGAGCTCATGCCCAAAATGTGCTGTTTATTGAATTAGAATTTAACAGAAAAGGGAAAAAACCTTAACAGAAGTCAAATGTCGCATGTTATAAAAAAATGCAGCCGGGCCCTTTATGTTTTCTCATAAAATAAATCACTTCGGTAAACGTAAGAACACTCTTATCTTCTTCATTTTTTCTTAAATTTTTTTTTAGTTGCAAAATCTCAGGAAGAAGAGAAAAATGGCATCATATGAAAGTATGACGGTTGCTTCTTCTATACAATAAGTTGACTATGATGATATTTGTCGACATCATTTTAAAACGAAATTTTGAAAATTTATTTTAAAAATTGGAAAAATGGGAGTCGCTATCAATATTTTATTTGATGTGATTGGATCACCACAAAACGTTTAAAATCTGTTTTGAAAAATGTTTTGGTCTTTGAAATCCGGAAAGCAGGTTCGGGAGTCGGTTACGCATGAGGAAGGATTAGCACCCTCGTACGCCCAAAATTGGTACCACATTGATTATTTTCGGGTCTTAATTTGTGAAAACGTTGAAAACTCGAGTAAAATTTAAAATACGATATTTGTTTTAGAAAACTTTGTATAATTTCAAAAAATCCTATTTGAGGAAAATTGTCCGGGTGCTTCAAATTTCTAGGAGAACCGGAAACCGTGCTCAACACGTTAGGGCACTATATTCTCAGACTTTTGAAACCGAAGGACATTTTGAAAGACTTTAAAGAGGATATTCTATTGTGCGAATTATACGAAAATTACACCCAGCCTGTTAGGGCATGGTTTTTTCGAGGTCTTCACATGAAAGGACATTGCCTCATTTTGTTTTAAACATTTGTATACATAAATATATATTTGAGAACTTGAAAATTTCGCATTGAATTTAAAATGCAATTCTCGAACACATGACTTGGAAAATTTGAAGATAGAATGCCCGTTTACTTCGACTTTCGCGGAGAATTAAAGTCGTGACCAACACGTTAGGGCACGACGTTCTCGGAATCACGAAGTTAACAAACATTTTTTTTAAAAAAAAATAGGAAAAGGATATTAGATTTGTGCGAGTTTATACAAAAAATCACACCCGACACGTTAGGGCATGATTTCCTGAAGTTTCCACACGAAAAGAACATTGCCTCGATTTCAAAATAATTTTGGAAACAAAGTGAATAACTCGAAGCAACGTAATTAAGCAGATAAATGATATACAAAAATCAAAATACGAAATACAAATGCATAATGATTAAAAATTAAATAGAAATATTGAAGAGGAAGAAAAATGATGCAATCGAAGTTGAAAATGAGACTTTTTGGATACCTGGGGGCAAAATGGTAATTTTGGACTCTCGGGGAGCAAAATGGTAATTTTGGGAAAATTTGGTGTTAAAAATGACATTTTAGACATCCGACGGTAAAATGATAATTTTTAGAAAAAATCGGGATTAAAAACAGAATTTTGGACTTCCGAGGGTAAAATGGTAATTTTTGAAAGTTTCGGGTCAAAAATGGAATTTTTGGAATTTTGATGGGTAAAATAGTAATTTTCGGAAATTTTGGTGTCAAAATTTGAATTTTTGGAAGTTTGAGGGGTAAAAATATAATTTTTTGAAGTTTTAGGGTTAAAAATGGAATTTTTGGAAGTTTAGGGGTAAAAATGTAATTTTTGGATAGTTTAGGGACCTCCAGAGCAATAAAACAAAAAATAAGTGACACGTGGTAGCCCCTCAGGCATCCTGAAGTCAAAGGACTAATTTGAAAACCATGAAAATTTTTTGGGCCAATATTGTAATTAAACAGAACTTGATTTAAAGATTAAATTGAAACAATTTAAAATTAGGAGGGATCATTTTCATAAATATCCCTTTTCTTAAAAACAAGCGGATCCTAGGTTAAGTCGGGTCGGGTCGAATCGGACCAACTAGGTATGTCTAAAAAATGGTGCCGTTTTGGCACCAATTGTTTAACCCAAAACGGCAGCGTTTTACAATTGCTATAAAATCCAATTTTGTTTTCAAAAATTCATTTCTTCCATTTTAAAAAAAATCAAACTTTCTTCAAAAACTCTCTCAAGTTCTCTCATGGCCGACCACCGGCCGCCGGTGCTTGTCTTGCTCGTAGGGCATCACGCGCGCCGTGCCGCCTCCCATCGTCGTCAATCATCATGTACACCTCCCTGTCCATCGTCCACGCACCGTCTCAGGCACATGCGCCGTCGTCGAGGCCGTTGAAGGTAAAAAACCTTTCTCTTCTTTCTCTAAAGACCGTTTCGTTTTTTTTCTTTCAAAATCTTTTCTCTCTCTTTTAGAAAAACTGCTCCGATTTCCCCTTTTTAAAACCTTTCTCTTATTTTCAGATCGATTCCTTTTTTTGTATAAAAAAAACTTATTAATCCCTGTTTCATTTTGATTTCTTTTTTATTAGAGAAAGTTTTGAGACTTCTGGATTTAATCCTTTTCACGTTTCTTTGTAGGTCCGAAGATGATGAAGCATGGGTGACGTTCGGGCAACTCCATCGACGGCGGCTTGAAAGGAGTTAGACCGGGGCTCCGATAGTGACCACTCAGATTCAAGGGAAGACTCCTCGGTTATTATTTTATTTATTAACTAATATTATTATTAATAAAATTAATAAATGTATTTAATACGTATTTAATGTTTCGAAAATAAAAAGGATAAATAATGGCATAGAGGTATTTAGTATGTATTAATGTAGGTTTGGGAATTAAGAAGGGAGGTTTAAAATGTGAGTCATAAATGTCAATAAATGCACCTTAAAAATACCTGATAAACCAACGTTTGAGAACTTGGAATCTGTTTTGAGTTGGTTTTTTGCTGCTTCGTATCTCTGTTCTTGATCAGATATTAACTGCTTCTTGATTTACAAATACTTAGAAAATTTCTTTGTGTATTTGATTGGTGGTATTCTTAGAAAAAATCGTAACCCTTTACAATTTGTTCAATTCTAGCTTTATAGCCACCAATACAATCATTCTGTTTCGTTTTACACAATTAAATGCATATCTCCTTTCTTCCTTTTGCAGGTTTCAACTAGCAGTAGCGGTTGGGGAAGAACAGGTTGAAGCCGGTGATGACAGAGGTGCAAGTTGATGGTGAGTAACTAGGCTGCTGATGTGGCAGCCTCTGATTGGCTGTGATGGAGGTGGCTGCAACAGCACTTTAGCAGATTAGGTCTTCTGAATTTTTTAGTTTGGGCCACTTGTAATTTGAGCCCACTTGAAATTGTACTTTGGGCCCTAATTGAGTCTTTGTAATTTGGGTTTTTTGTACTTGGACATTCAATTTGGGGTTTCTATAATTGGACTTGAGCTGGATCGATTGTAATTAGGCTTTGGGACTTGGGTATTTGGGAGGTGTCAAAGTTGGTATTAGGCCAACCTAAATTGGCTTAATTGGGCTTGTAAGCTTTGGACATTAATTTATTTTAATTTTAAATACATTTAGATTTAAAGTAAACACAAAGTGAATTTGAATTTAAAATAAATTCAAACTTATTTAAAAATTAAAATTGAAATTCGGATTCAATTATGGTTCAAGTGTTGGGTTTGGTCAAAATTGGGCTCCAACAATATTGATATTGGGTTTGATCATTTTCATGACCATCAATCTCATCCACATAACTTGTCTAGGTTTTCCATGTCTACTAGTTCAACGTACACAAACTATGATGGTGATGATGATGATATGGGGAAGTACATGTCGAGTTTGTCAATTGAAAGCTTTGACGTAGATGTTGATGAAGAGTTCTCCGGCAAAGAGTTGCTTCAACTTTTATCTGACTCCGACAAAGAACCTTATTGTTACTCTCTTCCCGCCGTCCCACCTCATCGGGTCTTGTCTAAGGGAACAGTAAAAGATTGTAGTAGTGAAAATGAAGCTCAAAAGGGTAGTTTTGGATGGCAGAAAGGGAGCAAGAATGTGAGGAGGAGTGGAAGTTGCTGGGATAAGGAGGTTAAAAACAGCAGCGAAAAGAAAGAATGGGGTTAAATGGTGGGTTATAATGGGAATAGTTTTAGCGGGGAGAGTGAGGTGGTGGTGATCACCAGGCCAAAAGGAGGGAAGAGGTCATTGTGTATGGATATGGAGGAAGTGAAGGTGTGTAGGGATTTAGGGTTCGAGTTGGAGATACCAAGTCGCTTTTCCAGTTTTTATGCTACAAGCAGTGGTGGCACTTCTCCCATCACCAATTGGCCTATCTCTGACCCTGGTGAATCCAAATATTTCCCAACCTCTCTGTAGTATTAACCTTAAAAATGACTTGACTTTTATTGAAAGATGTAAAGGACTTAGCAGTTTCAGTTGAATCTAATGGTATGTTCTGTGATTTAGGTGATGATCCAAGAGATGTCAAGGCTCGACTCAAGATGTGGGCGCATGATGTGGCACTTTCATCTACATCTATGCATTGCGGTTGACAAGCTTAGCATCTCCCAACTATCATCATCGGCTACTATTTTTGCTTCCATCTATTGGAAACGTTTTGGTGTGATTTGGCTCTTTTTTTTCTTCATCTTGCTTCCTAAAGAGGAAGTTTTTCAAGCGGTTTCATTGGGGTTGGCATCGTGCTATCAACAACATCAAAGAAGCAACACCTAGAACCCAAGGTTTAGTCAAGTTAATGCATGTAAACCGCTCTTAAGAGGTTACGTTCAACAAGTTCAGAGTTCGGATCCTGGTTTTTGCAATATCAAGGCAGAGCAAGGTTTCACTTCAAATAGAAAATTACAGGTTTTAAGAAAAGTTCGCCCCTTGTTAATATTATGTACATTTGCTATATGTATGACTACGCTCATTAATATAGGAAATGATCATGTATTAAACCCAAATTTTTGGAACCAAAAAGCAGCTGGAAGAAAATAGATCAAAACTTGAAAAACCAGATGTTCCATTAAGAGAAGAGTTTTGATGGAATCTGCAAACTTATACACCCTAAAAAATGATGAAGATAATAGCACACCCCTGCCAAGAGCTTACAAAGTATCATCCAAAATTCTCTCTTCTATAATAAAAGAGACTGTTGTACGTATTACCAGGTAAAATTATCTTGAAGCAGAGAAAGTAAATGATAAAATGGGAGATTCGTGGTAGTGGTTAAACGGATAGGATATTAGCCTTCTATAGGCAGCTCCCCAGAATTGACAATTCTGCATGGTACTCTAGGGCTATCTGTCCTGCTTGTCTCTTGGGACTCTAGTTCACGCACGACATCCATTCCATCGATCACATGTCCGAAAACAACATGTCTGTTGTCCAGCCATGGAGTCTGTAAAATACAAAAACAATGAAAATGAACAATACAACCAAAAACAACCAACTTATGATAAGAAAATAGTGGGTACATGAATATCCACGCTTGAAGTAAATAGCTAGCATGATTAATTATCCAAAGAAATATTAGCAGCACCAGTCAGCATTCAGCTATAAGCAAATTATGCAAATATACAACTGATATTCAACTCAAAGTTTATACTTGATAAGGTATAATTCCAATCACAAATCAAAACCTAGTATTCTAGTAATCGTTTATACTTTTTCTGTTCTCAAAGACCATAATAAAAACACAACTACAGCTATATCTAACGGTGATATTAGCAAATCATGATATCAAATTAGAATGAGATACATAATCTACAAAAGAGAATAAGGCTGCATAGCTCACCTTTACTGTGCAAATAAAGAATTGGCTTCCATTGGTATTAGGACCTGCATTGGCCATGCTTAATACTCCGGGTCCAACGTGCTTCACTGCAGATAATAGCCTCAAAATATTAGGAACCAAGCTAGTAATTCATTACAGATGCAACTTAACCCATCAACCCCAAACATAAACTCTCAAATATCGAAACTTGAAGGATTTTAGTTAGAGAACAACTCACAAGCAAAGCTCTCATCTTCAAACTTGGATCCATAAATACTCAATCCACCAGTTCCCTGCAGCCAGCAAATGCACCAGTTTTCTACTTAGTAATGGCAATTTCTTTCTTTAGAAAGCCAAAGGAAAATGGGAAAGAAAGAGAGGGCTTACATTTCCATTAGTAAAATCACCACCCTGGATCATGAAATCTTTAATAATACGGTGAAAGGAGCACCCTTTGAAACCATATCCTTTCTCTCCTGCAAGAAATACAAATGTTCGGTCTAATTAAGAAAAATATTAAGCAAAAAACAAAAACAAAAGTGAATGTAGAAGACTCAGCCTAGCTTGCCTGTGCAGAGGGCACGGAAATTCTCAACAGTTCTAGGAACAACATCCCCAAAAAGGCCCATAACGATTCTGCCAACAGTCTTACCACCGATTTCAACATCAAAGAAGCACTTGGTTGTCACTTTCGCTTGCAACTCTACATCCTAAACAAAACCCCAAATATGCGAAACATTCAGAATCCATGTTACCGGTCCGGTAAGAAGAACGAAACAAGATCGAAAGTAGTTATTTGCTTGGAATGTAATACGATAAGGCAGCCAAATAGGCCTCAAATTACTTATCTACTCTATAGAAGCTAATAATAAAGGACTTACATTTGCCATGGAGTTGCAGACCATACTTCGGTACTTAACGGAAGGGGATTTAGAAAGTTGGGTTACAGGCAAACCTGATGCATAGTTTAGTTTCGATGCTAAGACGGTAGCAGATGAGTTAGGTTGGGAGTAAGCTGACCATGAGCCGATCATATGTGGGCTATGAGCATTTGAAACAGCTTGACCCTGTAGAAGGAATGCCAAAAAAAAAAAATGAAAAACAAGGAGAGAAGGATGTTGAAGTAAAAATCTTGCAAACAGAACTGACCTGGAAACTGAAGCGAGGGCAATGAACCATCTGCAATGAGAAGGTGGAGGCCATCTTCTTTCAGTGGTTGAAGGGTGGGAAAGGTGGTTCTCTGTTATGGAGGGGGGGAGGGGGGGGGGGGGCGTCTAGTGGTATGCAAAAAGGAGGAAGAAGGGTAAAATTATTAGATAAGATTTTGGGAGTCTCTGTGGGTGTGTCCTCGGGTGCACAACTAGCTGGGAATGGGATTAAAAAACAGAAAAACATAGAGATGCAGGGACTGGTTGTTTGGTGGGTTGGTTTAGATTTGGACATTGTTTTCACCGGCATCATCTTCAAAATATACGCCGCACGCGGGCCACGCCCACCATTATATATTTCTTTGTTTGGGCTAGCCCAGGAGAGACATAAACAAGGTTAAATTCTAAGGATAGAATTCACACAAATTTTTTTTTTCTAATTTGCGTAAATTTAATCCCTCTATTCTTATTTACTTAAAATTAGTCCCTCTATATTCTGTTAGTTTGGGTTTGAGTAGACAGTATATTTACTTGTGATTAGTGTAAAAATAATTATGACAATGAAATTAAATACTATAACATTACTGCAGCGTAAAACTAAAAAAAAAAAAGCTTCATTACCCATTCAAACTCACGCTTAATTAACTTTTATTTTGAAGGGTGAACTCAGCTGCTTGCCCCTCTTGTATTTACATAAGAAAAGTATCTAATCAGATTAAACTATAAGTCTTTTGGGAAATGAAAAACCCATGTTATCCTCCTATAATATCTACAAAAGCTCACCAGGGAGACCCATATGCCAAGTTTGGCATCTTATCCACTGCTCAATTTCCTCCCAATTCCATTGTATCATTCTGCTTCATAGCTTGGTATAGGTTCCGGTTATCTAGCGATAAGCCCAATGGTGCAATGTTGCTTGGTGCTTTTCTGAGATGCTGTGGTTGTTTTGATTTGGCCCTCTTTTTGTTGCTACATGATTTTGGTTGTTAGCTTGGAATCACTTTTCAATCATATTTGACGAGAACGATGGTGATTGATTTATAAAATTTCAATCATATTCTTCAAAAATTTCATCATAATAATTATAATAGTAGACTATTTTTTTATTAAATTATAAAATTATTAATTATATACAATTAAAAGTAATTGATTTTTAAATAAATATACAATAATAATAATAAAAAGCAGGGAAGAAGAAGGAAAAAGTTGTAGAAAAAACTCTCCCATGAGATAGCACTTGATTGCCTTTGTTACCCGAGGCATAATTTTAACCACTTCTCTCGTCATCACAATTTCGAAATATTAATTTTTTTGCACTTTTCTTTTTTCTAAGTATATTTAAAATTTATTTTCATTTTTCATACTTTTTCACCGAACCAAGTAGGCGGTTATAGTACATCAATTATTACTATAATTTTATCTTCATCGAAAACCTTAAAAGAAAAAGCTTTTATCATTTTATAATCTCTTAAAAGATTTACCCTCCATTATTCCCTTCAAACTGAACATAATATCCACGTAAGCTTTATTTATTAAAAGCATGTGGCAGTATGCGTTGCATTATAAAAGATGACACTACCATTGCATGGGCACGCGAAATCAGAAATTTTTTTAGGGGAGGTTGTAATTTTTACAATAGTAAAAGTGTAATTTTTAAAGGATTAAATTAAAATTTTATTATTTTTAAAGAGTTCAAAGTATAATTTTATCTTTATTAATTTAAAATTTTAACAAAATTTAAGGGCCTAAATAAAAAAAATTTCTATTTTAGGGGGGCCAGTGCCCTTGCCAGCCCCCCTAGTTTTCGTTCCACTTATAAATTCTGGATAACTGAAAAAATAATCAGCTATTTTTAATTTTAACCGATTCATAGTTCATTCAAGTTTACTTCTTAAGTTTGTTCAAAATAATACATTATCTTATTTTGTTAATAATCTTAATATTTTAGGGGTTGACACGTAATTTATCCAAAAATATTATCTAGTTGATACTTGTACTTGTCCAGAAAATTATATATATTTTAAATTAACTTGCATTTGACACATATTATATTAAGAGGTTGTCACATATCACTATAAAATTGATTATCAATGTCACATCAATACAAACTAACAATGTTATAATAGGAAGATACTAACTAGAATGGCGGAATACAAATTCAAATATCAACTAGGAATATAAAAAATTCAAATATAAATTAAATACTTTTTGAAAATTTTAAGAAACAAACTGGATAGTATGTTAATTTTGCATGTTTTATGTGTTTAGATCGATTAATTCTTGAATTAAATCATGTTAAATTAATGATTTTATGTTTAAATTCTGTTAGGAACGCAATTAGTATGCTTTAAGTAAAAAAAAAAAAAAAAAAACAAGCAGAATGAGGGGTAGAAATACAATTCCAGAAAGTGTAGGCTGTAGAAAGAAATAACAAAGTTTGAAGAATTCAAATCTATTCAAAATTTTGTTAAGGAAATATTTATCTTTTTTAAATTTCTATTATTTTTATTTTAAATTTGAAAAGCTTGATTTTAGGAGGGTAGTTTATTAAAAATTAGTGTATAAAAAGGGCAGTAAAGGGGGCATTTAAGATATATTCATCGGTTTTAGCTTTTAGTCATTCAAGTCAAAATCGATTTTTCCTCCTTTACGTGTATTGTTTGAATTTTATGGGTTTACTTGCCAACACCCCTAATGCATATTCTGTTGTTCCTCCAGGTATACGATCTACTCGTAGTAATAGAGTATTTCGTCAACGTCATAATTTCGCTATTAGGGAGCAAGAGGAGCAGCCCCCTTCCTCTGTGGAAGAGAGACTAAATCAGATTGAGGCTCTCCTAGAAACAATGGAAGCCAACATCTCACGCATCCTCACAATACTGCAAAGCGATCACTTCCGCCATTCTCTGCGACATTAAAACATACATGAGGAGTACACTTGACTTTGTACAATATGCTTGAGGACAAGCATGGGCTAAGGAGGAGGGTGTTGGACTAGTAAGTATGCATGATGGTTTGGTTCAATTTGAATTTAGTGAAATAATTGAATTTACTTGTTTAAATTTTATGGACACTTGTTAATTAAATTGAGTATTTGAATTTTTATTCATTTTTCGCCTAAATTGTTTGCATGCGGAAGAGATGATTTTTAATGAACTATTGAATGATTTCTAATGTGGAAACATACAAATATGTTTGAGGACAAACATAGACTCAGTAGGAGGATTTTATAGCATGTTAATTTTGCATGTTTTATGTGTTTAAATTGATTAATTCTTGAATTAAACCATGTTAAAATTAGTGATTTTATATTTAAATTTTGTTAGAAACGTAATTGGAATGCTTAAAAAAAAAAAAAAAAAAAAAAAACCAGAAATACAAATCTGGAAGTGTGGGTTGTAGAAAGAAATAACAAAATTTGAAGAATCCAAATCTGTTCAAATTTTGTTACGGAAATCGTTATCTTTTTTTAAAATATATCTTAAACTATACTCCTAAAATCAAGCTTTTCAAATTTAAAACAAAAATAATATAAATTTAAAAATGAAAATAAAGATAAAGATTTCCTTAACAAGATTTTGAACAGATTTGAATTCTTCAAATTTTGTACAGCCCACACTTTTTAGAATTATATTTCTGCCCTCTGCCCGCGTTCTGCTTTATGTTCCAATTTAATTTTTTTTTTTTTATTTAAAGCATTCTGATTGCGTTGTTAACAAAATTTAAACATTTTCATAAAAAAATAAAATTTAAATATAAAATCATCAATTTAGTCGGAGAATTAAATCCACGTATAAAATTAAGATGCTATCAAAACTACAGTGATTAGTAATGATGCCAGCACAGCCATTAAACTAAGGTAAAACCAAAGTTATTAAAGATCATTAAAGCGAATATAAACAATTTATACTGGATCAGCTTGAGCAATTCCACAAAGATGAATCGACAGCTCTTCAATCCGAAAAGCATCAAACACCAAAGATGAGGCTTTTGTAGCTATAACCCATGGCAACCTCAATATCAATTACAGACGGAGGAAAGCAAAAGGTGAATGTAAGGCAGATGAAAAACTCGTGAAACTTCTTGATTTCCTTTTAAATTTAATTTATTTATCGTCACTTGGGAGTACAATCATTTTTAACCAAAACAAAGGCACATTTCCTTTAAATAATAGTAAAACCCTCACATGCAGATGCGTTGGAAGTTGATTAATGCAGCACGTGATCATGGAAAATCCCCATGTTTCAACCAACATATTTTAATGTATAAAATCAGATGCAGATCCAACATGATTCCTTTTGATCAACGATTTGCATTAAATTTAACTTTTAAAATAAGAAATATTAAATTATTCAAGCCAAAGGCGTATGTATTTGTGTTGCTTAAATCCTCAGAAAAGCTATCCTCGAATTACCCCAAATATCAGACTTCGATCGAGGAAGGTGTAACCCCCAAGTAATGCTATATTTTAATAGAGTATATATTGGCTCAAAATTTATTTATTAAAGATGCACAGTTGAAGATAAATAGATAGATCGACTGCAACCGACCATGTCTCTCCACTACGACGGGGGAGCCACCATCATTCAAGGTGAAGTTGTGCTTTCATTTCTACATACTGCATCGATGGTCTGAATATGTACATCATCCAACACAAATGATGATGGTGGTGGTGGTGGTGGTTATGTTCTGTCAGATGAGAAGGAAGAATCGTTGTGTGAAGATGGTGTCTTCATTGAGATAAAAAAGCTTGGAGGGAACTGTCGTAGAATTCGGTCCAAAATTGGAATCGAAGCCAGCCTTGATACTGTTTGGGACATTTTGACTGACTACGAGAAGTTGGCTGATCTTATTCCGGGTCTAGCTGTCAGCAGAGTGGTTGAAAAAAATGACAAGTTTGCTCGACTTTTTCAGGTTCATCATTCATCCATTTCCACTTTTGATCGCGTTACCATGATCAGTTTGTTTTTTTTAAAGAAATATTCTGAATCGTGTTCTATTAGCAAAACTATATGTGAAAGTGTGTTAAGCTGCATGGATGTTCTGGCTACTGCAGTAATAGGAATGATATATTGGGAGACAGGCGACAATGGCCGGTAGGATCAACTTGTCTTGCCTAACCCAATTCATATAAGGAAACGAAACTTGGTTTGAGTTAAGAAAGGCAATAGTCGTATATGAGGGTTAGGTTATGCATATAAATATTGGGTAGTGATGATATATGTCCCTCACACTCAAAATCACATTGGTTTCAACAGATTGGACAGCAAAACTTGCCATTGGGTTTGAAATTCAATGCTAAAGGAGTTGTAGATTGTTATGAGAAAGATGTTCAGATTTTGCCTCACAGTAAAAAACGTGAAATTCAATTCAAGATGGTTGAAGGTGACTTCACACAGTTCGAAGGAACATGGTTGCTTGAACAGGTAACAGCATACTAATTCCTTCATAGCAAATTGCACTTCCATTGCAGTAAAACTTTCTTAATAATAGGATTGTGCAGTTTAGTAAAACAAAACATGAAGACAATCATCAAGTAATTGGCGGTGAAGAATCCTCCCACACAACTCTTCGGTATTTGGTTGATGTAAAGCCCAAGCTGTGGTTGCCGGTTCGTCTTGTGGAAGGCAGGCTTTGTAAGGAGATAAAGACCAACCTTTCCTGTATACGTGATGAAGCCAAGAGAGTTAGAGCTGCTTTCACCTCTCATTAGCAGTATCTGTTTACATGTTTAACAAAATTTTTACCTATCAAACACTTTTTGTTTTACATGTTAAAGAAAATTTCTCTGAGTATGATGGTCACTTTGATGAAAATTTATAATACATATTTCTTATCCACAGGGAATGGGTTGTACAATCTTGACTTTTAATAAATATCTATGAACAAAAAGAAACAATTTTAGTAAAATATGATGTTCCAAGTCATCTTCTTGGCTTAAGCTATAAAATTTACAGTTTTCCCAGTTTTTAGTAAAAATATGATGTTTCATTGCAACCTCATATGTGCTATAATGTCCAACGGATAGTATAATATATTGAATTTATAGAACAACCCCACTGCACCCTCTATTTCTTGAATTAATGGACATCACTGGGTGATTAATATCAGCGTGAGAATTACGGATTTAAAATATAAATATATATTTAAAATAATATTTAATAAATAATGAAATATATAATTTAAAATTAATAATAATGATATTTATATAATCAAATAAGATAATTTAATTTAAATTGTGAGTAAAAAAATTTAATAAAGTAAATACATTTAATTAAAAATATTAAATGAGTTCCAATTATTTTCTAGCTCATATTTACAAAAATTTTTTAACACCTTAAAATGTTATTATGTTAGGAAGTATTATTTAACATGTTGTCAAAATGATATCAGGTTAAATCTTTATTTAACATTAACTCATAGGTAAAGTGGTAACTTACTTATAAAAAATGTTTCTCATTATTCTTGAATTAGTATCAAGTTAACTTATGACAGAAACTCAATAAACAACATTATTTATACGAATTACGTAGATGAAAATGTTTTTATTTGTAAAAATATTAAATTTCTTTTTAAAAAAATTAAAACGAACTCTTGATTGAATCGATAAAGTTGAGATTTTATAAATGTTAGTGTCATTGGTTTAAATCTTATAATATATAATTCTTTATTGGTTTTATTAAATATATATATAAAAAATAAAATTACTCTCGTAATAATATAACTTGTAACATCTCAAACTCAACCTGACAACTTCAAAGGGTTACAATTCTCATCCTTGAAATTTAATTAATTTATCCAAAACCTTTTTTAAAAAAAAAAATTTTAACATGTAATGATTTAATATAATTGATAAAAATATTTACGAGTTCAAAATGTCTTCAAAAACTGTAAGAATGTATTGAATTATAAAATTCTCTTCGTCAATTTCACAATGGGATCAAAAGATATTTTGAATCTATTCAGCATTTAATGGTTCACGTTAGATTTCCATAATACCACTAACATCAGGTAACGATACAATGATCAAAATATTACAAATTAATAATATTAATGGCCAATACGTAATCAATTAAAATTAAATAACCAAAACGTAATTTAAACCATATATAAGTGATTATTTTATAATCTACTCTTTTAAATTTGTTATATTAACAGTTTAAATAAAATCTACTAGAAAAGGACAATTTTAGTAAAAATATGATGTTTGATGTCATTTTCTTGAGTTGAAATATTGACACATGAAAATTAAAATTGTAACTTTTCCCAGAATTCTTTTCTATCTATTGTAAAGAAATTCATTTAAAAACAATTAATGGGCCAAATCTTTAATTCATTTCATTCATAGTTTCTATTGAATTTGAACTTTGATGGATAATTTGATTCATGGTGATTGAAGGCTGCATATGGTAATTGCTTTCCTTTTGTTTCCTCCAGCTGAGTAGATAATTGATTTTGAAGTGTGCAGCACAAAGAATAATAAGGTAAAGTTTGAACAACAAACGTGATTAGCACGACTCGAATTCATGTTATACTTGGGATAATGAATACCCTTGATCATCAGGTCATCAGATCATCACCCTTGATCCAGTATATTCAAAAAAAAAAAAAAACAGAGTAATTTAATCCTTGTCAATTTTGAAAATGTGCCACTAAGGGCAATTAATCACCATGGTTGTCTTCCTTAATTATACATAATTTTGATTGATATAATAATAAATTTAGTCTTTGATACTTACATATTTAGTCAATTTGATCTTGATTTTAAAAGATTCAACAATTTTAGTCTCAACATTTACACAATTTTTGAAGGTTAAATTTGTTAAATCAAGATCAAATTGATAAAATGTGTAAACTTTGAGTGCTACATTTATTATTATAGCAATCGAAATTATATACAATTGACAAAAAAAAAATTAAAGTCATAACTAATTATATTTAATTATTCACTTTCGAAATTGAAAAAGATTAAATTATTTGAATTTTTTAAGAGGGCGTTGCTGAATATTGATAACGAGATGATTGAAAATGTCTATATATGCAATACTTTGACTACAAAAAATGCATGGTTCAACCTTTTCCAAGCCTTTTCTGGTAGCCATGCCTAGGCCTTTGTGGTACAGTAGTTGCAGGAAAGGAACATGGTAACTGCGGGTTTTACATCATAACCCACTTCTCTGTGGTAATTATCAAGTAAATCTACAAGCATTATCTTTTTCCCCTTGACTTTTCATTAAAGTCAAGATGCAACTAATTACTTTATCTAAAGCTTACTGTATAGCCTGAACCAAAATAAAGCATGCAGGAGCTAACTGCTAATCATCTTACATAGGCTTTAAGGTAAGCTAAGGCCGATACGACAATTCAACCACTGCAACAACTGCTACTAAACCAACCCATTTCAACCTTTTTTCTTTTGCTAAGAATCTAGATTAGTTGTGTTTGTTTATCGTTAAACCAGGATATTGGAGACACGCACACACAAAAAAAAAAATCCTATGGGGGCCATTTATCGCTGTCTTTGTGGTAGGTATTGGCGTGAAGGACACTTACCTTGTTCTTCCCTCTCTTTTGACTTGCCAAAACTACGATTGTAAATGAACAAATGTCCAATTAACAGTTTAATGTATGTTCCGGAAAAGAATTACGACCTGAAAATTTTGTCTGCATTTAAACCAATCGCTTTGTTTTCAAGTTTAAGAACCCTGTCCCTGTTTTTTTTCCCGAACTTTACAGTCACATCTATCTCTTATCTGTACCACTTACCCGTTTTGTTTCCATATAAATAGACAGCCCTTTCTCTTCCAACAATCAAAACACAAACTTTTCTCTGCATTTTTTTTTTCTCTTACCTATCAATTGTCCCTTTTTTGCTTGTAATTTATCTTCATGTCTGCCATGGTTTCTGCATATGTCTTCGTGTTTCTAGCTCTCTTTGGCATGGTTGCATCTGACCCTGATCATCTCCAGGATCTCTGTGTAGCTAACAAAGCTGCAGGTAAATGTATATGTATATATATATATAGTTTTCTTTCTGTTCGTTTTCTTACTCAGGAATCATGTATATTTTATGGTACTGGTATATATACAATTGTAGGAATAAAGGTGAATGGATTTCCTTGCAAGGAGGAGGCGAATGTTACAGAAGCTGATTTTTTTTTAGCGGTTTAGCCAATCCAGGAGTCATCAACAATTCAGTGGGATCAGTGGTAACAGGAGCGAATGTGGAGAAAATTCCAGGGCTCAACACCCTTGGAGTGTCACTCGCCCGCATTGACTATGAACCGGTGGCCTTAACCCGCCCCACACTCACACACGTGCCACTGAGATCATCTTTGTTCTCGATGGTGAATTGGATGTTGGGTTCATCACTACATCAAATAAGTTGATCTCCAAATCCGTCAAGAAAGGCGACATATATGTCTTCCCCAAGGGACTGGTACATTTTCAGAAGAACAATGGTGAGAAGCCAGCTTCCGTGATTGCAGGATTCAACAGCCAGTTGCCTGGAACTCAATCTATTGCCGCCACATTGTTTACTTCGAGTGCCAAACAATGTATTGACCAAGGCCTCCCAAATTGGCACCAAGGAAGTCGAAAAAATAAAAAATAAGCTTGCCCCTAAGAAAAGCTAAGCTAAATGAGGCATCGACGAGGCTAACTAAGGCAAAACCATCAAATCCTAGTTTCCATGGATGATACTACTTTTGTATGAATAATATCTCAATTTTCATAACGTTTTATGAGTAATAATGATCAGTGTTGATATTCGTGTATAAACATATTCTATTTCTATGGAATTGAATAATGGAAATTTAAGACCAAAAGGTTGTTTGGAGCAATGTAGCAATGGCCATATTTTCATTTTAAATATCTATAATATATATTAGTATGATTCTCAACCCACCCTTTTCGTGGTAATTTTAGCCAATCCCATTAAGGGATAGATGTTGTTTACGAGTTTTAAAGTTGCTTCATACTTAAAGTGAGAATTGAACCCTCAACCACTGATTAAGGTAAGAAAGACTTTTATCATCTCACCTAGTTTATATTCATATTAACTATTCTTTATTTTTTGTCCAACTATTGTAGTACATATTGTTGAAGCTTGCTGATGGGTGTCACCAAGGCTCTTTTCTCGTCCTGCTTCTTTTAGCCATGGAGCTAGCGATTTTTGGTCTCTTCCTACCAGCAACACCATGAAGTTTAATGTGGATGATTCTTCACACGGTAAACCAGGCCCGACAGGTTGTGGCGACATTTTGAGAGATGTTCCAGGTAGTGGTAAAGATTTGTTCTCTAGTCCTCTTGGATATATGTGCTCTAATGAAGTCGAATTAATAGATATTAAAGCTACCTTGCATCTTTATGCTTCTTCACAATGGGTGCATCCGGTGCCCATTGTTCTCGAGTTTGATTTCGTGGTTGTTGTCTCATGGGTGTGTAATAAAGATTCTAGGCCATGAAAAATTCGAAAGATTTTTAACGAGATCAATCGTTATGTCGAGTTTATTAAACATGTATCTTTGTTAATGTGTTCCGTGCAGCACTCCTTGTTCGACCCCGATCACTAGGTCTGAGTTACAGGATGCTACATTTGTTACTTGAGCAACTACAGACAGTTGTACATCATGTAATCATTCACACATGTACTTATGTATAATTACCAAATATAATATGTTACATAATCATTTTCGAGTCTCACACGAGACTACAAATGTTCTTTCGCTAACCCAAGCTTGAATTAGGACCAAATTATAAAGTTTAAAAAAAAATCCCAGGCCGACGTCGCGACATCATGGTTTCCATGCGTGACATCGCTAGTTTATGAGTTACGTTGCGACTTCAAGGGTCTCCACATCGTTACGCCACTCACTGTCAAACTATGTTGTGACGTTGGGGTCAAGTGGTCCCAACGTTGCCCTCGTTATTGGTAAAAATCACATTCAGTACTAATTTATACTTTCAATCCAACCTTTATATCCATTCATGCAACTCTTCACAACTTAAAACACAATCAATGCATATCAAACCATGCTAATTCAAGTATATAGATATGTAAAATCATACAATTAAGATAACATCAAACCAACATTTTACATTTAAACACATTCACCCCTTTGCAATTAGTTAACCAATTTGTGACATTTCCAATTCAAACTTACCATACTTGCACAATTTAAGAGCCCAACACTTGCATGTCTCCAACATAAATCAAGCAAAATATGACATTCAATTATATCTCTTACCTAATGCTCCATTATACCATTTATCAAGAGCCCTTTATCAACTTAGCTATTCCAACTAGCTTACTTGCAACCTTTAACATGCCAACTCACACCAATTAAGGTCATTACATACAATAGCTTCACACAAGATCAACCATGCATCAAATAGACTAAATACCAAACTTAGTACACAAGTTTAACCATTATCACATTACCACATAACCATTAACTCCAAATTGACTATTTACATAACAAAGATTATTATGTACATGCCACAATATCTAGACATAGAATAAACACATATCTACAGTCTCGATGATAGTGTGTGCTTCACGCTAATTCATCTCGACAAATTTCGCAAGGTGGTAATCTACAAAGAAAGGAAACAAGTAGAGTAAGCATTAAGAATGCTTAGTAAATTCAAATGGAAACACTATACATGTCTTTGTCACTCATAAGAATAACAACTACCAATCACTTTGGTATACAATTTGGTATAAAAAAATTAAATTGTTGTTTTTTAAGGTTTTGTTAATTTTCTACGTACGTCAAAGATTATTTTCAAATAAAAAATTTGTATTTGTCCTGTGAAATTATGACTAAAATTTTTATGCTAAATGTTTTAGTTTACTCGAATTTTTATTACTTGGTGTTAGCTATGTATATTTGTGGGATTTTATCCCATAAATGTACCACATTTTTATTAGGGTTTGAATTTCAAGCTGCGTGTGGAGTAAATAATTGGGAGTAACCCTGTGAGAGATTTGACTGTATAAAACTGATATTTGTAAACAATACAAGGCGTATAGTATCATTGCAATACATAGAGTTTCCAGTAGATGGTATATGTATGAATACCCAAAGAAAAATACATAAGAGACGTAGGTACTAATTAAGGAAAACCTAAAACTGGATGTTGCTTTTGAAAGACTGGCCAAATTGCCAATTGGAAGGCACCACGTTGAGAGCTGTTCGAATCCTTCCATTGCTGACTTGAACCCTGAAGGATAAGCTCTCACCATTGAGATAGCTTAAGCTCTGCCAGTTGGCTCCCCAGTTTCTGGACATGGTTTCCCATTTGTTCGTTTTGGAACCCTTTATCCACACCTTGGAAATCTCCCCAGCACCCCCTACATTTGATATCAACACCAGCTCAAAATAGTTTCTTCCATTGATGGTGAATCTAAGGCCTCCACTTCTCTTGCATGTAACCCTGCCAAGCACAAAACAATTTGTTGAGAGATAATGCTTGAAATTCCAAGTTCTTTTAATAGAAGAATAAACTTTTGAACATACTTCCTGTAGAGGATTGGTACAATTCCGGCCTTGTACTTGGCAATGGTCTCGAATGCAGGTTGAGACATGTCGAAATGCGGACGGGGAGGATTACACCAACCACCATTGTCACTTGGGAGTGCATAATTGGGAGGACAGAAGTTGGTAGCAGTGATGGTAATGTATTTACTCTTGAGACACCATTGGGGTGCTTTTTTAGCATCACAAACTATCTGATAGCACCCTCCGCATGACTTGCCATCGTTAAACAAAGCTGTACTGAGTGCAGCTGTTTTTGTTCCATAACCATCTGTGTAAAGATTACCATAGCCACAAGCTCCACCTAAAAAAACCCACATAGCATTAATAATCATCCTTAGTTCAAGACCAATAGCCCTTTATATTGAAGTTTATATATACCTTGAGACCACTATAGTTTTAAAACAAAATAAAAAAGGGTTAAAAACTTACCCATTGTACCAGAAGCATCACTCCCACCGTAGAATGTTGCATGGGCTGAGAACCAAGTTGCAGCAGCATCTGTTTTAGTGGAAAATAACCCCACAAGGAATAAGGCTGTAACGAATAGATAGGCACTCTCCATCTAAACACAATGGTTTTGTTGAAGAATAGTAAGTTAGGAATGAGTTCGATGTTGCAAAGAGCAAAATCTTAGATATTTATAGTCACTGCTAGACCTTTGACTTAGCTGATAAATCAATTATTGATGGAATTTTTAAAGATTAAGCTATCATTGCAAGTTTGTTGACTAAGTGAAGCTATCCCACATTCCTTATTAAATGATTAAAAGAACCGTAATTCATGCATGATATCATATATATGGAAGGCTTCATTTTATACTCAAACCCATGTGGCAGTCATTATGAACTTGATGCTTCTCAATGGATTAGCTTGGCAAGTTAAGTATATACTCAAATCCAGAAGAATATTCTTGGAAGGATAGTGAAGAAGATACACCGACAAAATCACATTCACATTACAGTAAGAAGAAAGCACTAAATATTATACTACCCGTGGTACGTTATAGTACATATGAGCTAGCAAATATAAAATAACAAGAGGAACTTTTAAAATGGTTTCTAGGCTGAGAAACTTAGAGTTTGAAGAACAAATAGATATTATATTCTGCAACTGCAATAAGAAAACTCATAGTCAACTCCCTCAAGAATTCATGTTCATATAGCAGCTATGAAATTGCAGGCTTTGTTGTCTTACTTGTGGAATAATAAAAACTGTTTGGTTGATGATAAGTAGAACCTTATGTCTTAATCACATGCACATGGGTGATTACATGTTATCAATTCAACTTTCCATCCATTTTATAAACCCATTGGCTTGCACATAGTTTCATCTACATGAATTCTATTGGCTGGAGAAATTGTATGCATGTAGAAGAAAGTATGATTAAGTTGTGGCTTTAAAGGGAGGAAGAGTGTCTACTTAACCCATCAAATAGTTTTTTCTTTTTTTAATAATAATAAGATAATTATGTCGATAATTTATGTTTTGTCTAAACCTATATTGATTGTACCTTTGGCAAGTAATAGGAATCATTCAAAATGGGATGTGATGAACCCACACTTATATGGTCTTAATGTTATTATTCCTTTCTAATGACAATTAAAAGGAGTGGGATCGCTGCCATTCTTTGATAATTAGTTCAAGTGTATTTGAGGAAACAGACTAAACTTTTTCAATGAATTTAAATTTTAAATTTCTTATATAAATCAATAATTCAATTTCATTCTAATCCAAAACATAAAATGATGATTGTGAAAGGATTACATATATAAAGAAGTGCAAACTGAGATGAACTGGATTGAGTGGGCCAATGACAAATGCACTACATAAAATTGTAAATATTTTTATAATCTTTTATTTTAAAATAATATTTATATTTTTTAATAATTTCAAATTTTTTTAATATCAAAATACCAATTTCACAATGTGAGAAGGAAAATATCAATTTTCACAAGATGAAACAATACTAAAGTGACTAATAGTGGAAATAAGTAAGTAAAAAAAAAAAAAAAAACAGTTACACTTCAATTAGAGTTGACAATCAAAATTCTTAATTGATAGAAATTTTAACCTTAAAGACTCAATTGGATAGTTTATTTTTTTAGAGATTTAATTGAATTTTTTTTTTAGAAAAACCAAAGAGGTGGAGGGCCTTGTTACTTTTCAAGGATCAAAAACAGTAGTAGGAAGTTAAAGGCTCCACGAAGATGATGCAAAGTGCACACACCGGGTGATTTACCTTACGATCCAATGAGTTTTTAACCTGCCAAGTCCCTTGATTCAAAGGTCGGAGTGATCAAGTTTCTCATCAAATTACTAACCCCTCATGATATTCATATAAAAGCAATCAATAATACACCAGTGAAGACGGTAAAAACTAGAAAGGGCAATAATTCATAGGCGTTGAGACCTATACAAATACAATCTACATACATACATACAAATATACATTTTGACATTTTGAAGGGAACTATAATATGCCAAATTATTTATCAATTCTAAGATTATTACAAAGATGTCCAAGCTCTGGCCTTGCATCCATCCAAGATGTGAATTTTGTCTCTGTTAGAGACTTGCAATATAGGTATGACCGGAATGTTATAAGGAAAAAGTAACGCCTGCAATAAAAATGGCAAATATTAATTGGCAAACCACTTGATGAAGGCGGTAAAATCCTATTGCTTAGATGCAACTATGCAAACACTAACCTTAAAGCTTTAATACCCATATCCATGAGGTATGCTCGGTGCTCATCATCATCATCCGGGATTTCCTCAAGTTCCTTACTATAGTGAAGGATATCATCTCGTATATGCCCTGCACCAGCACACCTTCACAAGAATTGGAACTAACTCTCAGCACCATCAAAGAGGGAAATAATGTAGCAAAACGAAATTTAATAAAAATCAAACAAGCAACAGGAGAGGCTTGTTAAACTGGATCCATCATTTTATTTCGAAGGACCATCTGAATCACCAACTTTATTTATGCATACCGCCGGTGTTGTTGTAATATAGTGAGAAGAAAAACTTCATTTCAATTTATATTAAAGCTAAACAAAGGGGAAAAAAAGATATGAGGCGGACCTTTCAATAACGATATCAACATCTGCTTTGCTTTGGGGACCATGCATGAGAACTCTAGTAAGGCTTAATATGTCACGGTAATCACCCATCCTTCGTGCTTCTTCTTCAGAAGTCCAGGATGGCAAGCTTTCTTCAGGTGTAGAATATGGATCTCCACTAACCATTGTTTGTGTGACGCTGGATTTCCCAAAGTTCACCTCAGCATCAAGTCTGCAGCAGATAATTGCCATTGTGTATGCAACCCCTCCAAATCCGGTGTGCGATACGTAAAGGTAACATGCTGAGGGTCTGTACAGGACATTATTGTAGCTTCTCAACAATGATTAAATTCAAAGGAACCACTCAAGCAATAGCAAACAAGAAAATAATTCTCTGTTTTTTCAAATACTTAGTTTCATAATGACTAAAGTTGTCCTGATGTTAACAAATCTAGTCCCAACAAAAAAAAAAAATGGATGTTGTTGGCTTTTTAAAACAGCAATGGTGAATATTGAAAAAAAATAGCTACAATGGTGAAGCCATTGTAAGAATAACTTCAACAGAAAATGAAAGAAGCACTAGCTAGATATACTGATACTTACTCATCTCGACAGTTCTGGATTTCATCCGCGTCAGAAGCTAAAGCCTCTCTCTCTCTAGTTAAAGGTATCCTTCTATATGCTATATTATACCCCTCACCCTTTAGAGCAGCATAAACTTCAGCAGGTGTCTTCACATCATCAGGAAAGATGTTTTCCCAGTACCCTACAACACTGGACTGTTTTGAAGATGGGCAATATTCTTCACGATGTAAAAGCATTCGACCACCAGACTGTCTAACCTCAGACAATATATCTTCCTTTAGTCGTGCCTCCATGTTTTCCACCTGCATAATGATCACAATGCAAGGAATTGGCTCAAGTAATTGGAGTTAAATAATTTATAATAAACAGTGAACATCATTCATGATGACTTACCACAGGGCCAGTAATTCCAACATGCTTTAGGGTATCAACAGGCTTATTTAACTCCCTCAGTACAAATGGTGTGCCATGAATGTACACAACCACCTCTTCTCTCAGATCAGTTATTACCACTTTCTGACCGGCAACTCTTGCATTGGACTTGGCACCAAGATATGCTAGCATCTCTTTAGCACCAATAATTGTTGGAGTTGCCATGCTATAAACAGGGTATCCATCCACCTGTACAAATAGGTTCAAAGGGTTAAAACATAAGGACTATGCAAATGTTTAATAACTTTTATTATCTTTTATAACTTGGAACCAAGAACATGCATGTTTGTTGTGTACGTCAGTAACACCTAGAAATCTAATATACCCAATGCTATAATGACCTAAACAATTAGACAGCCTAAGGCATACCAGTCTCAAGAAAGTCTTTTTCTTTTGAACATACCTTAAAAACATGAGGTGCACCATGAATTTGGATGCGGCTGGAAGTTATCTGACCAGGAAAGAAGTACATTTTAAGTATAGAGCCTTTTCCTAAAACAGAACCGTTACGTGCCTTAACAATGGCCTCCATCACAGCATCACCATGTTGGGATTCATGTGGTGCTCTCAACTCCTCCTGCATGCAGAAAACCAAAATCAGTTATACAGGCATAATCAATGATATTAAACAATGAATTCATTAAGCCTTTGACTTGATTCTAGACAGTGAAGAAGATTTACAGGGACATTAAAAAATCGCCCAGGCCTTAATCTAATACTCCATTTCATTGCCTGGACCTCTGGTCTCTGATGCAACCAACTCTTAAATGTCATCATGCATTCTCCTTGTCCGCAAAACCCATCAAAAGCTTCACTTCCAAGATATGCAGAAAAAGCAATTAAACGGAAGTACCGCTCCAAGTACTCAGCTCCACGGTTCAGTGCTACTCTCCTCACCCTTGGTTCAACATGCTGCTGGTTGAATACCTTCCGGTACTGCAGAACTGCTTGTCGTATGTTCTGGAGTGCTGAACATCTATCAATAATTGCATCTAAGGCCTCACGGCACTCCACCCCATTATCGAATAATCTTGTTATCTTCCACAGCAGTAGGATATCATCTATGCCAAATGCATAGCCTTGCTCATTTCTAGTTCTTACTTCAACAGTGCTAGAGGTCAATCTAGTGGCATTACTTTCACTTTCTTCACCACTTGAAGAGCTTCCATCTGGCTGTTCATGCTTCACCTCATCAAGCAGGACTTTAATCGGTCTCCCGTAACTAATACGAAGCTTAACAAGGCAAGCTATTACAGTACCAGTAGTTGTCCTCCCTCTTCCCATCTACAAAAAAGAGAGGGAATAATCACATTTAGGAAAGCAGGGCAAAGAAGCAAACAGAAAAACTTAATAAGCTCCTGCAAATCCATTCGAACAATGAAATACCTGGCAATTGAATACAAAAGCAGTATCCTTTGAAGCGAAAGCAATGTTTGCAGCTAGAGTATCAAAGTCAGAACTTTTGGGAGCTTTGCCATCAGTAATGGGCACACGTGCGTACTTAATGGGAAAACCATCATCCTCTAAGCATTTAAAAACCTCTAGTGGAGTTTGTAAAGAATCAGAGTTGACATGTTCCCATGCATCAAATATTTGCCCATCATCTGTCTCATGAATGACCATTATAGCACCATCATAGCGTTCAGCTTCTCGAAGGATATCTTCCTTCAATCGAGCTTCCATTCTCTCCACTCTCTCACGATCAATTCCCTGAAAGCAGATCAATTAAGACTCCAGTTAGAATTGGCCCTTATCTTCCAAAGTACCTGGGGCAGGGGGGATTCAAAAACAATCTGCACAGAACAAAGAAAGAGTTACTCTTTTTGGAGAAAACCATGTTTACTTTAGGTATAAGTACCATTATTCAAATCAATTTCTGACGATCAAATGATTATATTCCTAGCAAGCTTTCAGTTTTGTCCATTCTAGGAGCATAGTCCAGTTTAATTCCTTAATGGCATGCTCCAGATGCCCACTAGGAAGTAATAGGAAGGTCCATATGATTTTACCACCTTTTGGATTAAAAAGCACACGTCTCTGCTATCTCATGATGACACATAAATGCAATAAGTCAGTGCCTGCATCAGTGTCCTTTCTACTTCATATGTGCCTAACCCCAAAGCTCCTCCACATAGATCTAACAAAATTTTATCACATATAGCAAGAATAAACAATTTTCCATGTATTCCTAGATGTTTTTATAGTTAAACATAATTTACCGAGTATTCCAACATGTTCTTATAGGGTCTTTCAATCTCACGGAGAACAAATGGCTTTCCATTAATGTAGATGACAGGTTCTTCCCGCATATTGTGCCAAAAAACTGGACAACCACCTTTGGAGCTGCCAATTCTTCGAATGACAGATCGAATTCCATCAATTGTTGGATTTGCAACACCATAAACTGGAAACCCAGGAACCTCTCTAAAATTAGGAGCACCCTCTACTCTCTCTGGTAAGCTTACATTTTGACAACCAGGACAATGATCACTTTTTAGAACAGTCTGGCTCCCAAGAACCTCTCCATTTCTGAGAGCAGCAACTACACCCACTTCATGAGGGTGACCATCTGTAGATTCAACAATCTTTTTCAAAGACGGCTTCAAACTTGCATATCCAAGAGCACGCATTGGATCTCTTCGCAGCAGCCTGAAACAATACATTGTCAATTAATGAATGCACCAATGACAACACCATACTTGGGATAGTTTTCTTTTAAATTTGAATTCAGAACAAATTTAGTATTACATTGACGATGCGAAAATCACTTTTAACAATGCTGGTCAAGTTTAGTATTTTAATATTCAACCAACAGCATTTTCTTAAGCATATTCAATTGCTTCAAATGCATTCCTTTCTTTACTAAAACAGTTCCTGGAAGACTGAAGAAAGAAGGGAAAAAAAAAAGGGGGATCTGGAAGAAGCAACTTGTTGCTGGTTAATCCGCATGAATTCAGCAGCAAATTGCTGAATTGGAATCAGTCTTCCAGTCTAACCAACAAAGCAACTTATTCTACAGGCAGTAGTTAAAATAGCTCCAACTGAGAGTTAAGAAGGCAATGGCACGAAGTATCAGAGAAACCACACAATATTCATAATGCTTTATCACATTATTATAACTGAAAATAAAATGGTAAGAATTGATGATAAAAACAAGGCAAAATTTAGTTGTCCAGGCAGCTCAGCTTCTGCAGATACATTATTATTAATCAATTCTCAATCATGACTCCGAAAATGTCTGCTCAATTTGACTCACTATATGACCCTCAAGTGTATTCATAAAAATGTGTAAAACCAGTATCATAAACGGCTTAGCATAAGTCCTGAAATTAAAACAGGAAACTTCTTTTAAGATTTTCATTTATAGCATTACCTGCGAATAATGCTATACAGCTCTGGCCTTGCCTTCATCCAGTCAGCAAAACTGGTATGGTTAGCAGAACTAGAATGCAGAGCTGCTCTCTCTGAATGAATATATACAGCAAAGCATATAAGAAAGTAATATCTCTCCAAGTACTCCATAAAAAATGAAAGTGATGCTTCCCTCTTCATCTCATCTGGCTGACGAAGAATACTATTACGATAAGTGGCAATCGCTTCTCTTAAGTTCTGTACTTGCATTTAAAGCAACACATCTGTGAGTCGTATTGATCTATGATAAAACTTAGTAAGCTTTGCAGATAAAGACAAAAAAACCTTGTATCAAGGAAGGAATGCAATTGTCTGTTCGATATAAGCTATATCTCAAACAAAGACTTCTATTAATTTTAGAGCAGTAACTTGGAAGCTAAACCTGAATGAAATGGGATACTTTGAAAGCCATACCTGCATTGAAGCACATTTGTCAATGACCTTGTCCACTTGTCGTTTCCCTTCAACACCACCCTAAAGGAATGTCACTGTTTATAAGAAAAAAGACCCAATAGAATGTTAAAGAATCAACCAAGAGCATGTAGTAGTATTAAATACCTCTAGGACCCGAATCAGGCTTCTTATGACTGCATATTCTCCTCTCCTAATTGCTTCCTTGGAATTGGGCAGATTGTCAGTGACATTAGAACCAGACTCAGAAACTCTCCCTATTGAATTGGTTCTTGGAATGCCTAAGTCATTAGATATAAGAACATTAAAAATCAGAATAAGGTACATTATAAACATGAAGTACATACAAGTAAAATAATCTCCCAAGGCAGTTCAAAAGACAGATTGATGAATATAGCAAATAACAAAGTTGATGCAAAACTAGTTATGATTTAATCAGAAGATCCTAGTACCTCTGTTTCAATCTGGAGAATTATCTTGCAAGGTTTTATTATTTTTTATTTAATCAAAAGGACTCTGTGTCCCACTATTGCAGCTTCATCTAGACTATTTAACTGAGGACAAAACAAAGCTTCATGCCAGTCCATTCAATTGAGAACAAGATAGCTTCATAGCTCATAAAGGTTTTTTTTTATCAGGTTCCAATCAACAATACCAGATTAGTCAATCACATACTCCTCTTTCTCTATGCTACTCTGGTTTTCTATGCTCCTAAGCTCAATTAGCCTCACCTTTAACTCTTAACAGAAGTGAATCTCAAAGAAGAAAACAAAAGATTTTAAATAAAAAATAAAACTTAATACTACAAAAACTGAATCAGATAGCTCCCTTGTAAATCCCTCCTGAAAGCTTTTCTGCCTCTGTACACATTCAAGGACAATTTACACCCTGGTTAGATTTTATTGACCAATGCAAAGGGAGAATAATTGAGGAATCCCCTTCTTTTTTCCAACATCTAATTTATTTTGGTCACAAATGTTAAAAGGCTTTGGCCAAGTTAAATCAATAAAGTATGACTTGGTATATTTCTTATGAAGTTGGCATAGGCATAATAAAACCAGTGCAAACGAAACATATACAATGAGAAACTTCCAAGTAAAAAAATCCGAATATACCAATACAGCAATGTAAAGATATTTATGTTGATAACAGGGATGACATAAATAGTAGAAAAATGTGTAGCATGTTCGTACTAAAATTGCATAAAAAAAAGGAGACACCACTACCAGAAGCTCCGATTCTATTGAGATAAACCAATGTCGCAATCACCATGCCAGTAGTAGTTCTTCCTCGTCCCATTTGACAATTAAAAATAACCTCTGTCCTTATATCAGCTTGAGAAAGTTTATTAACCTGGAAACAGAAAGAAAAGTTCAGATGTTAATGATTATATACTCGATGATAATAAAACCACCATATCCAAGTATCCTTGGAACGGAATGGCACGGGACGGAAAACCGTAATCCTGATCTCATGTAAAACATGAAAGTATATAAGCTTCTCCCCAACGATTTAAATAGTGGTCGGATAGCGGAAAAACGGCCGCTATATAGCAGTAGCGGTGCTGTCCGAAACCGCTATTGACAAAAATAGCGGTGTGAAGCAGAATCACACCAATAGCGGTGGATCACGCCCGCAATTTAACGGGTAACGGTCAATTGCGGCAATAGCAGGCCACTATTTCCGTTATTGTTCAGTTACGGTAAAATTAAAAAATAATATAATTTAAATTATATGATTTTATTTATTTAATGATTTTAGTTAATATAAAATTCACGGCCGTGATACCCGCAGTGACCGTAATAGTATCCGTTATGTCCATAACCGCGATAAACTCAACACAACTGAAAACGCGACCTACATATCCTTGCTTTTTCAAATTTGAAAACCCCATACTTGATTCTCCAAAATGAAAAACACAATTTTCTTCCCCTATTGAGATTGCAATCTACCCTTTCTCAACTAAACAAACAGCACCATTCTTTTTCTATCCAAGTTCGATATAAAATTTACCGTGGAAAACTCAAATCCCTTATCCTGAGCATTTGGATCACATGGGCCTATTATAGAACCATCATTAAACCCATTTCCCCCTTGTATAGATGACGGCCCAACATTTACATTATTGGGCCTTAAAGCTTTAAAACCAGCTTTAGGTCCACTGCCTAGTATAATACCTTTGCCTTTAAGCCTAGTTGCCCTTATCTTTCCCAAATTAGGTTCTCTTTGATCAGAATCTCTAGATTTAGCCTTCAATTTCTTCAAATGAAACGAAACGGAAAGACATGGCACGAAACAAAAACCGTATTCCTGATCTCATGTAAAACATGAAAGTATATAAGCTTCTCCCTAAGGATTTAAATAGCGATCGGATAGCGGAATAGCGATCGCTATATAGCAATAACAGTGTCGTCCAAAACTGCTATTGCCGAAAATAGCGATGTGAAGCGGAATCACACCAATAGCGGTGGATCGTGGCCGCAATTTAACGGGTAACGGCAAATTACGGCAATAGCGGGCCGCTATTTCCATTATTGTTTCATTACATTAAAATTAAAAAAATAATATAATTTAAATTATATGATTTTATTTATTTAATGATTTTAGTTAATATAAAATTCACGACCGTGATACCTGCAATAGTATCCGTTATGTTCGTAATTGCGATAAACGCAACGCGATCGAAAATGCGACCTACGCAACCTTGTTTTTTCAAATTTGAAAACCTCATACTTGATTCTCCAAAATGAAAAAAGCAATTTTCTTTCCCTGTTGAAATTGTAATCTCCCCTTTCTCAACTAAACGAACTGCACCATGTTTTATTCTATCCAAGTTTGATATAAAATTTACGGTGGAAAACTCAAATCCCTTATCTTGAGCATTTGGATCACATAAGCCTATTACAGAACCATTATTAAACCCATTCCGCCCTTGTATAGATGATGGCCCAACATTTACATTATTGGCCCTAAAGCTTTAAACCAACTTTAGGTCCACTACCAAGTATAATACCTTTGCCTTTAAGCCTAATTGCCCCCTTCTTTCCCAAATTAGGTTTCCTTTGATCAGAATCTCTAGATTTAGCCTTCAATTTCTTCGAACGGAACAGAACGAAACGGAACAGAACGGAAAATCGTATTCCTGATCTCATGTAAGACATGAAAGTATATAAGCTTCTCCCTAAGGATTTAAATAGCGATCGAATAGCGGAATAGCGACTGCTATATTGCAGTAATGGTGTCGTCCGAAACCGCTATTGTCGAAAATAGCGGTTTGAAGCAAAATTACACCAATAGCGGTGGATCACGAGCGTAATTTAATGAGTAACGGCCAATTGCGACAATAGCAAACCGCTATTTTCGTTATTATTCCGTTACGGTAAAATTTAAAAAATAATATAATTTAAATTATATGTTTTATTTATTTAATGATTTTAGTTAATATAAAATTCACGACCGTGATACCCGCAGTGACCGCAATAGTATCCATTATGTCTGTAACCGCGATAAACACAATGCGCCCGAAAACGCTGGCTACATTTCCTTGCTTTTTCAAATTTGGAAACCCCAACCTTGATTCTCCAAAATGAAAAACGCAATTTTTTGTCCTTATTGAAATTACAATCTCCCCTTTCTCAACTAAACGAATAGCACCATTTTTTTCTATCCAAGTTTGATATAAAATTTACCGTGGAAAACTCAAATCTCTTATCTTAAGCATTTGGATCACAGGGTCTATTATAGAACCATCATTAAACCCATTTCCCCCTTATATAGATGACAACCCAACATTTACATTACTAGGCCTTAAGCTTTAAAACCAACTTTAGGTTCACTACCAAGTATAATACCTTTGCCAAGCCTAGTTGCCCCCTTCTTTCCCAAATTAGGTTCCCTTTGATCAGAATCTCTAGATTTAACTTTCAATTTCTTCCCTAAATCATGCCTATCCACATTATAAGTCAAATTCTCTCTATCCTTGCCCTTGATTATCGGATCCTTAATGCTCGAATCCACACCAAGCATCGAGTAACGTGAACCCCCTAGATTCTTGCCGGAGCCGCCGTCCCTTGTTGCATCCACATGACATGCCCTTCCTCTTTGACATCTTTCTACAAGCATCCAAGGTCCATAACTTTCCTCTTCCACTTGCTGTTGAATGCACATACATTCAACCATCGAAACTTCCCAGTGGCACCCCCAACCAATGCCTCTTTCTTACTCCCTAGACATAACTCAGCCTGAAGCCCATAAAGCCCACATTTGAAACAATCGGTAAGAATTCCGACTCAACTCGTTGTAAACGACCATTGATCTTAATTTTCAACACCAGTGGTTTTTTTAAATCCACGCATACCGCCAACCGAGCAAAACGACCCCTCCTTCCACTATCCGTATGAGAGTCAAGTTTGACAACCGATTCCATAATTTGTCCAATAGCATGAAGCAAACAATTTGAGTAATGGCTTTTCGGCGGACTAGTCAACATTAACCACAACACTTGAATATCCACTTCATTATCCAAAGTCGAAAATTTCGGAGTCCAAAGACGCAAAGTCAAGTATTGACCGAATATCACCCAAGAGCCTCCAACCAACACCTTGTTAAAATCTTCTTCATCTTGGAAACGAACTAAAAAATAGTCATTTTCTAAATCCATAAGTTGCAGTGGTTGTTTAGGACTCCACAACGTCATCTCCTCGTTTAATGAAGCATTGAAACCAATTTTTCTCCCCAAAAGTTTGATAATCATGGTCCTAGCCAGCTTCCTCTCAATGAACTTATGAACCCAATCAGAATAGGTAATCGACAGAATTCCCTCTATCAATTCCGTGACCACATCTTCATGAAGGTCAAATCCTCCTCCAGTTTCTCCTGCACATGAGCACCCGGAGAAGAACCCATCAACATTGATTTATATGATGTTTTTAAGCGCTTCCCCCTCTTTGATCTTCTGTGCATTTTCATCCACTGTCGGATCATCCAAGTCCAGCAAAGGATCCGTCCTCCTTACCTTCTTCGTTGCACGACTGGCGCCACTGTTCGAACTAGAAGGGCTATTCCCAATCACAAAATTCCTCGAAGGCAGAGAGTCACTCATAGTAAAAACACTTTACTCTTTACTTTCGAGCTTTGTTTTAGACATAAAACTTTAATGTATGGTTGGAGTGTTTTTCCATATTCGATTAGCGGAAATTTAGTTGGATGTATGTAACAAAGTAAATGAACCCCAAAAGCAAACAAAAGTTCAATTTACTCAAATCAGCAAGCAAAAGGAGGTCAATAGCATGGAACTCACTAGAATATCAAAATCCATCTCCTTCGGTGATTTTTCATCTGTTATAGGCACACGCTCATAGTCAACCAGGTACCCTTTGAGTTGCAATTCTTCATACACCTATACCGGTAAAAGCGCAAAAAATATGAGTTTTAACATGATGTTTCAACTTTTTGGCACATCAATCATATTTTCTTATTTCCAAAGCTTATACCTCTAATGGTGTCTTCACAAAATCATGGGACACTTGTTCCCACAGGTCCACCATCTGACTATCGGGCAGTTCATCGGTGACAAGGATCTTGTTTCCATATCTGCCATGTCAGGTTTCCAAATAAATTTTGCTATCATGCAAGAAAGGCGAACCATTGATAAACACAGGAAAGAAACATCTACAAATTAGAATAAATAAATTACACAACCAAAGGAAATACCTTGCAGCTTCCATCAGAATATCTTCCTTTAATCGAGCTTCCATTTGCTCAACCCTATCCCTGTTAATTCCCTGTTCAATATAAAGCCTATGACCAAGCTAACAATAAAGATGAATGGTACATGTCAGCAGGCCTTTAGCATGCACATGCACAATGTAAAATATGTGTATATTTTCACTCTCCTTAATAATTTGGGCATTATATGCTCACATGAAACTAGTATACTAGGAACTCTTGACAACTAACAATTGATGATAGAAACACAAGCTCTCAAGGCACACATAGCAGAAATGAAGCAGATTACTAACCAGCTAAAACTCAATGCCTAACTAGAAATTATATTTGCATCATCTGCTCAACCCTCCCAAAAGTTGAACACATTTGATATCACACTTACACTAAGTTAGCAAATAAGAACGTTACATCATAGTTTCCAGAATGCAGTAGATCATGGTATTAAAAATAAAAAAGGGTGATAAAACCAGAAGCCAGATGTCAAAAATAGATGAATAGATCCAAATTTTTCTTTAAGCTTACATACCGTATATTCAAGGTTCGAGAACGGCATTTCCACATCACGCAAAACGAAAGGACGTCCGTTAATATATACAACCTATTCACGCATAATATATATAAATTAGAACAAAAAGCACATTGTCAATTTGCAAACTCTTTGAAAAAATATAGAGATTATGTAAAACAACATGCACACCAAAATCAAGATGGTCTTCATCATAAAGTTTCTGATGAATAATACATTTTAAGTATTATACTTCTATTTTATCATCATCATATCAAGTAACAAGATAAGTTCTCTACTGGAAAAAGTATTTTCTTCTTCATTGGAGGATGGGTGGTTGGAGAGAGAACTTAAGTTTCAAGTTAATTCATTAACATTAATATACATATCCTTTTTTCTTTTACTGAATGAAGGCAATTGACTTGAGATAACAGTAACAGTGACAAACAACCTTTGCAATCTACTTGTTGACATAGCATCTATGACTACGGTAATTGGTGTCAAGTGAATGCAGCAGAGAATAATTGTTTGTTACATGAAGCAGGTTCAGCCAGGTACAGTTCAGTCATGGTTGTTTGCCATTTCTTTTCTTTCTTTTTTTATTTTTTTATTTTCCGGGCATTTATTTTTTGTTCTAGGATTTCAAAATTTTCTATGAAAGTGACTTTGTATTATGCTTTCATATTATCTTCAAAATCATGACTAGTCCTGAAACTCAATCAAATTTCAGCTTTTTTTTCTTTATAAATCATGTTTTTTACTTTTAGTAGTCAATTAAAGTATCCCAAATGTCAACTGAACATATAGCAGTCAGTCTATGCACTTGTCAACAGAAATCAATTGGTAAGATATTGCTTTACCGGTTCCTCCCGGAGACTAATCCAAAGAACACGTGCTTGCTTCCCATCTTTCTGGGCTCCAATATGTTTAAGAACATTTTGAATTCCAACAATTGTCGGAATAGCGACACCATGAACACGCAATGAATCCGCCTGTTAACAGCAGACCAAGAAAAGGCAAATGAAAAAGGTTCAAAAATATGAAATTTAACAAAATAAACGATGCCATAAGATAACATGTGATCAATTCAAAGTGGTATTCCAATATGCAAGCACGGCAGCATCTGCATAGTTAAGATGAAATTATTGGCATGGCAAACCATTAAATTTAATAGTTCTCAAATCACCTACTATATTACCACCCTATTTTTGTAAGTATAAGCAACATCCAACATGGGACAAAGGCATCATCAAAGTGTTAACTGAAAGAAAGCAAGAAGCATAAATTGAGTGACAGATTTCATAATTACTTCTCGAGAGCCAATATGAGGTCAAACGAAGTTCATAATTAATTCTCCATAGTATCTTGTTTTAAGCAATAAGTAGATATCATCAAATCTTGTAATCCAAAGATAAATACTAGAGCTAAAATGCAGCAAAACAAATCTCTATAAAGGGAAAGAACCTGACGGTAATTGGGAGCACCATCGATCTGGGGAGACAAGCGCTTGTTTTGGCATCCAGGGAAATGGTCACTCTTGAGAATGGTCTTTTTACCCAACACTGAACCCCCTCTCATCTTCATAACTTGCTCTAGCTCCTTTGGGATCGACATCTTCTCCTTCACAACACTTCAATCCCTTCCTTCTAAAGAACTCAGTACCAGAAAATTGATGGAAAAGGAAACAGCTTTTTACTTGCCAAGACAATGCAAAGACAAAGGCTGAAGAGAAGAAAAAAAAAAAAACACTTCAATCCACTTCAATCCCTCCCAAGATTCCAACTATACCCTTTTAAGAAACCCAATGCCAGAAGACAAGGCTCCCACTCGAGACAATGCTAAGGAAAAGGGGTGAAGAGATATTGGAAGTGGAATAAACCAAATTCACCTTCAACCCTTTACAGATTGGAAATTAACCCTTTTTCCTTGATATATTTATAAGGAACCAATGACCACAAAAAGAAAAAGTATGTAGCTTGTATAGCTTGAAACAATGGCAAATAAAAGTAAAAGGATAGTAGCTGAAGAGTTATTGGTGCATGTGTCCACTGCAAACCACCCAACAAAAAACAGAACAGTGGGAAAGCATAAGGGAACCTTTTTTTTTTTTCTCCTTTTCCAAGCACAGTAGCAACGTGAAAGACGTGTGTTCAGAGAATTATCAATTATATTTCAGTTCACTGACTAAAATATTTTATGTTTATTGGGATAACGTAAATTAGCTGCTAATGACTGAAATAAAAAGGGATAATATAACTTTTCTTCTTTAAATTTGAGAAGTTTATTTTTATTTTTTCACTTAAAAATTCTAAAAGTTTAATAACGTGATATTCTGAGTTTGAAAAATAAAAATATGATGCGGTAAATTTTAGAGTATTATATTCAGTATTTTAATAATTGAATCGATGATTGCACAGATTAGATCATCAATTTCCGATTCAATTAATTTGATCGATTCGATCTTAAGACCAACAATAATTAAATAAATAATTAAAAATTCATAAAAATTTAAAAAAAATCATTTTTATACTTTTTATATTTTTATTAATTTTTAAATATTTATTTATTTATTGTTTGACAGTCGAACCAATCGAACTAATTGAATCGAAAACTAAGGATCTAACCTATTCATCATGGATTCAATTTTTAAAACACTAAAACTAAGACTCTAAAATTATACCACATCATCATTTAAAAGTTTTTTATTTTTCAAACAGTGACACATCATTAAACTTTTAAAATTTTCAAAGTCAGGGATTAAGATAAGTTTATTTGTCAAATTCAAGGACTAATATTGATATACTTATAAACTCAAGGACTTAAATGAATAATAACTTTTAAATGTAAGGATCAATGTGAATAAAAAATTAAGAAGAAATATAGATCTACTTATCAAGTCAAAAAGTTACGGTTTATTTCATTGCTAAAAAGGAGTTTGAGGAAGGTAGAGACTGAGGCGTGTCGTTGGGATTTTCTTTTTTTTCTTTCACCCGCTGGCTCTCCCTCGAATATCCCAACAAGTCAACAACCCATTAGCCACTGCCACCTAATATTTTCTCTTCTTTTGGAAAACTCGGAAAATGCAAAGGTCGAAGAAAGACAGCCCCATGTTTATATTTATGTATATATATATATATATATTCTTGGCTCACTTGGTGTTTCCGGAGGGAGAAAAAGAATCGGCCACCCATCAAGTTTTCCTTTTTTTAATTGAATTCAATAACCCTGTTGATGAAAGGTAAATGGGAAAGCTGCCAATGTTGGCAGAATCAGGATAAGGACCTGGGTTGAGAGAATATGCTTTTTTCCCTCTCTGTCCCGTTTTTAGATCCAGCTGATTAATGTGATTCAGTACATTTTGTTTGTTTCCAACATTATTTTCCTTGTTTGCTTTCGTTATGATGGAATCACAGTGAAAGTGTTCTTAACTTTAAATTATTTAAGATTTCTAAAAAATAGTTTATTTTTTCAAGAAATACAGAATCACTATCATAAATGTGACCACCTTTAGATCATGACAAACACTTGAGTTAAAATGGAATTTTAATTTGCATGGGTCACATCAAATTCTGAGTTAGAAAAAGAAAATGATTAAATGAAGAAATAGCGTGATAGAGATTTTGATAGATTTTTTAAAGATAACATTATTATTGTTTAAAAAACAAAACCATGCTCTGCACATTGGATCATTGCTCGCAAGCATGAAGAAAGCAATGGCATATGTTTATTGACGTGTTTCTAAATAATGAAAATGGTTGGGGTTCTTAATTATGTTTATTTAAAGATAGGTTAGATGAAGAGGACGTGTTGGATGGGGTTTAGATGCTTAAATTAGTATGAATATTATAAATTTACATGTTTTCTTTGATCTCATGCAATCATGTATTTATGGATACCTATGGAGTTTGAAGTTAAAAATTAGTGCTTCTTTCTGTACAAAAATGGATGGACAACTACACCTTTTATATATATAGTACCTTTTTTTTTTTAAACGAATGCTTGAATATTTGTAAAAAAAAATTATCACAATTTCAAGCTCATTGCTTCACATATATTTGTTTATAAATAAATAGATAAACTATTGATACAATGTAAAATAAGAAAGGGAACAGAGAAGAGGTAAGAAAGAATATATGGTGAGGTTAAGAAAATCTATTCATTTAAAAAGACGAAAAACTAAAAATAGACAAGATGATAAGTTGATTATTGGAGGAGGAGAAGATTATTTTCGAGTAAGTTTAAGGTTCAAAGGATCGATTATTTCTTTATCATTGAAAGAATATTTATAAGATAGATCTCTCTTATTTTATTGTACAACGTGACAAACCATTATAAAGAATAACGATCTTATTTGTTTTAGACAGTAAAAACTGTTATCATTTTTTAATAAACTCACCCATTAATTAAAACGTGTTCAATATCACTCTTAAAGAGGAGTGAGCGATCAAAGAGATCTTATTATAAAGAGTAAAAAAATTCCAATGGCTTACTATACTAACACATATCTAAAGTCCATGAGAGAGAACAAAAACCATGAATTTTTGAATTGAAATCTTCTTTTATATGTTTATGGATGGAGGAAGAGTGTTGGATTTCTAAAAGTGAAAGCTAATGGTTTTGAAAAGCGGAATAAGTCTTGCTTTACTTAAACGAAAAGAAAGCAGTTCAAACTTCGAAGTTGTAGAGTGAATATGACCCATGGTGACAGGCAAAAAGAAAAGTAGTTTAATAATGGCATGCTGAGATGTTAGGTGGGTTGGGTTCTTCTTCCACATAAGTACCCTTTTCTTCTTTGATTTCATGCCTTTCTGGAACAAAAGCATTTGAATTTTGGTAAGCAAGAAGTGTTCATATTTGGTTTTACCACCAACTATCCAAATCAAATTTGATTGTTTTCAGCGACAAAGTCCACTTTGTTGACGCTGAAAAGTAATGAGGAGAGTCAACAACACATCAGAATCCAACTGTACTTGTAATCCAAGGAAGAAGAAGAAGAAGAAGAAGAAGAAGAAGAACGTGTCAATTGAGGAGGACAGTCATAATAAAACTGGAATTTATTGTTAGCAGAAAATATTGGGAATCATAAAGGGGTAGGATTAATCTTTTTTTATTTGCACTTCAAAAATTAGGGTTGAAATTTTATTTTGTGTTAATTTATAATATATACTTAAAAAATTTGTATTTTCTTTCTCCACCTAACCTTTTTATTAATATATAATAAAATTAAAAATTTGACTACAAAAATACCAAACTTTTACCAATTTCCCTTTTAAAAGAAATTAAAATTTCCTCATTTGACATTTCTTTTATTACCTCATAAAATTATAAGTTACAATCACTATCCAGTAAAAGGATAGGATAGGACAATATCTGTTTAGGATGAGTGATAAAAAGTTTAATGTATTCTAAATAGTATCTCATGTTTAAATCAAGGGTGAAAATAAAAAAATATTTTTTAAAAAATTAAATTTAAATTATAATTTTTACAGTAATATAAATATTAAATTCAAATTAAAAATATGTAATTATAAAAAAAAATTATCAAAATGGGACTCCAATTCTTTTGCAAGTTAGTGCAACCACTTTCGTCGTTTTTGGTTGCCCTATTATCAGCTGTGTGAGATTATATCCATGGAGCATGTCACACCTATCTTATCACAGCTTAAACATTAATTTGAGGTCAAACTCTAGGCCCAGCTATGCTCCGTACAACTTCTCGCCTAAAACATGGGTTTAGGGTAATTTACCTAAATGGCCTAAAAATTTTAATTATTTACGAAAATGACTCAAATTAAAAAATATACATCAAAATGACCTAAAATTAACAGTAAAAATTGATATTGACCATCTAATGGTCGACACCATCTGCCCAATGATTGGTGTCAGACATAAAAAAAAAAAATTTTGGTGTTGGTCATGCAATGGCCGACACCTATATATTTTTTTAACACGGTATTTTATTGATATACGAAAATACAATAATTTAAAAAAAAAAATTTGGTGTTGACCATGCAATGATCTACACCTCTTTTTAATCTGATTAAAAAAAATCAAATTTTTGGGTGTTAACCATGCAATGGTCGACACCTCTTTTTTGTCAGATAAAAAATACAATTTGTTTGTGTTGGTCATACAATGGTCGACATCCCTATTTATCTGATAAAAAAATTTAAATTTTTGGGTGTTGCCACGCAATGGCCGACACCCCTTTTTTTATTAGATCAAAAATTCAATTTTTTTGTTTTGGCCATGCAATGGTCGACATCCCTATTTATCTGATAAAAAAAATCAATTTTTTGGGTGTTAGTCATGCAATGGTCGACACCCTCTGTTCTCAGATAAAAAAATTGTATTTTTTATCTGACAAAAAAGGAGTGTCGGCCATTACATGACCAAAACCTAATTTTTTTTTTCAAATTCTCGTATTTTCGAATATCAATAAAATACCGTATTAAAAAAATACATAGGTGTTAAACATAAATTTTTATATCTGACATCAATCATTGGGTAGGTGGTGTCGGCCATTAGATGACCAATATCAAATTTTACTATTCATTTCAGGTCATTTTAGTATATATTTTTGAACTTGAGTCATTTTCGTAAATAATAAAAAATTTTAGGTTACTTAGATAAATTACCCATTAATTTATATATATTTTTTGTCCAAATCCCATTCACTTGAATATAATAGTTTTAACACGAAATTTACGTAAAAATTTTACACAATCCAAAATAATATGTTCATTTCATGATAAAAATCTATTAAAAATAAAATGTATATTCCACGATGGAAGAATTAAAAATTCAAGTGAACCCAAACTAACAACTGTTAATGTACATGTGGTATATGTATGTCATTGGTTTCCTCCTTCTGAAACACATGAAACTATAAAAATATAGAAAGACAATAATTTTTTATACAACATCATGTAATAATTTAATGATTAAAAATATTTGTCATTTCAGATATTATTTGAATTCGAATTGTGTTAATCATATTTATTGTTTGATTTTTTTTTGTTATTATAATTAAAAAAAATTATAATATAATGTAAATAAGTAATGGAGGAGCAATCAAATGAATTTTTGTAAAAGGAAAAAAAAAGTTAATACTTAGGTTACAAAATTAACATCAACTAACATTTTTTTTACTAATGCTTCGTTTTTTGTTTTATATAATACATGTTAGTTTATTTATATAGATTCGAGCAGAAAAAAAAAAGTTTTTCAATATTTAATTAGCCTTAAATTTTATATAAACTCATTTTTTTTAAGTTTTACATTAATCTTTTTCAAGTTTTTTATATTTCAAATGGACCCCTAAATTTGGATAAATAGTTCAACTTTTGGATAGGTCCTGTATTTGAAAGTTCTTTTTCTACTAGCTTGAACCACGTAATGATATTAAAAATTATATTTTTTTCTTAAGTTGATACTTTTTTTTTTGTCACAAGTGTTAATTAACTATACTTTAGTACCAAAAGTAATATCTAAATTATACTCCGTTACCATAATTATTCTAAACGTTAGAAAAATCTCTTAACTAATCATTTTGTGATACGTAATAATTTTTAACTAATAAGAATCTCTTCTGTTTTTCATCAAATAACTTTGATATTGAAAATTTCAAGAATCCATAAAATAATTCATCCAAACCCAATTTTGATGATAAAATCTAGATTTTGATGAGCTTCTTTTCCATTTTAAACCTTGATTTCGATTCTTTTCTTGCATCAATTCAAAACCATGTATTATTTTTTAAAAAAATAAATTTCTTAATTATTTTCATATACTTTACATAAAATAGTTAATACTAGTTCAACCTTCCTGATGAAAAAATCGAATAAAGCATGAAGCCCAAATACTTGGAAGAAATTGGGTAAAAAAAATATAAGAGAATTGCAAAGAACAGTTATCTAACAGATAAAAAAATGTATTAAAAGAAAAGAAAGAATCGTTGAGAGAGAATTAAAAATTTAAAAGTTTAATTTATTTTAATTTAATTTAATTTTATAATTTAATTCTTTAAATTTAATTTCAATTTAAAAGTATCATGTGTCACAAAATGATTGACTAAAAGATTATTTTAACGACGTAATTTATGTAATAAAATATAATTTAAGTATAACTTGTGACAAAAAAAATTCAATACCAACTTGAAAAAATTTTCATATAATTTAAGTATTATTTTATTATTTAAGTTTTTTTTCATTAAAAATAGAGAGAAAAAAAAAAGTGTATATAAAAGGTTTCCACTTAAAAGGGATATTGTACATCTAATCCAAATGGTAATTGTATATTGATGTTTTTAAAACTGAATCGGTATCAGTTCATTAGTATGATCAATTTTAAAAAAATCATTAAAAATTCAAAATATAAGTAAAAAATATATTAATTTTTAAAAAAAACTCAATTCAAATAGTTTTTTCACTTGGTTTTGTTGGTAATGCAAAATAATTTTTTCAGAATATTTTCATTTGAGAAAAATCTTCTAACTATTGCAGAAAATATTTTTAGAATATTTTCAGTTGAGAAACATCTTCTACTATTTTTGAAAATTGAAACTGTATAAATAGGAGATCTTTCTTCTCATTTTATACATAACACAATAAGATAAAAACAATTTCTCTCTGTTATTTAAATTTTGGTGTTCTACGAAATTACACGAGAAAAAAATTCTGTCTAGCTTCATGATCAAGAGCATACTAAGAACGAGAAAAAAATTTTGTCTAGCTTCATGATCAAGAGCATACTAAGGCACATTGTAACATCCGCGTTCTTGAACCGGATTTGAGTGATAAAATAGAATTGAGAAATTTTGAATTCAAGGGTTAAGGTAAGAAATGATTAAATTCTCATGACATACATATATTTTACTGTTATTTAGCATGAAAATTATTGAATTATAGCTTATAGCTTATATGTGTTTATGTGAAATTGAAGAGAGAGAGAAGAAAGGCAAGGATCAAATTGAAGAGAAAGGAAAAGAGAAGAGCAAAGAATGAAAAGAGAATGAAATCAGCCTTTTTGTTGTAAGTACTACAAGAATTTTAGTTTATAGTCTATATTCTATAATAAATTTGAATTATTAGCATGAAAATTGTTGTTTAATTATGTGTTATAAAGTTGATTAAGTATGGTTAGTGTAATGAAACATGAGAAAGAAAATGTTTTCATTGAAACAGATTGGACAAAATCAGAGGATTAACTTCGAAAATTCACTAAAAATTGTATATAAAGAGTTAAGGGTCGTATTATATATTTAATTAAATCTTATTGAGTGTAGTGTCATATGGAAGAAACAGTGATGGAAATGGATCTGTATATTCTGAGATATAACTGATTTTGTGTAACAAGGTCAGAGTAGATTCGAGTTCCCCTGTTCTGACTTTGAAAAATAATATAAAAATATAGAAAAATTATTAGAGATTGAAATTTAAATGGTTAATTCCTTAATGAGTCTATTTTCAGTAGAAACAGACGGGAATATCATTTGATCTCTGTACTAAAGGATAGATAATTGTTAGTGAAGAAAGTTCTAAACTGTCAGGCAGCAGCGAAGGGGTAAATTGAAAGAATTTACTGTATAAATTGGCTAAATAAAAAATTCTGCAAATTTTATGGTAAAAAGATAATTGAGTCTAGTTTCAGAAACATCAAGCGGATTATGATTTAGAATTCTGTAGCTAAAGATATAAATAATTTAGTGACTGTGACGCAAGTGAACAGCTTTGAAAATATAAATGTGAAGTATTTGATGATGTATTTATATGAGATATATCATTTATGAGAAATGATGCTAATTGAGATTGTGCCCAAGTAGACAAATTAGAACCATTGTGATATTAGTGGCATGCCACTAAGGAATACTAGCGCGCTCTTTGTTTAGCATGTCTCGTGCTCTCTGTTATTAGCACTGTGTGTGCTCTCTGATTAACACTTTGTGTGCTCTCTGATTAGTACTTTGTGTACTCTCTGTTTAGCACTGTGTGTGCTCTCTGATTAGCACTTTGTGTGCTCTCTAATTAGTACTTTGTGTACTCTCTGTTTAGCACTGTGTGTGCTCTCTATTAGTATTTTGGTACTCTCTGTTTGTTCCGTATATCCTAACGGTTCTATGACAGTCTACTATGGGCTAAGCTACAGAAAGTGGATAAAAGTGTAAATTGTATCATTGTGGTAAGCTACATGTTACATGTAAGTAAGGGCAAGAAGTTTATATGCATGAGTACTTAAATGATCATTCATTACTTTTGTAGTGCTTACTAAGCCTTCACCGGCTTAACGCGTAGGTACAAAAGCTACGAGAAGTGGAAGTCAAGTTAGGGGACCTCTCATCACATCACATCACTATTGGAAGACTTCAGTTTAGGTACATTACTTTTGGTAAAAATGGCATGTACAAATGATACTATTATGTGTCTTCAGTGGATGGTTATAAATATTGTTTTGGATTACTACGAGTTGATGAATTGAAATGATGTATTTTGAATAGAATAACTTAAAACACATCGTTTGAAAAAAAATTTGTTATACTAGTGTTAAAATCCCGGATACTGTATGTAATGCTTCTATATCGGGTTTATACGTATGAACCGGGTATAAGGGTGTTACATTTGTTGGTATCAGAGCGAAGGTTTTCTGATATTTTGGGTCGGGAATGAGTCCACTTGTACATGCCATTTTTTTTATGTTGATGTGATGAGAGGATATTTAGTTTTTAAATGTTTAATTTGTGAATATTATAGAAAGTAAATATGTCAAATAGCTCCCGTGAAGAGTCTGAAGATGAAGTTGAAAGTAGGGCCTCAAATTCTGTTAGAGAAGAAGATCCACCTAGGATCCAAGCTCAACGAGAATCAGTACATTTTGATTATCGTAGGGGGTCCATGTTTGATAAAAGAACTCAACCTACAAGTGAATCAATGCCTTCTCAACAAGAAATTCTGATTGCAGCTTTATTGCAAACGATGAATCAGTTGTTACAGCAAGTTGTAAGAAATAATAATGCTCAGACTGTTCCTCCACCACCTCCTACTAGTGTTCCTCAGCCACAACCTTCTGCATCTAGCTACTGATCTCCTTTGGAGAGATTAAGGAAACATGGAGCCGAAGAATTAAGAGGAAAGAAAGATGATGATCCAGCAGAAGCTGAAGAATGGCTAGAAAATAGTCAAAGAGTGTTTGAAGAGTTACAATACATTGGGAAGAAAAGTTAAAATATGCAGTGTCTTTATTGAAAGGTGAAGCATACCAGTGGTGGACTACAGTGTTAAATATTCATCCTGTAGAAAGGATCAATTGAAATTTCTTTGTGTCTGAATTCAAGAAGAAATACATCAGTGAGTTGTATTTGGAGAAAAAGAAAAGGGAATTTCTAGACTTGAAACAGAATAACATGACCGTGGCTGAGTATGAACGTGAGTTTCTCAGACTAAGCAGGTATGCTAAAGAATTGATAGCTAATGAAGCAGATATGTGTAGAAGATTTGAGTGGGGATTGAATGAAGAGATATATGTTCCACTTCTACCGTTACATCTACAAGAATTTCCTGTTCTGGTTTATCGAGCCCAGAGGTTAGAGGAGGGATTGATTCGTTCGAAAGAGAAAAGTGCTGGAAAGAGAACAACCATTAGTTCTGCACCTTCCCCTTCTTCAAAAAGAATGAGAGGATTTAGAGATCCTAGATATGCTTCTTTTTTTGCTAGTCAGAGGTCTCGAAGCCAAACACGACAAACTCAACAGGGAACTTCCATAGTTAGTACAGGTGGTACTAGAAGAAGGTCATCATAAATACAATCACCGTGTAAACATTGTGGAAGATTTCATTGGGGAGAGTGTTACTGAATACTCGAGGCTGTTTTAGATGTAGGTCTCAAGATTATTTTATAAGAGATTGTCCAAGAATGATGGAGAAAACTATCAAAATAGTTTGTAAAAGGTAGTTCAGCTCCACAAAGAAGCAGATTACCCGAAAATTCTGGTAATGTTGGTATGAGATCGGCAAAAGATGAGGCTGATAGATCAGAGTCTCGGAGACCAAGGACATATGCAATCAGAATAAGAAAAGAAGAAGATGCTCCCGATATAATCACTGGTAAATTTTCTTTATTTGACTTTTCTGTAGTTGCATTAATTGATCCTAGTTTTACACATTCATACATATGCATCTCATTAGTGAAAGAGAGAGAATTAGTAATAGAACCCACTAAACATGAAGTGATTGTTACAAATCCTTTTGGGCAAAGTGAAAGAGTCAATAAAGTTTGTAGGAGATATCCCTTAAAGATTCAAGGTTGTGAATTTCCAGTAGATCTCACGGCTCTTACATTTCATGAATTTGATGTAATATTGGGAATGAATTGGTTGTCTGAACATGGAGTCATGGTTGATTGTAGAAGAAAAAGAATTTCTTTGAGAACTTTAGATGAAAAAAAAAGTAGTGGTAATCGGTGAGAAATTCAATGTTTTATCGAATGTAGTCTCTGCAATTAAGGCTTTCAAGATGATTAAGAAAGAGTATAATGCTTTCCTTGCTTATGTTTTGGATACTCAGGTGGAGGATAATGAAATTGAGAAGATATCGGTGGTACGAGAGTTTCCCGATGTATTTCCTAAAGAGTTGCGTGATTTACCTCCTGAAAGAGAAGTTGAATTTGGAATTAATTTAGTACCAAGTACTGCACAGATCTCAATTGCACCTTATCGGATGGTACCGGCAAATTTAAAAGAATTGAAGACTCAGTTGCAAGAGTTATTAGATAAAGGATTTATATGTCCCAGTATGTCACCGCGGGGAGCCTCGATTTTATTTGTGAAAATGAAATACGGGTCTTTGAGGCTTTGTATAGACTTTCGTCAATTGAATAAAGTGACGATAAAGAACAAATATCCACTACCTAGGATTAATGATTTATTTGATCAGTTGAAGGGAGCAAGTGTGTTTTCAAAGATTGATCTTAGATCGGGATACTATCAGTTAAAGGTAAAAGATTCTGATGTACCAAAGACTGCTTTTAGGACTCGATATGGACATTATGAGTTTTTGGTTATGCCATTTGGATTGACTAATGCTCCGGCTGCATTTATGAATCTTATGAATATAATTTTTCAGCCGTATCTGAATCAGTTCGTGGTGGTATTCATTGATGATATTTTGGTGTACTCGAAAGGACAAGAAGAATATGAGAAACATCTCTGAGTTGTATTGCAGATTTTGAGAGAAAAACAATTGTTTGCCAAGTTGAGCAAATGTGAATTTTGGCTGAAAGAAGTAACTTTTCTGGGTCATATTATATCGATTGATGGTATACGTGTTGATCCGAAAAAAGTTGAAGCTATACTTGAATGAAAACCACCAAAGAATGTGACAGAGGTAAGAAGTTTCCTTGGTTTAGCTGGTTATTACAGAATATTTGTTCAGGGATTCTCTATGATTGCATTGCCTTTAACGAGACTGTTGCAGAAGGATGTGAAGTTTGAATGGGATGTAAGATGCCAACAAAGTTTTAATAGGTTAAAAGCAGCTCTGATTGAAGCTCCGGTGTTAATTCAACCGGAATCTGGTAAGGAATTTGTGATTTACAGTGATGCATCCTATAATGGTTTGGGTTGTGTATTAATGCAAGATGGAAAGGTAGTTGCATATGCATCAAGGTAATTGAAGCCACATGAGAAGAATTATCCGACACATGATCTTGAATTGGCTGCGGTGGTGTTTACATTGAAAATTTGGAGACATTATTTATATGGAGAAAAGTGCTATATTTATACATATCACAAGAGTTTGAAATATTTGCTAACTCATAAAGAGCTGAATTTGAGAAAAAGGAGGTAGATTGAGTTGATTAAGGATTATGACTGCATCATTGATTATCATCCCGGAAAAGTGAATGTAATAGCTGATGCTTTGAGCAGAAAGTCAATGGCAGCTCTAAAAGCAATGAATGCACATTTGGAAACGCAACAAGAGGGTAAGTTATTAGTTGAATTCAGAGTAAAATCGACTCTATTGCAAGAAGTGAAAAAGGCATAAAAAGATGATGAAGAGTTGATGAAGATAAAAAAACAACTTGAAGAAGGCAAAGGTAATGAATTTGAAATTGATAGTGAAGGAAGTTTAAGATTTCATAATCGGTTATGTGTGCCTAATCAAGAAGATTTGAAACGAAGAATTTTGGATAAAGCTCATCATAGTTCGTTTGTTGAACATCCGGGAAGTAACAAGATGTATCATGACTTAAAGCCATTTTATTGGTGCAAAATGAATGAAACGGAATAAAACGGAATATAGTTGAGTATGTTTCCAAGTGCTTGATATGTCAGAAGGTAAAAGCAGAGCATCAAGTGTCATCGAGGTTGCTTCAAACGATAACCATTCCAGAGTGGAAATGGGAAAGAATTATAATGGATTTTGTCACAGGATTTCCACTTTCACCAAAGAAGAAAGATGCTATTTGGGTGATAGTTGATCGATTAACCAAGTCTGCTCATTTTCTTCTGGTAAGAACTGATTTCTCAATGGATAAGTATGCACAATTGTATATAGAGGAAATAGTTAGACTTCATGGTGTGCCTGTATCTATTTTTTCTGATCGGGATCCTAGATTTACTTCAAAGTTTTAGGAAAGATTACATGAAGCTTTGGGTACTCGATTGAATTTTAGTACAGCATATCATCCTCAGACAGATGGGCAATCAGAACGAGTGATTCAAATTCTAGAAAACATGCTGAGAAGCTGTATTATTGAGTTTGAAGGTAATTGGGAAAAATATTTGCCGTTGATTGAATTCACCTATAATAACAGTTATTAGTCAAGTATTCAGATGACACCATATAAAGCATTGTATGGAAGAAAGTGTAGGACTCCTGTGTGTTGGACAGAATTAAGTGAACGTAAGTTAGTAGGTCTTGATCTAATTCAAGAGACTGAAGAAAAAGTAAAGTTGATACGAGACCGATTAAAAGCTACTTCAGATAGACAGAAATCATATGCTAATCTGAAAAGAAAAGATATTGAATTCAATATGGGTGAAAAAGTTTTCTTGAAAGTATCTCCATGGAAAAAGGTTATTCGGTTTAGTAAAAATGGAAAATTGAGCCCAAGGTTTATCGGGCCATATGAGATTTTGGAAAGAGTTGGTCCTGTAGCTTATCGATTAGGTCTCCCTCCAGAATTAGACAAGATTCATAATGTCTTTCATGTGTCCATGTTACGAAGATATCGGTCGGATCCATCTCATGTGATTACTCAGGAGGTTATAAAAATACCACCGGATTTGACTTATGAAGAGGAACCGATAAAGATTTTAGCTCGAGAAGTAAAAGAGTTGAGAAATAAAAGGATTCCTTTAGTAAAAGTTTTATGGAGACATCATAACTTAGAGGAAGCCACATGGGAAAGAGAAGAAACAATGAGACCACAATATTCAAAGTTGTTTAGTGTAGGTAAATTTCGAGGACAAAATTTATTTTAAGGGGGGAGAATTGTAACATCCGCGTTCTTGAACCGAATTTGAGTGATAAAATAGAATTGAGAAATTTTGAATTCAAGGGTTAAGGTAAGAAGTGATTAAATTCTCATGACATACATGTATTTTACTGTTATTTAGCATGAAAATTATTGAATTATAGCTTATAGCTTATATGTGTTTATGTGAAATTGAAGAGAAAGAGAAGAGAGGCAAGGATCAAATTGAAGAGAAAGGACAAGAGAAGAGCAAAGAGTGAAAAGAGAAGGAAATCAGTCTTTTTGTTGTAAGTACTACAAAAATTTTAGTTTATAGTCTATATTTCATAATATATTTGAATTATTAGCATGAAAATTGTTGTTTAATTATGTGTTATAAAGATGATTAAGTATGGTTAGTGTAATGAAACATGAGAAAGAAAATGCTTTCATTGAAACAGATTGGACAGAATCAGAGGATTAACTTCGCAAATTCACTAAAAATTGTATATAAAGAGTTAAGGGTCATATTATATATGTAATTAAATCTTATTGAGTGTAGTTTCATATGGAAGAAACAATGATGGAAATAGATATGTATATTCTGAGATATAACTGATTTTGTGTAACAAGGTCAGAGTAGGTTCGAGTTCCCCTGTTCTGAATTTGAAAAATAATAGAAAAATATAGGAAAATTATTAGAGATTGAAATTTAAATGGTTAATTCCTTAATGAGTCTATTTTCATTAGAAATAGACAGGAACATCATTTGATCTCTGTACTAAAAGATATATAAATTTTAGTGAAGAAAGGTCGAGACTGTCAGGCAGCAGCGAAGGGGTAAATTGAAAGAATTTACTGTACAAATTGGCTAAAGCAAAAATTCTGGAAATTTTATGGTAAAAAGATGATTGATTCTAGTTTCAGAGACATCAAGCGGATTATGATTTCGAATTCTGTAGCTTAAGATATAAATAATTTAGTGACTATGACGCAAGTGAACAACTTTGAAAATATAAATGTGAAGTATTTGATGATGTATTTATGTGAATATATCATTTATGAGAAATGATGCTAATTGAGATTATGCCCAAGTAGACAAATTAGAACCATTGTGATATTAGTGGCATGCCATTAAGGAACACTAGCGCGCTCTCTGTTTAGCATGTCTCGTGCTCTCTGTTATTAGCACCGTGTGTGCTCTCTGATTAGTACTTTATATGCTCTCTGATTAGTACTTTGTGTACTCTCTGTTTAGCACTGTGTGTGATCTCTGTTAGTACTTTGGTACTCTCTGTTTGTTCCATATATCGTAACGGTTCTATGACAGTCTACTATGGGCTAAGCTACAGAAAGTGGATAAAAGTGTAAATTGTATCATTGTGGTAAGTTACAGGTTAAATGTAAGTAAGACAAGAAGTTTATATGCATGAGTACTTAAATGGTCATTCATTACTTTTGTAGTGCTTACTAAGCCTTCACCGGCTTAACGCGTTTATTTTAACGCATAGGTACAAAAGCTACGAGAAGTGGAAGTCAAGCTAGGGGACCTCTCATCACATCATATCACTATTGGAAGACTTCAGTTTAGGTACATTACTTTTGGTAAAAATGGCATGTACAAATGATACTATTATGTGTCTTCAGTGGATGGTTATAAATATTGTTTTGGATTACTACGAGTTGATGAATTGAAATGATGTATTTTGAATAGAATAACTTAAAACACATCGTTTGAAAAAGAAAATTTGTTATACTCGTGTTAAAATCTTCGATACTGTATGTAATGCTTCTATATCGGGTTTATACGTGTGAACTGGGTATAGGGGTGTTACACACATTTACAACCATATTTTCATGAAGTCAAAATAACATATTCATGTTCCATTATCTCACAAGTCTAGCTTATATACTCACATGCATTTACACACAACATATCTCATATATAAATCAATTAATGATAATTTGGAAACTTGAGATTACGAAATGTAAAAGTGGACTCTATCACCACACTTTGGATACACGGATCTCCATCACACCAATGACTCGAAGAGTCTAACATGTCTCATAAGTGTAGCATTAAGCTAAACACTCTCCAACACACCAACATGTCCTTATGAATGGCACTTAGTTCGACATTCCCTTATATCTCCAACCTATTCCGAGGCCTCAACGCCCAAACCACAAAACACAAAGATGAGTACTCACAATCCTATGACATGTCAACTATATCTAACAGTTTCAAGAGATCACGAGGCCAAAATATCTATATTTACACATATTTAATTACTGATTTAATGCACATAATCTCTGTTCATAATCATCAATTCATACCACAAACTTGTACATGAAGCATACTTATCGGATTCACATTTAACTACACTTTAAGTGCCACTACTATACTCATTGAGTCATCACATAACCAACCATATTTGTGCAGTAAAAGTAGACTATCACATATCACACACAAGTATTCACTTACATTATTTGTCATATTAGTACCACGCTCCACAACTCGACATTCATTAAACATAGTTTTACAACAAGGCAAAAAGTATCAGAAAGACTTACACTCAGAACTTAGAGGATAAGGGTTTAGAGTATTTCTAAGCTCCTGATTAACGCTATGAATCATGCATACCAGGAGCGACTCTAGACACTCACTATTCATGCTTTCACTTATAAGTCGAAAGTTCAAACTAGTTTTTCCTTGCCTGTTGCCTTGCTTATAGAGGACTCCAACGGTTCCGAATCTTCACAAATATTTAACCACACAACAAGTACAAACAATTAATAGCCAAAACACATCTCAAACCAAACAAAAATGTAGGTTTAAACTAGCTCCTCTTGGAATCGATATTTTCAACTAGATTGGCCAAAACTCAAATTTCTTTACTTGAACTAATTCATATTGCTTAAAATTAATTCTAAACATCTAACTACTCATTCAAGAACTAATCTCAACCCTTAAAACATCCAAAATTTCTCATACTTATGGTTCTACAAAATTTCGATATTTATGGCTACTTTTAATGAAAAATCATTAAATCCTTCAAATCCCTTAATGATTGATTAAAGCAAATTTAAAACCTTCTAATCTCATCAAAACAAGTTGAAAAACTCCTAGACACAAAAGTTTAATTGGAAAACCCGGATTGCGCCATTAAAGATTTCAATTTTGGCTAAAATATGAAATTCTTTTTACAACTAATCAAAACTTGATTTAAGAATCTAGAATATATCAAAACAAAATAAGGAAACAAAACTTTACCACAATTGAGGAAAAAAAATGAAATGTTGATTTTCTAAAATTTTATTTGGAAATTGATAATGTTTTTTGGGTTTTCTTAAAAATAGATAGAGAGAGATTTCGAAGTTTGAGAGTTTAGAAAATCATAAAGGTTAGGTTAATTAGATAGCAAATAGAGGATTTGGGTTCAAGAGAGTTTTTTTTTCTTTTTGATTGACAACAAAGGGGAGGGGATTGGGCTTTTTTCTCTTTTGGCCACTCCTAACTTTTTCCTTTTTTAATTAAGTTCTAATTTAATTTAAAACCCATTTTTTCAAATTAAACCTCAAAATTGAATTTTGTTTTGAGCTAATTAAAAAAATAAAAAATCTGATTATGATACCCACATACTTAAATTACTCATTTACAATTTTATTTTCCAACATCTTGACTCGACCTCTAATTAAAAGTCCCGGTTCTACTAACTCGAAACTCCTAGGCTAGGTTTTGGGGCGTGACACCCATGCTTGAAAATAAAAACATCAAAGATACAATATAACCGAAACAAATAAAGAAATTAATGATAATTTCCTAAGAAATCAACTAGCAATCTTCAATCTTGATGGAAATCTGCTTTAGAATATGCTCTAATAGTGTTTTTCGAATTGTTTTCTTGAGTATTCTATAACGGCTCACTTCTATCTTCTTATTTTTTGTCATATATACGTCTTAGAATGCTCGAAAAACCTAAAAAAGCAATTTTCCCAATTTATGGTGCAAATTCATGAAATCGACACAACCTACCACATGCTCACACGGTCGTGTGGAAGGGGTCAATCCATGTTGCTCTTGTAACTTACTTTGATTTTCTAGTTTTCACTTCTTTTGCTCCTAAATTCTCTACTAAGTATAAAAACATGAATTTAAAGGATTAGAAGCATAAAATTCACCATTAACATCAAATAATCACCCAAAATCGCATTAAAAAATGGGATTAAAACATGTTACTTTTAGCACTTATCAAGTGTGTCATGTGTACATCAAGAAGATCAATTTTTAATAGTATAAATGGATAGAATTTTGAAAAACTAGTTTGCTCTTTAATCTAATGTACAAAAACTAATTTACCATTTTTTCTAGTAAAGAAATCAAAATATAATTTAACTCTTACTACAAATACCTTCATAATATTTTTAGTACATGTATGATAAAAGAGAAATGCATCACATAATAATAGACCCACACCAAAAACTAAATAGTTATAGATGAGAATGAATGACATAATATCAATTTTCTTACAATTAATTTTTTTACATAATGGTTTATTTAGCTTTTAATTTTATAAAAAAAATTATTTTAATCATCCATTTAATTTTTTTAATTTGTATTTTTTATCAAATCATTAAAAATAGATAAAAAATTAATCTATGTTTAATGTGATATCTACGTAACAATTTACGTGCATATCATGTAAGTAATTAATATTTAAGAAATATATAATTTTAATTTTTATTTTTTTATAATTTTTTGAAAATTTCAAATTTAAAAAGATAATTTACTAACATTACATTTATAAAATTAACAAAAATTAAATTTTTTTTATGGTGATTGATAAATAACACAAATTTGAAAATGAATAAGATAATTTGTAGTTTGGTGGGTTTTTTTTATCAAAATATTATAAAAAATAATAATAACCAAAATGATACCCCCAGTTTATGATAACCAAAATTTGAAAATGAATAAGATATTTTATTGGTTGAGAGACTTGAAGTGGCGGCATTATGGGGATTTTTTGTACACGAGAAAAATACGAAAAAAATACCTGACACCCTAATGGAGGGACACAAAGTGGCGGCACTGAAGGAGGATTTTAAAGTGGCGGCACTAAGGGGTGTTTTGCCACTTGGCAGCACCTCATTGTGCCTCGTGTGTGTTTATTTTATTTTGATTGTAAAAGTAAATAAGGATGGTTGGGGATTAGGGTTAGGTTTATAATTTGTTATAAAATAGGAAGGGGGGAGCAAATAAACTGGAAAGAAAGAAAGAAAGAAGAAGGAAAAAAAGATAATGTGTTTATTTTTAAATTTATTTTAGTATGATATCTTTTTAAAATCGTATTTTATTTATTGAAATTTTTTTTAATTTTTAACAGATTTATTGAAGATGGATAATCAATTTTTTGTATGCATTTATTTTGATAGAGTAATTTTGAGAACATCGGTTGAATGTATATTTGATTGTCGGTAACAAATAGGAATGAGATTTTGTCGAAATATCTCGGTTGATGATATGAAAGCAAGGATTAGTGCAAAAATTTTTAGACGTTGTGGGAGAAGGATCTCGAAACTTTTCTACAAGTTTCCAGTTTCGACAGATCCCATCAAATTCACCGAGATGAAACTTGTAGACGATGAAGACGTGGAGACAGTGATGCTCTTTATTGTTCGAATCAAAGTGACCCAAATGCACCGATTCAATTGTTTGCCGAGTTAGTTGATGTGGAACCTGTACAAAATGAAGATCCAACTCCATTAGAAAATGAAGATTCAACTCCGTGTATGGTGATTCCAGTATCGTACATTGAAAGTCAATCAATCGTACGTGGGCTAGACATCGATCTTAATGCTTCTGTGCCCGAGAATGATGCAGATAAAGATGGTGGATATGATAGTAGTATTCCTTCTGATAATGAAATCAATATTGATAATGATCCGGATGTGGATGTGGATGAGGTCCCAGATGATATTGACGATGAAAGGGCGAATGACGATGAAAATCTAGTCGAAAATCCAGTTACACATATTATGATGTACAATAATCCTCCTAGGGCACACATGTCGCTTATAGACCCCGATGCGACACATGTCGAGTTCGCAGAGTACCCTAAAATAGTACCTGCTCACTAATTGGCCGTAGCAGCAGATTGTGTTTGTGGGTCGAAAATTTGAATCCAAGGAAGAGTGCATATTTGCTATTAAACGATATAGTATGAATGTGTCGATAGATTACAAAGTCGCAGTGTCTAAACCGACATTGTATATTGGGGAGTGCTGGAAGTCAACGGAAGGTTACAAGAGACGGGTATCAGCTGCATTTATCTAGAAGTCACAGATGTGGGAGATAAGAAAAATTGATGGGCCTCACACATGCAGTTTAACACGTTTGTCAGAAGATTACCGAAAACTTGATTCCATAATCATCTACACACATATCATGCCAATGGTTAAGGACGATCCGACCATCAAGGTTTCTACACTGATTGTGGACATGCAATCACGATTTCATTATTGAGTTTCATATCGAAAAGCATGAATTGCGAAACATATGGCAATAGAATAATTGTTCGGTGATTGGGATGCATAATACAATGAGCTACAAGGATGGATAGCCACAATGCGACAATTTGTGCCGAGGACTGCGATTGAGTTGGTGACACGACCTTATTATGGCTCAGAACAACATACAACCGGGAAGAAGAATTTTTCAGTATATATTTTGGACGTTTGATCCCTGCGTTTGAGCTTTTCCTCACTGCAAGCTATTTGTCCAGGTAGATGGGACATGGCTATACGGGAAATATAAGCAGATCTTACTAATTGCGGTGGCTCAAGACGGGAATCAAAACGTGCTCCCGATAGCATTCGCTATTATGGACAAATAAGACATGGAATCTTGAGAAGTCTTCTTGAGAAACCTGCGGAGGTATGTGATTCATAACGATAATATTTGCATCATCTCTGATAGAGGGAAGGGTATTATTAAGACCATTAGGCGTACTGGTGTACCATGGAAATTGGTTTACTGCAGCCGACACATTGCGACTAACTTTCAACGAGAATATAAGAATGCAGAATAGCGGAGACGACTTTTGAAAATGGGTAAAAAAAATTAAGTTTCAAATTATATTTTTAATGTTTTAATTTTAGACTGTAACTTATGTTTTCTTATTATTCCTACAGCTTACGAGCTAGAGCCATACCGATTCCGACAAAGAATGACCAGACCTGAGCGTGATATGGAAGGTCAAATGAATAAGCCTCTACGCGAGTGGTTGGGTACCATAGAGCCGTAGTAATGGTCTCAAAGTTTTGATGAGGGATATCGATATGGTCAAATGACGACCAACTTGGCAGAGTCGATTAGCGGCGTGTTCAAGAGAATACGATATCTTTCGATTTCATTCGTGTTCTCTGTTACGTTCTATAGGCTGGCTACCTTGATGTCAATAATAAGGATGCGACAAATCGATCAGATGAACGCTAGACACGTGTTTGTTGAAGCTATCAAGAATGCAATGGATGCAAACCGTTAGAGTGCGAATACGATGAACATTGAAATATATTCACGACAGTTTCAACGATTTCAAGTTACTGAGACCATTGGGCGTCGACCTGGTATCCTACCTAGGTCATACGAGGTTTATCTCTAAAACAGACACTGCGATTGTAGGAGGTTCGATACACTTCGTTATCCCTGTGCGCATGTCGTTGCAGCTTGTGCTAAAGTGTCGCTCAATGTTGAACAGTTCATTGATCCTGTTTACACTCTCCAACATACATTACGTATTTGGGAAAACGAGTTCACCGTCCTGCTTGACTTGACCACATGGGAGGTACCTCCGACGACTTTCGAGCTTATCCCGAACAAAGGTTTACGAAGGAATCCGAAAGGTTGTCCCCATATCACCAGAATCCACAACGAAATGGAAATTATGGAGAAAACAAATGACGGTAAGCTTTGTGGACTGTATAGGCTAGCTGGACATACTCAGCGTATTTTCCCTCAACGAACCTATCATATTGACCAGTCATCCGAATCGAGTAGGGCTTAAGCTATTTGTATTGGACATTTTTCATTTGAAATTAACTAAGTTTATGAATGAATTTGAAATTAATTATGTTCAACATTTGTATTTAATTAATAATTTTTATATTTGCACTTCGGTTTTGGAATTAGGGTTAAGGTTTCTAATTTAAGGTTTTGGGTTTTAGTTTTTAAAATTATCACAACCTCGAAACTTTTCATTTATTATCTTTATTTGTGGTTTTTTAAAAATGTTTCATGTATAGGGTTTAGGGTTTTAAGTTTAAGGTTTATGATGCACTGTTCTAAGTTTAGGGTTTAAGGTTTAGGTTTTAAGGTTTAATGTTATGAAATTTAAATAAATGATCAAATAGGTTAAAATATATGTACATTATGGAGAAAAAATTAATCATTATAATTCATCAATAGTCAAATTTAAACACTATTAGATACAACCCTAGTATCCATGATTAGATGGTGTGATTCTCGGGGTATATCTTCGTAGTGGCTGACGTCTACGTCAAGGTTGCTTGTCAAGCTCATCGTCATCATTAGGATCCATTTGCCTCGGAGGAGTAGAGTGTTGCTTGGAAGGAGTAGAGTATTGCGGTGGCTCGTCAAACTCAGCCTGATATCCTTCCCTTAAGTATTGCGGTGGCTCGTCAAACTGAGGCTGATATCATTGGCTTGAGTATTATCGTGGCTCGTCAAACTGAAGCTGATATCCTTGGCTTGATGAGCTATGGATATGTGACGATCCCGCAAAATCAGGACGATAAGAATCATCATCATTTAATGCGTCTTCCTCCTCCTCTTCCTGTTGCTCTGGAACTAGCAGTGGCTCTGAGGCAAGTGCCACATGATAGGGGCGATCTTGTCGAGACATGTATGGGAGAATTATCGTCAATGAAGCACCAAGTAAATATGGTTTTCCAACCTCAATGAACCACTACATGTACTATACCGATGGCTACAAATCCGGAGTGTACTCCATCGAAGGTACTCGCATCATCCGGTTGTTCCACATATAAACATATTGTCCATGCACACTCCTCCAATCACAATTTGCTGTCCCCTTTTTATCCATTCCATGGATAGACCCTAATTCGAATGGCGATTGTGGGATAGGCTGTTTACAATCAAACTGTCGGAGTACTCGATCCCCGGCATACCACTCCACTATTTGAAAATTGATTATTGGTGCGTTAATGCACCATTGGTCTGAGTGGAGGAATGTCGAGGCAGGAATAACAACGGTGATTTCTGGCTGTATATATGGGGTCCAGATGAACTGCACAATTAATAACATGTCAAAATATTAATAAGAGTAAAGTAATATAATTTAGTAACATGCAACCATATTAACACAAGTCAAGTAATATAATTTAACATGTTAATGAATAACATACCCCTTCCCCGGCATATTGCTCGAGCATCAAACGAAACATGGAAACTATGTACTGCCTCCCGATCCCCGATTTTGTTTTCCATCTAAAAAAACAAAAAACAACTTGTTAGAATAATATAATTAATAAAATATGTAAAATAATTGAAATTTTGGGTATATGGTAATCACTTATTAATGAGTGGAAAAACATATGTTTGGTGCCTAACGGATACTAAGAATGGCATCCGATAAAGTGCCTAAGATTACAATAGCACTAGGCATCCACCCATATCCTGGGAAGAAGGGTTTGTGACACGACAAAGTTCTCGATATAGCATGGCAAACACTGCAGATCCCCAACTATATTCATGAATTTTTCGCAAATCTCTTAGTAGGGGCAAGTACATCAAGTGGATCTTATTGTTATTCGCGTTCGACATGAGTATGTCCTCTATCATTAGAAAAATATAGGCTCGAACGGCCCAAGAAACCTCCATTTCAGTTGCATGTTCAGGCAAGTGCTCAAAATTACTCTTCAACCATGTAAATAACAATGACATAAAGTCATTGTTATTACTAGGTGAGCGACCTAGTAACTGGACGCATATCGTTGCTGGCTCTTGAAACGAACTAATACTAGTGACCGGTACACCATTGATTGGTAGTTCTAGTTGGACCACAACATCCTCCAATGTCACAGTGCACTCCCCACAAGGCAGATGAAATGTGTGGGTCTCCGGGCGCCAATGCTCCACCAATGCACTGATTAAATCATATTGTAATTCAAATTTTTGGATCAATGTCGTTGATCCAAATTCGGCATTTCGCAAGTACGGAAGCAGACATTCATGAGGGGAAAATTTGAGGCATTGTGCACGACCCCTCAATGAATGATACACGAGCTCTTGCTGTTAATTTACAAAAATAGTTAGTATAACCAAAATTAATTTTGTAAACAAATAATAATATCGTGAATGACATAATGAACGAATAATAATTTTTTTACATTCATATTGGCTTGGTGTGTTTTCGCATTCACCGATTTGGCTATGTGAGGACGTTTCGAGTTAATTAATGAAACCATTTTGCAACTTGAAAATAATTATCAAGTAGTTCAATACACAAGTTTACAAATATAATACAAAAATAATAATTAAATAACAAAATGGGTTATTTACTAAAATGGTACAAATATATATTTATATACCAAAATAGTATCCACACACCATTATTTACTATATTTATTTTGTACCATTTTGGTAAATAATATAATGGGGATATTATTTTGGTAATTAATTATTTTTTATATTATATTTTGGTAATTAATTAGCTAGGTTTATTTTTTGTGAATTATTAAAAATATCTTATTTTTATAAAATAATAAATTTATTTTGGAGTATTTTTATCTTTTTATATTTTATATAAATTTAAAACATACATATATTCACATGAGATCCAAATTAAAATTATTAATTTTACCATTTAAATAAAAATATTCAAAATTTTATATTAATTTTTTATAATTTTATTATATAACTAATTTTACCCGTATTATATAACTATTTTATAAATATACTCTAATATTATTTCAATTAAATTTTTTAATTTCATACTTGTAACTAATATTAATTATAGCTTAAAATGGACTATTGTTTATTTTATTAAACAATTGTAATAGTTTTTTTTCTCATTTTATTAAACAATCTTACGACTTGTATAATGAAGTTTAGCATGATAAAAAAACTTATTTATAAATAAAGCAATTAGTTTTATTCAATTATTTAAGAATAAGAATCAAATTATTCTATAATATTTTTTTCTATATCCCATTGAAAACACATGCATATTAGACAATCATATCAACCCATTTCATCCAACTACCAAAGCTTAATTAATTTATAAATTTCACTTATTTAAATAATTTAACTTTTATCTAAACAAATATAACTAAATGCTATACTTGATTATATTTAAATTTAAACATTATTAAATTTTAAATCAATAAATATGAACAACAATATTTCTTACTTATTACTACTAACAACAAAATAAAATTACTAATTAACAAAATTAAAGTAAAGTAAATTACTAATAACATAATAACCAAATTTACATTTCTTCCTCTCCTCTTAATTTACTCAACTATAACAACATTAAATAACAAATCAATTAAAAAATAAATTAAACAAAACAAAAAAACTTAAAATAATCAAATTAACTAACAAAATAAAATATTTTAAAAGTAAATTTAAAATTAACTAAACTTAAAAAATTAATCAAACTTACATTTGTTTCTCTCCTTTTAATTTACTCTTTTAATCAACCTATTAAATAAATAAAATTATAATAATAAATCAATTACATTACTGTTACTAAATAACAAATTAAAATATTTTAAAATTAAATTTAAAAATAAATACATTACCTTTTTCTCATTCTCCTTCTTCCCCTTCTTCTTCTTCTTTCTTTTTCCTTCTTCCTTCTTTCTTTCTTTCTTTCTCTTTTTTCTTTATTTTTTCCTTCAAATTTCATTGGCCCCTCCTCTCCACCTATTTTATAACTAAAATTATATTCTATTTAATTTTTATCACCTTTCAAAAATTTTCAACCACCCAAATTAATTTCTACCTCTTAAATCTTCTACACACACACAAACGGCACAATGTGATTCTTCCAAGTGGCAAAATCCTCCTTCAGTGCCGCCACTTTGTGTCCCTCCATTAGGGTGTTAGGTATTTTTTTGGTATTTTTCTCGTGTACAAAAAATCCCCATAATACCGTCACTTCAAGTCTCTCCATCAATAAAATAATATTTTTTTATTTTTTTTATATAAAAATAAAAAAAATTGTGTCAGAAAAACTCTCTAGTGCCGTCACTTAGAATCCTTCCACTTAATTAAACATACCATTTTGACAAATAATAAATTGGAGGTATTATTTTGATTATTATTTATTTTTTTATAATATTTAGATAAAAAACTTTAGTTTTCTTTTATAAATAAAGGATAAAAAGTTCGTAATTAACCAATGTCAAGTGATGTTGCAATCATGGCCTAAGATTAGATGTGTCTAGTAAATTGACATAACAATAAAATTGATATATTTTAATTCTGTACAAAATAGAGTTTTTTGAAAATCTAATTTAATACAAAAAATATTTATGTATTAAAATAATATCTCAATCTCATTAATTATCAAAATAGTATGTTTTGTTAGGTGAATGACTTTCAAATGGTGGCACTAGTGAGTTTTTTTGACAAGAATTTTTTTATTTTTTAATTAAATTTATATATTTAAAAATAAAAAATAATATTATATTAGTGGAGGTTTTTGAAATGGTGGGGACCAAACGGCACCAGATAAGAAAGAAAGGTAGTAATTTGATTTTGTGTTTATTGTGAAATTTATTTTTAAAATTATTTAATTTGTTAGTTAGTAGTAGTCATTTTAATTTTATTGTTAAATGTGATTAATTTATTATTATAATTTTATTTGTTTAGTAGGTTAATTAAAAGAGTAAAAGGTTAAAAAAAGGTAAATGTAAATATTTTATTGGTAATTTAAAGTTATATTTTGTTTAGTATTTATTATTTTAAGTTATTTATTTTATTTAATTTAATTTTTAATTGATTTATTATTTAATGTTTTTATTTAGTTGTATAAAAACTCAAATTTGACCACTCTTCCTTTTTTGTTTTGCAAAAAAAAGAATGTGAATTTTATAATAACTTTTGCAAAGACAGAAACTTTGATTAAAAAATAAAAAGGAATCCCCACCTCCACCAAAGTGATGAATTTCAATGGTTTTTTTGTATCTTGGTACTTGGATTCAACCCACGTCTTACATTTTTACAATGAAAAATGCATGCTAACATATTGACAATAATAACTTTGGTGCTCCTTATATCAAATACAAAAGTTGACTTTCACTTGGTTTTAATGTCCATGAATACCATGGCCTGTTTAACCCTATCACATTACATCTCTTTCATCCTCCAGTTATTTTTAATTTAATTTAATTTTATTTATTTTGTTAGTAAGTAATTTTATTTTGTTAGTAGTAGTAGGTAAGTAAGTAATATAAATTAATTTAAAAATTAAATATTAAAATGGATTATTTATCAAAATTGTATGAAATAAATATTTATATACCAAAATGGTATCCACATACCATTAATTGTAATGGTGTGTGGATACCATTTTAGTATATAAATATTTATTTTTTACCATTTTAGTAAATAACCCATTTTGGTATTTAATTATTATTTTTGTATTATATTGATAAAAAATAATAAAAATTGTAAACTTATGTATTGAACTAATTAATAATTTTTTTTCAAGATGCAGAATGGATTCATTAATTAACGACCAACGTCCTCACATAGCAAAGTCGGTGAATGAGGAAACACACCAAGCCAATATGAATGTAATAAAATTATTATTCGTTCATTATGTCATTTATGAAATTATTATTTGTTTACAAAATTAAATTAGGTTATACTAATTATTTCTGTAAATTAACAGGGAGAGGTCGAGTACCGTGCATTGAGGGGTCGTGCTCAACGCCTCAAATTTTGTTCCTCATGCATGTCTACTTCCATACTTGCAGGATGCTGGATTTGGATCAACAATATTAATCCAAAAGTTTGAGTTACAGTATGATTTAATAAGTGCATTGGTGGAGCGCTGGCGCCCGAAGACCCACACATTTCATCTGCCATGTGGGGAGTGCCCCGTGACGATGAAGGATGTTGCGTTGCAACTTGTACTCCCAATCAATGGTTTAGCGGTCACCGGCGTTAGTTCGTTTCAAGAGCCGTCAACGATGTGCAACCAATTACTAGGTAGCTCACCTAGTAATAACAACGATTTTACGTCGTTGAATTTTACATGGCTGAGGACCAATTTTAAGCAGTTGCCTAAAAATGCAATTGAAAATAGAGGTGACTTGGGCCGTTCGAGCCTATATTTTGCAAATCATAAAAGGCGTACTCATGCCGGACGCGAACAACAATAAGGTCCACTTGATGTACTTGCCTTTATTGACTGATTTGCGAAAAAATTCATTCATATAATTGGGGATCTGCGGTGCTTGCGATGCTATATCGAGAACTTTGTCACACCACAAACCCTTCTTCTCGGGATATAAGTGGTTGCCTAATGTTATTGCAGTTTTGGGCACTTTATCGGATGTCATTCCTAGCATCAGTTAGGCACCAAACATATGTTTTCCCTCTCGTTAATAGGTGATTACCATATACCCAAAACTTCAATTATTTGACATATTTTTTTAATTATATTATTCTAACAAGTTTTTTTTTTTGTTTTCTTAGATGGAAAACAGAATCGGAGATCGAGAGGCAGCACACAGTTCCCTTATATTGTATGATGCTCGAGCAACATGCCGGGGAAGGGGTATGTTATTCATTAACATGTTAAATTATATTACTCGACTTGTGTTAATATGGTTGCATGTTACTAAATTATATTACTTGACTCTTATTAATATCTTGACATGTTATTAATTGTGAAGTTCATCTGGATGCCATATATATAGCCAAAAATCGCCACTGTTATTTTCGCCTCGACATTTCTCCACTCAGAGCAATAGTGCATTAACGCATCGATTATCAATTTTTAAATAGTGGAGTGGCATGTCGAGGATCGAGTACTTTAACAGTTTGGTTGTAAACAGCCTATTCTTTCACTGCCATTCCAATTAGGGTCTATCCATGGTACGGATAAGAAGGGAAAACCATATTGTGATTGGGAGCCCGTATGAACAATATATTCATGTGTGGAACAAACGGATGATGTGAGTACCTCCGATAGAATATACTTCAGATTTGCAGCCATCAGTACAGTACATGCAGTGGTTCATTTAGGCAGGGAAACCATATTTACTTGGGGCACAATCGACGATCATCCCTCCGCATATGTCTCGACATGGTCACCCTATCATATACCTCTTACCTTAGAGCTAGAGCAAGAGGAAGAGGAAAAGGTATTTGATGATAATTCTTATCATCTAGATTTTATGGTATCGTCACATATCCCTATCTTATCAAGCGAAGGATATTAACCTCAGTTTAATGAGTCACCGCAATACTCTACTCCTCCTAGGCAATACTCTACTCCTCTGGGGCAAATAAACCCTAATGATGACGATGAGCATGACGAGCAACGTCGACGTAGATGCCAACCACCACGAAAATATACCCCGAGAACTACACCATCTAATCATGGATATTAGGGTTGTATCTAATAGTGTTTAATTGTATATATTTGACTATTTATGAGTTGTAATGATGAATTTTTACTTTAATTGTACATATATTTGAAACTATTTGATCATTTATTTAAATTTCATACGTATAAACCCTAAACCCTAAATTTAAAACATTAAACCCTAAATAAAAAACCATGAACCTTAAATTCTAAAATCTAAACCTTAAACCCTGAATTCAAAACATTAAGTTCAAAACCTTAAACTCTAAACCTTAAAATTCAAAACCTTTAATTCAAAACCTTAAATTTGAAACCTTATAAGTTATAGTCTTGAATTAAAACATTAAAAATATAATTTGAAACTTAATTTTTTACCCATTTTCACAAGTCGTCTCCGCTAGTCTGCATTCCTATATTCTCGTTGGAAGTTAGCCGCAATGAGCCTGTTGCAGTAAATTGATTTCCATGGTACACTAGTACACCTAATAACCGCAATAATACCCTTCCCTCTATCGGAGATGATGCAAATATTATCGTTATGAACAACATACCTCCGCAGGTTCATCAAGAAGAATTGTCTAGATTCCATGTCTTCTTTATCCATAATAGCAAATGTTATCGGGAGCACGTTCTGATTCCCGTCTTGAGCCACCGCAATTAGTAGGATCTGCATATATTTCCCGTATAGTCAGGTCCCATCTACCTGGACAAATAGCTTGTAGTGAGGAAATGCTCGAATGCAGAGATCACACCTCCAAAATATATACTAAAAAAATCTTCTTCCCAGTTGTATGTTGTAATCTGAGCCATAATAAGGTCGTGTTACCAACTCAATCGCAGTCCCCGGCACGTACTGTCGCATTGCAGCTCATTATACGATGCATCCTAATCACCGAACAACTATTCCATTACCATTTGTTTCGCAATCCATGCTTTTCGATATGAAACCCGATAATAGAATCATGATTGCATCTCCACAATCAGTGTAGAAACTTTAATGGTCGGATCGTCCTTAACCATTGACATGATATGTGTGCAGATGGTTTCGGAATCAAGTTTCCGGTGATCTTCTGACAAATATGTTGAACTGCATGTGTGAGGCCCATCAAGTTTTCTTATCTCATACATCTGTGACTTTTGGATAAATGCAGCTCGCACCCGTCACTTGCAACCTTCCGTCGACTTCCAGCACTCCCCGATATACAATGTTAGTTTAGACACCGCGACTTTGTAGTCGATCGACACATTTATGCTATACCGTTTAATGGCAAATATGCACTCTTCCTTGGATTCAAATTTTTGGCCCATAAATAACTCTTAACGATCTACTACTACGGCCAATCGGTGAGCAAGTAGTATATCAAGGTACTTCGCGAACTCGGCATGTGTCGCATCAGGGTTTATAAGCGACATGTGTGCCCCAGCAAGATTATTGTGCATCACAATATGTGTAACTGAATTTTTGATTGCAGACGCGTTATAATTTTCATTGTCATTCGCCCTTTCATTGTCAATATCATCCGGGACCTCATCTATATCCGTATCATTATCAATATCGACCTCAATATCAGAAGGAATACTACTATCATATCCAGCATCTTCATTTGCATCATTCTCGGGTTCAGCAGCTTTAAGATCGATGTCTATCTTGCATACGATTGATTGACTTTCAATGTATGATATTGGAACCAGTATACACGGAGTTGGATCTTCATTTTCTACCGGAGTTAGATCTTCATTTTCTACCGGAGTTAGATCTTCATTTTCTACTGGTTCCACATCAACTAACTCGGTAAACAATTGGACCGGTGCATTTGGGTCACTTTGATTCGAATAATAAAGAGAGATCATTGTCTCCATGTCTTTATCGTCTACAAGTTCCATCTCAGTGAATTTGATAGGATCTGTCGAAATTGGAAACTTGTAGAAAAGTTTCGAGATCCTTCTCCCATAACGTCTAAAAATTTTTGCACTAATCCTTGCTTTCATATCATCAACCGAGACATTTCGACGAAATCTCATTCCTATTTGTTGCTGACAATCAAATATACATTTAACCGATGTTCTCAAAATTACTTCATCAAAATAAATACATACAAAAAATTGATTATCTATCTTCAATAAATCTGTTAAAAAATAAATAAAATACAAATTTAAAAATATATCCTACTAAAATAAATTTATAACAAATTAATATCAAACTAAACATTAATCACCTAAACTATATATAAAAATAACAAAATAATTACCTTTTTAATTCTCCTCTTCTTCTCCTCTTCTCCTCTGTTCTTCTTCTTCTTATTTATTTATTTTTTTTCAAAAACTTAAACAAAATTTAAACATCCAAAAACCCTAAACCGCTTTTTATAGATATTTGGTGCCGCCACTTAAGTTGGCACCACTATTATTATTATTATTATTATTATTATTATTATTATTATTATTATATTTAAATGAAATAAAAAATATAAAAAAATTCAAACACACATTGGTGCCCCCACTTGATATCCCTCCAAGGGTGTCGTCACTTGATATCCCTCCAAGGGTGCCGCCACTTGATATCCCTCTACCAGTGTCAGATATTTTTTTTCGTATTTTTTTATACAATTTATCCCTTTGGTGTCGTCACTTGATAACCTTTCACTAATATAATATTATTTTTTTATTTGTAAATATATAAATTTAATAAAAAAATTCGTATCAGAAATATCCACTGATGCCGCCATTTGATAACTCTCTACCTAACAAAACATACTATTTTGGTAATTAATGAGATGAGATATTATTTTGATAATTAATTATTATTATTTATATTAAATTTGTAAAAAACCCGCACACAATAGCTTATAGACATTCTACTTCTAACTCTAAACCATTACAGAAATCTGGATTATTTTGCCTAGAAATCTTTATTGGAGGATGTAATTAAAAGTTTTTTATTGACAGTAAAAACCCAATCGTCTACTCGTTCGGGCTAGAAAGCAAGCCCACGTATTTTGTATATTGAGCCCACTTTGTTCAAAAGCTTTAAAAGAATTTCACAACAGCGTAGCCAGTGGGCGAAACAAGTATTTCGCTTTTGCTTGCTGGGTGGGCGGAAAAAACAAACACTAGGCTGATAAGATAACCTCTCTTTGTTCACCCAAACCTCCACCAACCGCCACCGTAATAACCTCTAAATTTTCTTCACTTGCACTTCTCAAGCTAGGCCGGTAAAACCCCAGATTTCTCCTCCAATTCTTTCCTTATTTCCTTCTCTGTCAAAACCAAACTGACCCTTCTTTTTCTTTTAGTTGCATTTCAAGATGGGTCTAGCATTTTAGCATGTTATCCATTTTTAGGGTTTAGGGTTTATTTCTTCAGGTTTTTTTATGTGTGTTTTTAAATGAATTTTATGCAGTTATCTGTGATGGGTACTCCTTTGCCTCGTGAATGGCTCGGCCTTCAACAATTCCCCGCTGCTACACAAACGAAATTGTTCGAGTTGTTGGGAAAATTGAAGCAAGAGGTTTTTATAAACCCCTTTTTTCAGTTACGTTGACTTAAATAACATGTTCAGTAATGATTATTTGTTATTGTTGTGAAAAAAAATTATAGAATGTCAACACTTTGACTATCGTTGTTATGGGCAAAGGCGGTGTAGGGAAGTCTTCTACTATCAATTCTCTCATTGGAGAGCAAGTTGTTCGAGTCACTGCTTTCCAGGTATGTATTGCTTTTATCTGTTCGTTTGGATTGCTGTGTGATTCTTGTTTGCTGTGTTAGATTTCACAAGTTTCAACCGTCATTGTTTTTTGGTTGTTTTGCAGTCCGAGGGGCTGAGACCCGTGATGGTTTCACGCTCATGGGCCGGGTTTACATTGAATGTGGTTGATACGCCCGGACTCGTGGAGGCTGGATATGTCAATCACCAAGCTCTTGAGTTGATCAAAGGGTAAGTACTTGAATTGAGCAGTCAAAGTTTAGCATCTTATTTGTTAGTTGATGAATTTAGCTTATTTGAGTAATTCTCGGTAAATGCTAGTGATATTTTCTTGTTAGAACTTAGTTTACTGCATGGTATAGTTTATTTTGCTTAAGAACATAATGTTTTAAATATGATGCAGGTTTCTTTTGAATAAGACCATAGATGTTCTACTTTATGTTGACCGCCTAGATGTATATAGAGTGGACAACTTGGATAAGCAGATCATTAAGGCTATCACCAACGGTTTTGGAAAAGAAATTTGGCGGAAAAGTTTGCTTGTACTCACTCATGCACAGCTTTGTCCACCAGATGGACTGAATTATGATGTGTTTTCCTCTAAAAGATCAGAGGGTGTGCTAAAGGCTATTCGTATGGGAGCTCGGATTAGGAAAATGGATTTTGAGGTATGTATTCTCTTTCAAGTTTATTTATGTTTGAGACATGTTGGCTTGCCTGAATAATGGTGTTGAACAGGTTAACATGGACAAGGAAGCTTTTATTTGTTGTCATAAAAATTGCTTGATGTGCTGACTAATTTTTTTTTTGTCACTCATAATTTGCCGAAGTAGAGTTGAATGATTCCACGCACTGGTGGAGAAATTGGTATTTTCTAGTTATGAGAGAACAGAAGATCTATGGATTTGTTATCCGCTCCTAGAATCTTCCTTTAATCTTAGGATATTCTCATTTGCAAACAACCACAATTTCTCATTGATGTAGAAGCTGTTAAGCTATTTTGGATTCTGACTCTAACAGTTTGTTCAGCTTCTGATTGCTGACACTTCCTGTAGAAACAACTTATTTGCCACTAATGGCTAACCTTCTCCACTTCTTTATCATGCATCTTTGTAATGCAAGAGAGCTAATTTTTTAGTGGTTTTTTCTTATAATTTGGATTTTGATTGTAACAGTAAACCATCAGTAAGCTACCCTCTGTCAATTATCCAAATAGCATAGGATTCTTTTGTCACTGTTCTAAATAATTTGAGTGAATTTAAATTAGGGGGAGAAATATTTTGAGGTGCATGTGTAAATATATGTATATGCTTCCAAATTTCTATTTTAGATGCAGAAAAGGTGGACAGGTTGACAGGAAGAAAAACTTATCTGTCATGTTTAACATTGCCTACTGTGCTGGTGCATATTTTGGTTATTTTTGAGTTGTGAAAGTCATATTATGTTATTGGTTCCACAAACAGTGGAAATGATACTTGTTAGTTGTGGGAGACAAAGAGTAACCTGGAACTCACATTTTAAGAATGAGGCTCATCAGAGATTTCACTTGATGTTAGTGACTGCTGCATATGGAAAATCTTGCTTCAGACAGTAGGGAAAGTCTCAAGGAAACTAAAAAAAGGAAAAATAAAATAAAATTCAGGCTGTTTATAATCAGACTGAATTGTCTGAGAAGGATTGTTAGCTTTTAAATTTATTTTAATTAATTACTATTTATTTTCTGATGATATGCTTAGAGTACTGTGCCTACTTTGTTCAGGTACTTATTCGGTTTTGATGCTTGTAGGATTCTGTCATTCCTGTTGTTCTGGTTGAAAACTCTGGGAGATGTAATAAAAATGACATAGACGAAAAGGTTTGATCTTTTCTTATCTTTTTTCCATCGTCTGCTCTCAATAGGTTACCCTCCATATTCATAAGTGCCTTCAAATGTATACACACACATATATTGTTGTTTCAATGCAGATTCTTCCCAATGGAGAAGCTTGGATTCCAAACTTGGTAAAAGCCATCACAGATGTTGCAACAAATAAGAGTCGAGCAATTGTAGTTAGCAAGAAGTTGGTTGATGGGTCTGATGCAAACGACAAGGGAAAATTATGGATACCTGTTATTCTTGGGGTTCAGGTAAAGTTTCCAGTGTTCATTGGTTTCTCTTTGGGCTGAACTGGGACATAAATAAATATTTCCTAACACATGTTTTTGTGTTCTTTGTTGTTCTAGTGGTTGGTTCTCAAATGGATTCAAGGGGCAATAAAGAAGGATATTGCAACTGGCAGTGGACCTCTATGAATGGGGTATCCGGCAAGTCCCTAGTTTCTATTTGAGTCTGGTTAGAGATTCATTATCGTATTAGCTTTTGCTTTCCTCTCGAGGTTTATTCTTCTTAAACTCAAGTTCATTTTGGTTTGTTGAGTATGCGTATGCTTTGGCAGACATTATTGGTACGGAATGTTGTCGAGTTGTTTGTAGGATTAGAACTTAGTTTCAGCCGATTCTTCTGGTTTTTGTTTTATTGAACTACCCATATATATTGATGTTTCCATGCAGAGACTGCAATAGCTCCTTCTTGCCCAAGTTCTCCTTTTTCCTTCTAAATTTTTTGAGGGTTTCTTTTCTAACTAACAATTTTTTTTAAAAGAAAATAAAAATACTAATATTTAATCGTACAGTAAAAAAGCTAAATTACCTATGGAGGAATATTCCCGCCAATAAAACAATTAGCTAAAAACACAAAATGCTTGGTTTTCATGGTCCACGTGCAACAGGAAATGTTCCTTTTTTAGGGTGCGCAAAAACATGCAAATCATTCATTCAAACGAAAACATGAAAATCATTCATAGAAACAAAAACAGAGATGTTGATCCTAACAGATAATATGACAAGTATATCACACACAACGAAGAAAATAATGGGGATGAGCTAGTAAGTATAATATACTTTTAAAAACCAAATAGAGCTTGTTCTATCAGTGAACACGATGAGGTCCATTGAATTTGGCAGTAGAATTCTCCTTCTTTTCAATGTTCTAACTCCCATTTCATGTCCAATTCTGGAGCTAGTTTCCTTCGTTTATATGCTACAATATTAGTTCATCTTCTTCTCATTTTTTCATTTTTGTAAATGTGACATTTTTGTTTCTCTTTTTCAGCTTAATATGATAAATTTGAAAAGAAATTTAGACTACTAAGATGACATCAACGGAGATCTAATATTGTATGAATTAAGATGATAATTGACCCACTGACAGAATCTGAATTCCTTAAACAATGTTGGTGCGTCAGGTGGTGTTGTTGGATGAAAATGGAACCCCGGTGGATAATGACTTTGACTTGCTGAAATATTTATAGTCACCGGACCTCATTCACGTGACCTTTGGCTACCGATCTAATGTATGGAAAGGATCTATAGAGAGTAAAGTAAGGTCGTCGGATTTATTTCCAGGCTAAACCTACTCACATCACGCATGATGCAACCAATGACACAAATTCAATACTCAAAATTTGGAAAAAGCTGCTGACTACTGTCAAAAGTGTTGTTAATTAATCTGCTAGAGTTAGTTTCAGAACTAAATGCAACTTATTTGGTAGGATCAAAATTTACTACTGCATTCATTGCATGCCCTACCATTTCAGAACGAGGCCAATGATGGAAGATGAGGTTGAGATATTTTTATTTATTTATTTAAAGAAAGCAATACTTGGTCAAGCTTTAATGTTAACCTAATGGATAAAAATGGATAACAATCGCTGTATTTATATTAATTGCTTTGAAAATTGACAGAAAAATACAGGAAACTATTTTGGGGATCTGCCAAAACAATATCTAGGAATATCCTCCTTTCACGCTATGACTACGACAAAAGAAAAAAAAAAAATCAAATTTAGTAATGGTATGCTTTCGTTTGTTTCCTTGTTAAAAGATTGATAGGAAACTCTAAACCCAATAAGGGGAACCCTCTTAAGAACTGCTAGCTAACCCAGAAAAAAAAAGTGAAGGAAAAAAGAAACCCAATAATGGCACAAGCTTCTTCGGTTGTTAACAACAACAAGAGGAAACTTTGGGTGTCGCTTCCTTTACACGGTTTTGTTGTTGCAGTGGCCGTGCTTTTGCTTTGTTTTGTACCGATTAACGTTTCGGCCGCCGCGAGACGACGATCTCCCCCGCTGCAGCTATCGCAGAAGCTGAGGTTGCAGTAGGAACGGGGAGTTTAAGATACTGCAAGTGGCGGACATGCACTATGCTGATGGTAAAACAACGCCGTGTTTGGATGTGTTGCCTAGTCAGGTTCATGGTTGCTCTGATCTAGACACTAGTGCGTTTATCCAGCGCATGATCCAAGCTGAGAAACCAAATTTAATCGTTTTCACAGGTAATCCAATACAACCCTTTTACACTCACTGGTCGTAGGGAAAAAAAGAAACTTCATGTGATGAAACTGTGAAAATTTTTATCTTTCATCTGCTAGAGTAGTACAGTCTTGATTTTTTCTATAAGATTTTTTTATTGCGCAGAAACCCTGAGCTCTATTAATAGGGTGATCTTTTATTATGTTAGGGGATAACATCTTTGGATTCGATGCCAAAGATTCAGCCAAATCATTAAATGCAGCATTTGCCCCTGCAATTGCTGCAAGGATTCCATGGGCTGCTGTACTGGGGAACCATGACCAGGAAGGCACCTTATCGAGGGAAGGGGTTATGAAACACATAGTGGGGTTGAAGCATACACTGTCTCAATTCAATCCATCTGAAGCGCATATCATAGATGGTTTTGGCAACTATAACCTGGAGGTGGGTGGGGTTGAAGGCTCTGCTTTTGCAAACAAATCAGTCCTCAACCTCTACTTCCTTGACAGTGGCGATTACTCCACGGTTCCTTCTATCCCTGGCTATGGCTGGATTAAACCCTCTCAGCAGCTGTGGTTTCAACGCACCTCTGCAAAACTTCAGGTAAGAACCTCATCTGAACTGCCAATGGATGCCATCTTCGTACCTAATAATAAACCATTTTATTTGTATTTCAGAGGGCCTACATGAGGCCACCGAAGGCTCAAAAATCATTTGCGCCAGGGCTTGTGTATTTTCACATCCCACTTCCTGAATTTTCTAGTTTCGACGCATCTAACTTCACTGGGGTGAGACAAGAAGGGATTAGTTCGGCTTCCATAAACTCAGGCTTCTTCACAACAATGGTAGAAGCAGGCGATGTGAAGGCTGTTTTTACAGGCCACGATCACCTCAATGATTTTTGTGGTCAAATGACTGGAATACAACTGTGTTACGCTGGTGGTTTTGGGTATCACGCATATGGGAAAGCTGGGTGGTCAAGGAGAGCCAGGGTGGTGGTGGCATCCTTGGAGAAGACGGATGAAGCAGGTTGGGGGGCAGTGAAGTCGATTAAGACATGGAAGCGCCTTGATGATGAGCATCTCAGTGCCATTGATGAGCAGGTCCTCTGGAGCAAGAACTCAAGTCCTAAAGTTTGATTTTGCCATCTACTTGGAGGTGGAGGGTTTTAAATCTTTTATTATTATTGCATGTAAACATCTCTAAAGATGTGCAAGAGGTGTTGAAGTTCTATTACTCAAGTCTATACATGATGGACGACATTTTTTTTCAAACTAAAATTTTTAAAAAAATATATATATTCTAAAATAAGATCAAGGAAATAAATTTAATAAGTTATTATTTAATTACAATGTTTATTTTGTATAGATTGTTGGATAAACTATGAAAATATATATAATCTTCAAAATTTTAACCATTCTAGTCATCCAATAAAATTCTATAAATATAAAGGACTAATTCATGAGATGTCCCTAGACTATTGCTTAAACTCTAAAGTGGTCTCATACTTGAAACAATTCATTACGTTAGTTTTAGGTGTTAAATGCTAGGTTAAGGTTGCGTTTGGGATTGCTTCTTAAATCTTAAGAGCACTTGCAGGATTCATCCTAAATAAGTTATGTTAGGAGGAAAATGATTGAATGAAACAGTGATATCACGTCATTTGTGTCACTTTTCTAATAGTTTTACGTCACATCAGTATTTTCATTCTTAATTTCAACATTTTCATCTAAAAAAAATCAAATTAAAATTAAAATCCTAAAATTCAGAATGAAATTATTGATGTGACATAAAATTATTGAAAATAAATAATATCATTGTTTCATACAATCCTTTCTCGTGTTAGAGATGCAGATGCCAAATGAAAAAGCTGGAAATAAGTGCAGTGGCTTTTCGATTTTAGGGTTTGAGACGTCAAATTTTCATTCAACTCTTATTAAATTTCTTATTATGTACCAAGTTATATAACTTGAATACATTACGATGGAATATTTTTGTAATATTTAAATGCGTGGATTTAATAGTAATTTATAATATTATTAATATTTAATATGATTTGTATACTTAAATTAGATTACATAAAAATTTTAGTCTGAAATTTAATAAGAGTATACGATGTGTGAATTTTAGTCTGAATAATTCAAACTTTTAATTTATTTGTACTTTTGTATTGATTTGATTTTATTTTTCAGTTTAAAATTTTTAAAAATTAATTTACCCACGAATTGGCAATGATTGATTGATTGAGCTAACAAATTCAATTTAAAATAAAATTTAAACTAATTTTTACATTTTTTACTTTTTAATAATTTTAGTTGTTTTGAATCGATTGAATTGAGTGTTTTGAGAATCAATTGGTTAAATAAGTCTGAAATTGATTCAACTGAATTTTAACTCTGTTCAATTAGTTCGTACCGTTTCACGAGTACAATCCATTTTTTTTACCTCTAATCGGGTTGATGTTACAATTAGTTTCCGACTTGACTAGTTGATCCAGTTCGATTTAGATAACATTGAAATTGTACTTTTTTTATATTCTTTTTATAATTTTGAATTTTAAAGAGTTTTTTATTTTTTTTTCTATATTTTATTTCAATGCAAATGACTTTGACTTGTGGAAATCTTGTAAGGTCGTCGGGTATATTTCCATGTATGTTCCAATATGAAAACTGGTTTTGAAAACTGACAGTCAACTGTTATTGGGTAGCAGCCAAGACTATCACTGGGAGAGATCCTCCTTTCCCGCTATCAGAATCATATTTAATAAGACTATGATTTCCTTTGTTTCCTTATTTAAAGCTTGATAGGAAACTCTAAACCCAATAAGGAGAACTGTAAACCCCAACAATGGCACTACCTTCTTTGCTTGTTTACAACAAGTGGAAGCTTTGGGTGTCACTTCCTTTACACGGTGTTTTCCTCGCCATGGCCGTGCTT